>JAKRZM010000467.1:332392-403638 GCA_036379175.1 Heliconius cydno galanthus | reverse complement strand
TGAAATTTGGACAGATGTTTACTTTTGTAATCTGGACATCCACTAAGAAGGGATTTTGAAAAATTTCAACCCTAAAGGGGCGAAATAGGGGTTGAAAGTTTGTATGGAAATAAATTTAAATCGCCACCGATTTTTATAAAATTAGAAACTCAGACTCTTAAAAGTATTTAATTGAACACGTATTTCATCGTTTTCTAGAATTCTCCCCCTAAGGGTCCAAATAAGCAGGCGAAACCGCGCGCGCCCACTAGTTAATTATATAGTTATTGTATAGTGTTAACATATATTGTTAATAGTTTTTTTATATTTCTGAACTAATAATTAATTATTTATTACCGAAGATATATTTTTTAAATGTCTGCGTATTCCTCGCGAAATGCTGAAATAAATAAAATAGTATACATATCGGTCAATCGATGTATATGGTCCCCTTACTGTAGTTGCTTGTTAATTTCTGCTACATTTAAAATTTCAATACATAACATTTTTCACAAATAGCCAATATTTTTCAAAACTAAATCTACATATAATATATTTTAAAGTCATACTTAGCATCAGATCCGGTGAGTGGTATAAAAACCGGCGTTATTCTCCGCTTGCCGTCTGACGTGCGGGTCTCTATCTGTCTGTCCATTGGCCGCAACGGAGTCGACGTCGCCGTCTGTACTAGTTGTAACTGAAGTGAGACACATATGTGTCCATTATTTTAAATATATTTGAGGCCAATGTGAGGGCGCAGTGGCACAAAGTGTGACTGTTAACGCGACTAACCAATCGAATCCAAGTGGGTGTCGAACCCAAGACCATCGCGTATGTAATTAAATAGCTTTCAACAACTTCATAAATTAATTAATTTATTAACAAAAAACAAAGCATACCTGTAAAGGCTCTGGCTTCAGTACTAATTCTTCTTTTGGTGTCTCTTTTTTCTTTTCTTCTTGTTTTTCTCTTGCTATAAGAATTTCTGGACATTCCACTAGCAGGCTAGAAATTTCCCCACCAGATTCATTTATAAATGATTTGCCATATATTTTCTTGTATAATTTGTTCTGTAAAATATATAAAACAATATATTAAACGAAAGAATATTGGAACTGTGATTTTGTTTTAAATTTTATTTCAAAATAAGGGCAAATATTAAAATGGTAAAGCACGGTAAATAGACAGTAAACGTGACAAAAGTGTTGAATGAAATTTAATCAAAAGTAACACAAAAATAAGAAGTTTCGACTGATATGATATCTGATACACAGTGGTGGTTTCAATAATCAAATAAATAAGATCCAATTTGTTTTTCTTTTCCTATTTTTTTATTAATATGTAAGATAATATATTCTATAATTATATCATTTTGTATATTAAAAGTATATATAATTTTCTTTATAATATATAAAAAACATATACCTTTTCTTCAATAGTAAGTGGCGCCCCCAACTCTTCATTTGTAAACTGTATACATGCGACTGTGCCATCTGTACTACATGCTAGAAGATTTAAGCCTAAAAAATATTTAAAAATATATTTAATATAAAAAATATATTTTTGAAATATGATAACACTTTTATGACTGTATAATAATGGTTATAGATTCTTTCCCTATCAGGAGAACAAGAAGGAGAAAAATTTGTCTTTGAACACTTTCCCCCGAATTTTCTACGTATTACGTGTTGTGTATCAAAACTCAATTTCGCGCATTTCCGCGTTGGAGCGAGAAAAATGAAAATAATAAATATTCCCCTGAGTGGTTTGTGCGTGATCAGTAAATGAGTTACAATTAGCCTCAATTCATACTATTTAAAAAATCAAATCAACTTCACGCTGTATCCCGCACACGGTATCCACGGTAAACTCCAAAATTAACACATTTTGCATGCTGTTATATAGGTTTAATCGATTTAATGAGATTTCAAGAAGTTATAAACAAATAAATATAATATAAAAAGAATAGATACCATCAGAGCTCCAAGATAAGTCCAAAACGCTATCTTCGAAAAGATTCCTTATAACCACCAAGGGTCTTTTCAAAGAAGTAAGCCAGATAGACAGTACCCTATCCCTAGACCCAACAGCAGCACAACAGCATTTCTTATCTTTCTTTACAAATATATTACTGTTGAAGCGCTGAAAATATTTAATAAGATGTTAGTATTTAATAGAAAAAAAATAATTTACTAGACCTAATAAAAGATATTGAGTAGTGAATACCGACACTCAACATTGCGTATTGTCTTATTAGGACCCTCAAGATAGATCTTAGTGAATTGAGGATAGTTTACAAATATGGGTATTGTAAAATGGCCTCGACCTGAGAGACAGGGATTGAACCTAAATCTCTTCTTTAATTTCTGCCGATTTTTAAAAACAATAATAAGCGAAAAAAAATGGCGAGAAACTGTGGCAAGAATACCAAAAGCCAAAAACGTGATTACATGATGACCACGACCGCTCTGGAGCGTAACGACTGAGAAAAAGAGAAGATAATAAGCGAGTTATCATATGTAACTTGTGCTCTATCGTACAAGACAAATAGAAATATAGAAAAGAGAGAAAAAAAAAATTTTAAATTATATAATAACACCTTCTACAGTCAAAGATTAATAATAACTAAAGAATTACTTTGAACACTACAACACATTAAGCAAAGCCGATACTCAAAAAAAAAAATGTATGTCGAGATTAACTAAACACTATAAACAAAGAGTAAAAAACAACACTCACGACACAAATTACAGCTTTCTCATGGCCAACGAAATCCTTATCGCACTTCCAGCTTTCCCTTTCAACGACCCTCGCAGTGGGACCGTCACCGTTCATCGCATGAGCTGATAACACATATTGACCGTCTGGTGACCAGGATAAACGGAGTACGTGGGTTGTACCTGAGAGTGGAAAAGGTTAAAGCATTCATTTTAAGAATTCTAATTTATTAATATTCTGTTTGGATCAGAGATATTTATTATTTAAATGAACAATTTTATTCTGTATGGATAAACAAAACCATATAGATTGGTTTAAGTTGATTGGTATAAGTGGTTGTCAATAAAGTTGGTTACAATTAGTAGATTAATGTGAAACCGTATCTCTTCCATCTAAGAATTGTACTGATCCAGCAGTATTAAAAACAAAAGGGGAGCAGCATATGGGAATTTTCATAGAACTTGTTTGTATTTTATATATGAAATAAAGCATTTCAAAAAAGAAAGTAATGTTTTTTGTTAATAACTAAGTAAGCCCACTACAAGCAATGTCTCCAGAATTCGGCCAAGGCTGGGGGAACAGAAGAGGAGGGAGTATCTAAACACTAGTTTCTCAGGTTCTCTTTACTCGCAACACATAATAGGTGTTATTTGATTGGTATTATATAAGCTTGTATTTGTCTTTTACAAGAAGTAGATTCACTAAGTGACACAAATCAGAGAATTGAATATCTTGCTAAGTTGCAGGAAAAAAAATATGAAGCTGATTGTTTTTCATTTAATAGTATAATAACTCGGTAACTGAAATGATACTCACCTCCACAATTTTCAAATGGATCTGTTATAACTGTTCTAGATGCCCAGTCCTCTGTATTCCATACTCTTAAAGATTTATCATCTGATTGAGAGGCTAAATATTTTCCCACCTTAAAATAATAAAACATTATTAAATATATGTGAATTGTAAACCACAATAAAGTTCAATAACTCTTGTTGTGGATTAATTTCCCACTGAGGTAAATGAATTATTTCCATTTCAATGCTTTCATAAGCAGAGAGAGAGAGAGTGAGGGTTCTCAATAGGAAGATTTTTTTTATTCATAGTGCAGCATTAAATTATACTACCTATACAGTGTTTTGAGGAGAGGATAGGCAGGCAGTCCCCTACCTATTCTGCTATATATATGTGTGGTAAAGTGTAAGTGATAAAATATATTTTCTAAAATTATATAAATAATTATTATAATTTATTGACAATTATTCATTTATTGCTCTGTATTTCTTGCAATTTAATTTACTTTGTAATATTATTAATTAAAAGACTTACAGGATCCCATGCCACTCCTTTTACAAGACCAGTATGGCCATTCAATACACAAACAATTTCAGGAAAATTTTCAGCATTCCAAACAATAATAGTATTGTCTACACTACAACTTGCTAGCCATCTATCTCTAGGTGACCAAGCTAGGTCCAGAACATCACCTAAAATGAAGAAATTAAATTATATTATTAATTGGACAAGAGGCTGAAGTAACATCAGCAGTGATCCAATTGTAAATTCAAAGGTTGTGATTTTTTCAACATAGAATTAAGACAAAGGAAGACTCTGAGTTTTGCCACTCAACAACCAATGTGGTAAAATTTGGGCAGAAAGTGAAAAATTGAGATCTTAACAGTGTGAAATAACAATAACAGTAATAACAGTCTAAAAACTAGCAAAGTTGTTTTTATATTTTAAAAGAGGGTAATAAATTTATAAAAGGAATTTATTAAAATATAAGTAAAAATACCTGCATGTCCTCTTAAAGTTTTTAGGCAACGCCATGTCTCTGATTTGTTTTTACTTGTTGTACCTGCAACACCACTTAAGCACCAAACCATGACTAAACTGTCGTCACCTCCAGATGCCAAATAGTGACCATTATTGCTCCATCGTACACAATTCACACAAGCTATATTAATGAAAACATTTAATTTAAATAATTATATTAAATATTAGTTTAAAAGGTAAAACGGTATTTAAAAAAGTGTTTTAAAGAGCTTAACCTAAGTGATTATCCATTTGGCATAATAGTTTTGGAATATTTGGATCCAGTTCAACTTCTTCATATAAGACAGGGCTTAAGTTCCAGACCACCACCCTCCCGGAATTTTCTCCTTGCCCACCAGTGGCAAACCGATTGCCCAGTGGATGAATATCCACTGAAAATATTGGTTTATCTGAAAATAATAAATATTTGCATTATGTTGTACTAAAAAGTAAATAAAATCATATTACCTTTGATTTAACTCACAGTCATGATTTACCCAAGTAGGCTTACAGAGCCTCATTACACAGATTTTAGATTATTTGTATAAAAACTAATTAGTGTTTCCACTATTATTTGTTGACATTCACTTTTGGCGAAAAAGCCCGGTAAATTAGTAAGTAAAATTATGTACTATTACATATACAATACAAATGTGTTATATTGTAAGTTACAATAGAATAATCTGATAACAACAACGAAGTATATATCATAAATATTAAAACAATATTTATATTTTATATTTAATGCCTAAAATAAGTTTGTTTAGAAATGTCACGAACACATAAATCACAGAATACATATACCTAAAGGGAATAACGCGACATTATAGAATACAGTGCATTTATATTTTATCTGTATCTTATATTGCTCTGTGGAGTACATATCCTGTGCTTTTTTACATTATAGAAAAAAAATCATATTAAGATTTAAGATGGTACTATTTCATAATAAAAAAACACTACGCAGTTAATAGTTATAAGTAAAAAAATGACTAGAAATTCCACCTTCATATTTGTCTTTTTACTACATCACGTCACTATTGACAATATGTTGCGTGTACATTTTAGAATATAACTCGTTACAAATTAATTATTTTATTCTAATAAATTATAGTAATATAGTTTTTTTTATAACAAGGAATGACATTTTTAAAATTTAAAACATAATTAATCAATTTATCCTTAAAAAATATTAATTCATCGACAAAAAGAAAACATCAGTTTCCACGCTGTATCCTACACAGTACACATGGCAGGATAGGCAGGAGAGAATAATTGTTTTATTTTATTGTTAAAAATATTTTAGCACGTGTTTCGTATTGTAAAATATGTTTGCAATTATTCTTTGTAGTCTGTGATCACAGAACAATCTTTGACAGCTTCAACTTTGATATTAAACTTTAAATTTTAATTATTTTAATTGCAAAGAAATATCAGCTGTTTAAGTTCGTCGTATTTTTAAAATTTCATACTTTTCGATTCGGCATGAGAGGAGCCGATACTCTGATACCAGCCCGTTTTCTAACCCTTTTGGGTCATTTTTGTGTATTAGTAACTTTGTTATGGGAGAGCCAGAAGAGTGTTCGTCTTTGTTTACCAAGCGAGTACCACGCCACTCATTTCCAGATATATCACAGCCGGTGAGTGAAATAAATATTTTGTACTACATATTAAATAAAATGATTATAGGTTTCATTCATAACTTTGATTATATTATGAGTTTTTGTAATATTTGTTGGAAGTAAAAGTAATAATTCAATTCAATTCAAGTAGTATTCAGTTCAATAAAAAGTAATAATTTACTAACAAGAGATTTAAAATCAATAATGTAAAAATAAATATGAGGACTTATTTTTTTCTTCAACTTCTCATTGTACATATTAAGTATGAAAATGATCACTAGGAAACTGTTTAGATTTGAATTTGAATCATTCATTGTAATAGGGCTGTTTTCAAGAGATGGAGATTCAAGTCTCAATACAATACATTTTTTAGATATTTCCATATGTGTGTGAATAACATTTAAAAATATATTATCACAAGTAATAGTAATATAAGTAAATATATGTTCACAATTATTGCTTACTAACTTTTGTATACATTTATTATATTTGTAATCATACATATAATCTTTTGTTTCACAATTTATCTGACTTGTAAGTTTTCATTTGATATATTGTAAATATTTTTATTACCTATGTATGTTTAGCTAATTGAGTGTGACTTATATAAAATTGTAGGGTTGGTACCTATACCATTCAATGTATATTAAAGAAAATAGTAAAAATATCAAAATACAATTTTTAGCACATGAAAATTATAATAATTAATTAAAATAATTTAATTTTTAATAATTATAAGACACTACAAGAAAAAAAGGATTTCAATTAAACAATCTAAACACTGCTTATTTTATTTAAGCCTCCTCTATATATTGTATATAGCAGAGTAGATAACTTAGTGTCAAGATACACTTTAGCTTGCCAGAGCACCAAGTTAATTGTAATAAACAATGGCATAAGACCACTAACTTCATTGACCTTGTATTTACATTAATTAATGACTAATTAATAGTGAACAAAATGATGTTAAAGACCCAAGTTTTTCTCTTTAAAAACAATCTTTTTTATGATGTAAAATAACATAGCACAAAGTGTAACAGAAAATGGATTGAATATCAGTATATATAATAATAATTATAAATAAAAATAATTAATTCCCCTAAGTGGGAATTGGGCCCACAATAATTGCATTTATAGTCAGATGCCACTGTGCCACAATGTCCTATTTTCTTTAAATTGTTATAAACTATGTTCCTGTTATCTATTATAGTTAAGTCAATAGTTAAATGATTAGATTATATCGTTAGAATTTCTTGCATTGCAATTAAGTTTTATTAGTCTTTTATGCTTATCAATTAAGGGATAGTCAATTGATAAATTCTTTGGGATTACCATAGAAAATACATTTTCTTTTAATTTTATTTAAATTACATTTATTTGAACTATATATTTATACATTTTATTTATGAATGCGGCGTTGACTTCCGCAACTCAACACGCAGTGACTTCTGTATTTGGCGGAAAGTAGTGGAGTTTCTTCACATTAGGTTCAGTCTAACTACCTGCGAGATGATGAACAGGAGGATGATTTATCATGAAGCTGATTTTATCTGATTGAATTTTATGTTAATAATGAATGTATTTGTGTAAGTATATTATTATTATATTATTTATTATTATATAGATCACATGAAAATTAAAAAAAATAATATTATTCTATACTGGACTTCTTCTTGATTATTTTAACATCCCATATTTCTAAATGTAAAAATTATGGACAAAAAAATAATTTTATTACGCTCAAATAAATATTAAATTCAAAACCCCTAAACTCGATTTAACGATTCATTTCTAAGTTTACAAAACATTCGGTATTATGTATTCACTTGTACCGTTACGTTGATAGTACGGCGGCGTCGCACGCGCAAATCGGCCGATACAGTCACGTGACTGGAGTGAATCATGCTAACCAAATTGGCGGAAAACCAATTTTAACCTCGGCTTTTGATGTTGCTATAGCAAAATATATAAAAAATTTGTTAAAATTATAACTTAAAGTTCGATTTTAAATGAAATGATCATATAATTTTACTTTATGGGATCTTCAGCTGAAAGTATAGTATGTATTTTTTTATATTTTAATGACGACGTATTGTGGTTATACAGCCGGTTCAAGGTAAGTGAGACAGTAATACCACATTTACAGCGCAAGGCGATTCGCTATTAAAACTTCGCTTAGTATTTATTAAAAATACGATTATTTAAATAAAATTATTATTTATATATTAAACGGATGAATATAGATAATTAAAATATATAATATATTCAAAGTTAGCACGCGTTCTATATGAGGTTACGCACACACTACTATGAAATTCATAGATTAATTATTATATATAGTAACTATCGAGTATAAGATGATAGTTTCATATTATTTATGTTAGTCTATCGTGTTGTATGTGCATTAGTTAGACGCGGGGACAATGGCCGCGGAAAAGAGAGAGCAGGTTAGTTTTACCGCATTTTTTAATTATTATTTATATTAAAATGTTGTATTTAGACGTGTCTGTAAATCCTACGATGTTTATTTTTTAAAGTTATGTGTAAAAGTTAGTAATAAGTTATAAATATTCATAATTTTATACATTATGTTTACTTCGCAACATGATTATGGGACATTTTCAATGAAAACTCGTGAAAGTATACACAATCACAGTTGTAGACTACACTACAGGTTTGGAAAAACTTTCTCAAACAAAGCTTTTGTATGAAAGGAACAGTTTCAAATAATTATTTTTATTATTGTACTTAAGCTTTTTTTATTAGATCGTTAAGTATTTTTCAATTGTAAAAATAAAATTATGACAAGTCAATAAAAAAGTCACAAAACTATAATAAAATACTTAATAGTTAGTATTTTCCTGTAATGGCTTGTAACAACAATACATTACTCATTGAAATAAAAAAAGTTTATGATAAGAACAGACAACAATATAGGTAGTAAAAATGTGTGTACATAGGTTTTTTTGGATAAGCGGATAAAATAAAAATATTTTTAGACTTGAATTTGTAGTAACCACCCCATGTCAAAATATAGGCTATTTTATTCACAGTTTAACTATAATTAAAATAATATGTATAATCGATATTGCATTTATATCCTACATAGTGTATTCTTTTATATTTTTAGTGTCACTTATACGATAATCCCTATAATAATAGTAAAAGTCTATAATTATGTTTATGAATACAATAAAAAAAAACAATTGCGCAAATATAAATTTTAGTAGACTGTTCAGAGGTTTAATAATAAATACATGTATTTAAATAGACTTATTTATAGACGGCGGTTTTATATTTCCTTTTTACATTCATAAAAACGAAGNCAATCACAGTTGTAGACTACACTACAGGTTTGGAAAAACTTTCTCAAACAAAGCTTTTGTATGAAAGGAACAGTTTCAAATAATTATTTTTATTATTGTACTTAAGCTTTTTTTATTAGATCGTTAAGTATTTTTCAATTGTAAAAATAAAATTATGACAAGTCAATAAAAAAGTCACAAAACTATAATAAAATACTTAATAGTTAGTATTTTCCTGTAATGGCTTGTAACAACAATACATTACTCATTGAAATAAAAAAAGTTTATGATAAGAACAGACAACAATAGGTACTAAAAATGTGTGTACATAGGTTTTTTTGGATAAGCGGATAAAAAAAAGATTTTTTTAGACTTGAATTTGTAGTAACCACCCCATGTCAAAATATAGGTTATTTTATTCACAGTTTAACTATAATTAAAATAATATGTATAATCGATATTGCATTTGTATCCTACATAGTGTATTCTTTTATATTTTTAGTGACACTTATACGATAATCTCTATAATAATAGTAAAAGTCTATAATTATGTTTATGAATACAATAAAAAAAAAACAATTGCGCAAATATAAATTTTAGTAGACTGTTCAGAGGTTTAATAGTAATTAATTACGTAATTTGCGTAATTTAATAGTATTTAAATAGACTTATTTATAGACGGCGGTTTTATATTTCCTTTTTACATTCATAAAAACGAAGCCATAATCATAGCGTCACTTAAAAATACGCTATAATAGCGTGCTAAAACATTAAAAGTAAAAGAATATTCCTCATTCCACTTTCGAATCGGATTTTAACGCCGCGATTTATCAAAGCGGGGATATGAAAACAGTACTTTTCAGAGTAGAGATTGAACCCTCAATTGTCGTGCTTATTCGCACTGCGATATCACGGCCTGGTTAAAAAAAAGTTTATTTAAATATTATTATTAGTCAAAGAAAACAAAAACAAAAAGAAAAGTTTAGTTAAAAAATTAATCGTCATTCCAGATTGGTGGCGGGTCTGGCATCGTCAGTAGCTCTGTTGGTGGTTGAGTTCACATGCTTCATTTTCGGCCTAACCATGTTCTCTCCATCTGTCACTCTTATATGTATCCTTTTGTGAAGTTTTGGTTTAAATAACACTTATATTATTTTAGTAGTAGTAGTTTTATTTGTGTATTTTATAGATTTTGAATTCATTTGTGGCGCTGGGTTCGATTTCCACTCGAGGAAATATTAAATATATTAATTTCTTGGCTCCGGTGTCGAGGTAAAGCGCGGTTGAGTTTCGCCCCTCGCCACTCGCAAAGAGAGGTACCTCCCCTACCTCTGCCTACCTCGCTAAATGGGGGGTACAGCTTGATGTTGGAAAAAAAAAGAAAATAAATTTAACCAAGCTTCATGAAATACATTTATGGGATGTTATGTGGTATAGTATCACATCCTTCAAAAATGGGCGTCCACCCATATAAAATGGGGCGAATATTCTAAATAAGTAGTATTTTTAGTATAAACAAAAGTTAGCGAAAGTTTTGATTTATGAATAGTTTCTCTTATGTAGCATGCAACGGAAATTTATGTAGAATACAATGCCTTGTAAATATAAATTTACGACTTTCATTTTTATTAGTTAGTTAATTATTAGTAATAAGTTACAAATGTCCAGAGAGAGAACCCAGCGTTAATACACCTCGTTCCGCACTTACCGCCCAATTTTTGAGTGTCGAGTGGCACTCAAAAACTTGTTACCAAAGTTAAGTAAATGAAAAATAAATTCTAGTTGGAATCGAACAGCCTTCGAGTTTACAGTCAGACGTTGAGTCGTTTCGCTACGTCTTAACTCGTATCTATATGCTTACATCTTAAGTTTATTTAACCAGTTTAAAATTAATTATAATAATTGCTATTAATAATGGCATTAGACCGCTCGTTTTGTTAATTACATTGAAAGTTACTTTTTAATTTGCAAATTGTTAAGTATTTGGAAAAAAGATTATTGATTTTAATGATTAAAAATTTGTTTAATAGCATTCTCCTGTTAAAAAAAAATGGAGTTATTTTTAATTCAAGTAACACAATAAAAAGATTAAAAGAAAATAGACTATAATACCAGTAGATACTGTTACCGGAAATTGCAGATGTTGCTACAATTATCAAAATATATATTTGTAGGTAGGTAGGTATAGGACTGTATGTGATTGTGATATCGACGTGCATTATGTTTAAACTTAAATATTTACTTAGATACTTAAGATAATAAGCATGCAAAGATACCTATCTAAGGTATTTATGCATGTTTAGTGAGGGTTATATTGCAGCAAGCAAAAATATAGGTTTTGCTAGCAATCGTACCTACTCTTCGATCTCTCTATCTTAATAGTGCGTTAAGATATTTTTTTTTTCAGCTTCACGCTGTAATCCCGCGTTTAACACGGTAGGCAGAGATAACCTAGTGCTAATACACTCCGGTCCCTACTTTCCGCCGAATTTTCGTAGCACACTTGTGCTCCTCCAGTGACGGTGTGGGTTCGATTTCCACTCGAGGGAACTAATTATTATTTATTAATATTTTAATTTTTTGCTCTGGTGGAAATTGGGTCGTGCTAACACTAGGTTCCCTCCCTCTTGTAAATAATTAAAATGTGTATATATTTCCTTAATACCATTTCAGCTATTGCAGGACACGGCACAGCGTCAATCGCTTTCACATTCTTCATTATAGACAGATGGTTCTGCGATTGGTTTTGGCCAATATTCGTTTTTTGTTCAGTTTTCCCCTCAACTTTTGATATAACCACATCTGTGGTAACTCTATGCTCCACTAGATGGTGAAAAGCTTATTTTTACATTTTTTCCTTAAGTATTAAGTAAATTGATTGTCGTTAATGATCCTATTGTATTTTATAAGGAAAGAACTGTCACGTTTTCACAACAATTGCACTTACTTTCTATTGATTTCTTGGCTATAAGTAGTCTTTATTGAATGTTGAGACCGTTTACGTAACAATATCTTATTTTTATTCTTACATTTATAATATTCATACATTTTAAAAGGAGTATATTTTTAATATACAATTAGTTATTAATGTAATAAATTAAATTATACAATCTGAACACCTTAGTCATAGAAGTTATAAAGAAGAAATGAAGATAGTCCCGTAATAAATCATATTAGAATTTATCTAAATACGAATATGACATTATCGAAGAATCTCATGAAATGTTTCGTAAGTGTAATGTTCTTATAGAGTTCTTAATCTCTAAATACATTATATACTTCGATTAGCACTTTCAGCATGTTTATTAAATTTTTAATAAGAAATTAAATATATAATATAGAAGTAATTTTTTGTAATAAATTGTTTCAGGTTGCCAATGAGCACCAGCATTTGACTCGAACCCACGAATATAAAGCAGCATGGTCGTTCTACTTGGTTCTGGCCGGCGTTATAACCACTCTAGGCTCATCGCTACCCGTTGGATTCAACATAGGAGTTGTGAATACCCCAGCTGAAGTAATGTTAATTATTATTTATAATTATTAATAGTTGTATAAAAATTTGTAAAGAATGCAAAAAAATGTAAAGAATAACTTCTCAATTTTACTCCTTAATATTATAATAATAGTTTGATTTATATTATTATTATATCCTTCCTTTTAAACTCAATAGACTCGTGTAAAAATTATTTCAGCTTATCAAGGCGTTCTGTAACGAAAGTTTCATTAGTAGATACGACTTGCCGCTTGATGACACAGGGCTGAACGTCCTCTGGTCTTCCGTTGTGTCAATATTTATAGTGGGAGGATGTACTGGCTCTATACTTGGCTCTGTTCTTGCTGATAGACTTGGAAGGTAAATATGATTTTTTATGTTTACGCTCTATCCCGCATATAGCATGGTAGGTAGGAAAAACTTCGTGTCTCTGACTCACTGATATGATTGTAAATCTTTATCTAAATTAATTTCTGTAATAAAAACATATTTCAATGATTTTGAATATATATGTATATCAAAAGTTCATACCACGTGTATCCCGCTTACACCTGGGTAGGCAGAGGAAAACTAGTGTTCAGACGCTCCGTTTCCCAGTTTCCGAAGAATTTTTCGAGGCATTGCGTGTTGAGTGGCGGAACTCAACGCCGGGTTTTTGACTTGGTGCCTCGAGTGGGGATCGATACCACAACCGTCGCGTTTTTTGTTAAATATTGTTGTAGTATTTTTTTACTTTTGTGGTTTTAAATTTTTATGTTATATTATAAATGTTTAAATGATGTAGAAAATATCTTTTTCAGAAAAAAAGCAACAATACTAACAAATATCCTGTCGCTTGCCGGCGCTCTACTATTTTTGTTTTGTCGCGCCGCCAATTCAGTGGAAATGCTCATTCTAGGTCGGCTGCTCGTTGGTTTGTCTGGAGGCAAGTTAGACTAAAATTTTTAAAAGAAAAGTTTTTTTATCAGCTTGTCGCTGTACCCCCGCTAAACAGGGTAGGCAGACGGACCAGTGTTAAAAGACTGCGTTCTCCACTTACCGCTGAATTCTGAAGACATTGCGTCTTGAGTGGCGGAATTGAACGTCACTCTGCCTCGACACCAGAGCGAATGAAAATATAAATTTAAATAAATATTTCATTTCCTCGAGTGGGGATCGAGCGTCGCGTTCACCAGTCGCGTTTACGGTCACTTTGTGCCCTGGCGCCACGATTGGTCTCTCTGAGCTGGAAGAGATAAGTTCATATTTTTTTAAAACCCAGTACTTACAAAAAAAAATATCCACTTCAGTTCCATTTTTTTTTGCCGCAACCTTACAATTTGGCACCTCTTCCGATAGCTAGCGAATGCAGCATATTCTCGTGGTAAAATTTGAACTCAGCCATTGCGCCTTGTCAATTCCAAATATCATTAAAATTAACATAATATGGATTAGATAGATAAATTTAATTATAACAGTCTAATTTTATTTAATAACTTCTAATACACATTTCAGGTCTAACAACCAGTATAGTGCCGATGTACTTGACGGAATTGTCTCCACTGGCCCTCACCGGCGCTATGGGGGTCGCGTGCCCCATGGGGGTCAATGTGGGCGTGTTGGTCGGACAGGTTATGGGGCTTGATTTTTTATTAGGTAAGCATTGTATATTTCTGTCTAAATAAATCATGTAAGTGGTCACATTTTGATTGCTGTACGTAGGGAGGATACGTTACAGATATTTTTTGATTGTTATAGGTAGCGACAGGTTTCTTATTGTTAGGTCATTAAAATATATCAAAAAACCCCTTGAATTTACTCATAAAAGTAAATAACATTCAACTCATAAATACTTCGATCGTGTAAGAACTTGTGGCCTTTGCTATTATGAGTTAATAAATGTAAAATAATAATGATAACTAATATATTTTTAAATTTTATATTACATTGGCTATTTATATGAATAATTAATTAAATAATTATAATTTATTTCTACTTACCACACCGAAATTTCGTTTTATTTTCATTTAATTTATTATACATTTATTTATATTTTAATATGCGATTAATCACAAAATATATAAAATTTTAGGTGGAACCAACGACTGGCCATATCTTCTGTCAGTTTATGCGTTACTAGTCATTGTAAGTTTGCCCGTCCTATTTATGCTGCCAGAAAGCCCTAAATACCTCTTTGTTGTAAAAGGAAATGAAATAGCTGCTTTGAAAGGTTTGTTATATTGATTTATTTCGATTTAATATGTAAGAATATTTTTTTACTTCACGCTGTATCCTGCACATAGCAGGGTAGGCATAGGGAACCTTTAGGCCTAGTGTTATAACACTCTGTTTCCATTAAGATACTTCTGTTCCCCAACTTCCGTCAAATTCTGAAGGAACAGCACCTCGTCACGAGAGTGAAGAAAATTAAAATATTACATATTTCATTCTCTGACTGCCAATCGAATCCACAGCTGTTGCGTAACATTTACGGCCTCATTAATAGCTATAATATTTTTCGTAGGCACATATAAGTTATATGTAATTTTCTTTCTGTTCAATTTATGTATTGAGTGGCGGGACTTAATGCTGCGCTTTGTTTCACCGGATCAGGGTAATGGACGTAATTTAAACACCAAAACACCACAGATAAAATAATTATAATGACTGTAAATGTAGGAATGGCTATATAGATTTTATGTTATATATCAAGTTTTTAACTTTGTTCCTTTTTTCAAGTTTTTAACGTTATTTCCATAAATAATTTCAAAATAACCAACTTTTTAGAACTGAGCTGCCTGAGAGGTGTGCCATCAAGTGCTCTAACAGAAGACTTGGATCTCCTCAAAGATGAAGTGCAAGCAGAAGCCAGGAATTCTGGTGAGACCTGGACCATGTGGAAAGTACTCCGAGATCCAAGACTGAGGCTGCCCCTGTTGTTAACGTGTTCTATGCAAGCTGGACAGCAGACCAGTGGAATTAATGCGGTGAATTCTTTTTTTTTAGTTTTACGTTGTATCCCGCATATAGCATGTCTTTATAAAAGAAATTTCAAAATAATAATTAGCTGATCTCAATAGCATTACATATAAGAAACTATATACGGAAACTATATATGGTGGCTTTAATACTTTTTATACCTATTTGAAACAATTAATAATTGGCATAATTCGGCGGAAAGTGAAGTGGAAGACATAGACACATATTAAGACACTTAATGAAAACGAAGTATATATTAACGCTAGGTTTGCAGGGTCTGTCTGCCTCCCCCACTATGTGTGAGATACAGTGTGAACCTAAAAAATACTATACACTTATTAAGTACATATTTTTACATTTTAATAACATTCACAGGTTTTCTACTACTCACAAACAATATTCAAGCAAGCTGGTCTCTCAGATCGCCAAGCCCAATACGCCACAATATCCTCAGGAGCCATCAACGTGTGCACAGCTGTTCTGATGCTGTACCTCCTCCCGAGGAGAGGCAGACGGGGTCTGCTGCTTTCCTCCATAATGGCGGCTACTGTGTTACTTGCCGGCTTAGCTGCTGCTATGCGTTTTATAGTAAGTACGATTTCTAGTAAAGTAAAATACTCCTTATTTTTACTATTTTCATTTTCATATGTTTCAATGTAGAATATGTGTTAGAATGTAACAGGGTTTCAACCTGCGCCTCTTGGACGGTTTCCAAAAGGCTCCGGTTCAAATCTCCCGAAGTTGAATGTTTTTGCATAATTTAAGCATGATTTACGTTCAATATTTACCGAAATGTTTTTTTTTTTCNTAGCTTCAGGTATTAATATGCTTCTAGATTTTCAAGTTTTAGAGGCCGTAGTGGCGCAGTGATACAGCGTCTGATTGTGAATACGACGGTTGTGGATTTGGTTCTTACTCGGGGGAATGAATTACTTTCGTTTCCTAGACCTGTTAACAAGATAAAGCGCGGCGTTGAGCTCGACTTGATACACGGATAAATGCGGGTCACAGCGTCAAGCTACAATAAAAAAATATTTGAAGTAAATTATTTTTTAATTATCCTGGCTGACAAAATGCGAAGTTATATTTTAATGTATGCTTATAAATAAATAAATTGGAAGATAGAATGTTATGACCAAAGGGTATGTACAGAGTGTCCTATTAAGTCCCCGTTTGCATACTCTGCTATAGCGTGAAGCTAAAACAAATTTTAATTAAATATCTTTAATACATGGTTTTTTTTTTCAGAAATGTTCGAAGTGTCTCCTCGTCCAGCGGGTATGGCGTGGGGTTCCCTTGCAAATTGGGCGGGCAATTTTTTAGTGGGAATGTGCTTCCCATTGCTGAGAGACACTATAGGACCGTACTCGTTTTTGATATTCTCAATTATAACTGGCGCTCTGTTTTGTTTCCAAAAGTAAGTTTTTTTTAAATATTTTTGTAAGAGTGCTGTGAATAATATTAAAATTAAAACATGTTTTAATACAATATATTCATTAAACAGATTCTACTTCCCCGAAACAAGGGGTAAAACGCCCGCCCAGGTGACTGACTTATGTAGTCGTGGGTTCCAATCTCGGCCACTACAACGCTCGCCTCTCAGAGCCTGACAGTTGTGATGTCACTATCCTGTATACAAGAAAACCTGGAATATATGGAAATATTTGTATGCTTTTTTTATATTTAGGACTTATAATGTTGGGTTGATTTTCTTGAGATCAAGATTTCTATATAAATGATGTAGAGTACGGCGGACGGATGAGTCGTGGCCGCACTGAAGTTAATTGAAATTAGCTACAAACATTTGATATTAGGATTTTTTTTATTATTTATAATTTTTTTCTAGAAGGTTGACTCGAAAATTGGTAAATTGGTGTTGAAGTTTATATAGTATTTTACCAGTTATGTCACTCTTTGGAAAGAAAAAGAGACTTTGTTTTCAGAAAACGTATAAAAATGTGAAAATAGCGATATTCGCACTCGTGCCTCTTGGAAGTCAAAAAATACAGAGGTTCAAATTCCGCTACGTAATCTTTATACGATTTCTTAAAAAAAAAAAGTAAAAGTATATATATAGAGTTGGTACTACCAACTTGGTAGTTTGGCTAGATGCAGTTAAAAAAGTTTAAGAAAGTAATTTAATTTATTTAATTTAACTTTGCATTAAAACATGAGTCTCGGAAATAACTATTGTATCTCGAATATATTTATTTAATTTAAGAAAAAATCTAAACAACAAATAATTAGATACATTTATTATGTTTTTTTTAATTTATCTGGTGGTTGTTATTTTTAAACAATATTTTTTTAAGACTCGTAAATCGCTTAATAATAAAAAAAAATATATGTTACAATTTACTTACAAGATTCTGTATTAAAAGACATAATTAATAAAAAAAATGATAACTTCATGTCAATATAATATGGAAATAAAAAAAATGGAATACTCTAGTAATTATGTAAATTAACATAATAATTTTAATCTTATTTATTATTATACATGCTATTAAAATAAATATGAATGCAATTACTTAAAAAGACAGTATGAAGATTATACTTTTTTAATTAAAATAATTACATCAAATGTATCAAAGTACAAATATTAGGATAATGATTCTTAAATTACATTTTTTTATAATCTCGTAAAAAAATATCGTGTATTTATAGTAAAAGTTTTAAATATACAAAAATTATAAACATGTTAAAGAAATTATCTTTAGGTTTTGTTATTTAACAAAAAAAAACTTTTTTTGTATATTGATTTTTATATTTGTGTCAATACATAAACAAGATGTTATATTTTATTTACAAGCTTGTTTATTTAGTCTAATCAAGTGGGAAAGCTATATAGAAAAAATATAGCTAATATTTTAAACTTTTGCAGCCCTTCTACTTTTAATATAACTTACAATTACCCATAATGACCCAAGCCTATTATTATCTAAAATTCTAAAGTATTTTTTTTATGAATGAATATTGAACACAAGATGTCCGCCACTAGATTTTTTTATAGGTAAAACTCAACACACACTGTTAATACACGATATATAAGAATCAAATGCATCACAGCCAATAAATATATATGAAGAATGAATATGAATGTATAAGAAGAGCACTCTTTTACATTTTTATATTTAAATTATAATAAACTATTAACTGCTTAGTGGTTTTAAGTTAGTTTTTAATGTATTTTATAATATATTTTTTTATCTATTTATTAATTTGTCTAGATGGAGCATGGTATTATATATTAAGACAAAGTTGAAGGCATTCATTGTA
This sequence comes from Heliconius cydno galanthus, assembly GCA_036379175.1. Taxonomy (NCBI): domain Eukaryota; kingdom Metazoa; phylum Arthropoda; class Insecta; order Lepidoptera; family Nymphalidae; genus Heliconius; species Heliconius cydno. The sequence continues at coordinate 384,469 of JAKRZM010000467.1, read as the reverse complement.
CTTTGCATCTAAAACACTGATTTAGACAATGAATATGCATAAATTGATATAAATATCGATTTATTTTATTTTTATATATATTGCGAGTAAAATAGAATATGAATATTAAACCACGCCATTATTATAATCAATAATATAAGACACACACACCTATTCGAATTATTTATAAATATCGATATCTGTAGCAGTTGCTATTATTTCGATATTTCCAAATTAATATTCAGAACTAAACAAGAAAAATATTTTGAAATAATATATTTTTCCTTTACTTATCTAAAAAAATTTGATATACCTGTATTTTTTTTATTTATGTAAAGACTAAACCGGCTCCTAGATTATTCTCTTTAATAATTTAATAATAACAAATATATTTTCATTTGTAAAACTGTATTGCAATTTTATATATGCGGTACCCGAATTCACAAGAGCAGAACTTCGATTATCCGACCCTAATTATACGGATTCGTGATTATCCGGACTACACTAAATGAGTACGTGTGTGAACGGGTATATATGGTAATAATTTCTTCATAAATATTGATATTCGTATTTGTATAAATAAATATAACATTATGTACAACATAATTATGGTTAAAACCCAGTCTTCTCCAAACACTGGAATATCAGCATGCCTAACGGCAACAATTAGTCCGCTTAATAGAGTTTCTACTGTACAATATTTTAATTTGAAACATTTTTATGTATATAATTTTTATTAGATGTGTATATAGGCTATTCTATAAACGAAAATTTGTACATTTTTCTGGATGCAATGACAGTGCAAGACATGGTGACAGTAATATTTATTGCTTTATAGTCTTAGTTGTGTTCATACCATTGATTTTCAATAAATGCTTAATATTGTACTAATAAAATGTAATATTGAACTTTCTTTTATTACTGAACATTTAAATATTTTTATTAATACAATTATTTTCAGTTTTTTTTATTATTGAATGGTGATTGATGGAGATTATTTAACGATTGGCAAGGAAAGAGAGAATTGAATTTGAATTTATGAAGTAAAATGATTTTTGTTAACATTAAATGTCAATATTAATATCAACAATAACTATTACATTCTATACATAATTCAAACATTTATTTGGCACTTTATGGTAACTTTGTAATATTTTATTGTCTCATAAAACTAGTCCACAATAATAATTTTTAAATTATTATTTATATTTTATTACTTACTTAAAAAAAAGAGCAAAGCTACCATGATACAGTATTATCAGAATATCATAAAAGTTAGTTAGTATAAAAGGTAATTAGTTATATTTATAACAATAACATATTTTTCTGATTTTATTATTGTTTTACCCCCATGTTATTATTAGAAGGAAAGACAAACATTTCTGGAAATATTTCTCCAGTATTTGGTCCCAGCAAACTAACAAGAGTTCAGTATAGGGACTGATTCAAGTAGTTAGCTCCTACCCCTTTTTATGAAAAGAATTAAATATCTATTGCTTATTTAATTTCAAACTAATCTATTATTCACTTTTTAATTCATTTTTAGTTTTAATTTAGTGGTATTTTAAGTACTTTAAACCCAAACACTAAAGTAGCATTAAACAAAAAATAACTTAAAAGAATGTTTCTCACATCTAATGATGTTTAATTTGACCGTCATATGAAATAAAAAAATATTAAAATTTTATACAACTAAGTACAACGTAAAAAGTCATTTTCGTAAAAATTCCTCCAATATTTTCAACTGGTCCCAGCAAACTAATAAAAGTACAGTATGGGGACCGAGCCTCAAGTAATTAGCTCCAACACCTTTGTAAAAGGCAGATGCTCCTTCAGATTTCAACATTTTAAGGAAACAATCTGTCATGCCTCGGTATAATTTTCCTCGGTTATTTGTGTCGACAGCTGGAAAATAATAGATATTAAACTAAAATACAATTTTATCTAGAACCTGTACATATAAATTCATGAACATTGTTAAAATATATATTTTTTTACTTTTACAGTTTATTCCAAACAGTAGGGTAGGCAAGAATGAACATTAAACACGACATTGGCTCCTTAAAGTGCGAGTGTCAAAACAATCCTTTCTCTAATTTCTGCAAGTTTAAGACGTCTCTTTTCGTCGCATGGCAGAGTAAGCAGAGGGAGTGTTCAAACATTCCGTTCCCTGCTTTCTAAAAAAAATCCTAACTCAACTCTGCGCTTTGTCTTGCCATGGCGAAAAAAATTATAGAACATATTCTAAAATGCGCGGATTAAAACCTTGTTATGTTAACATTATTGTTCATGTTTTTATATTTTTAAATATATACTAATTTATATGTATATACTTAATATAAATACATACGTTGGTTAGACAATCTTGTAGCAATAACATCAAACGGATTAAGACAAACAGTCATAACGATTCCGCCCAAATTAGCTCCCATGAAGGACAAAAGTAATGGCGATTTTATATATCCTCTATCTTGTAGCCATTCTTTGGCATAAGAGAAACTGACCATTTGAGAGCCGCTACCCACTGCGCCACGTGGAATTTGAGGACCAACGCCTCTAAATAATCCTAGAAAATATAATATATTTGAATACTCTTAGTGTGAAAGTAAAAAAGAAGTCTTGTATATAGTAGAGTAGGCAGAGAGAGATGAGAATCTCTTCTCTATTGGTTAACACTTCGTTTTTTACTTATTTGTCATTGTCAATTGAAAACCGGGAAAATAGCAGTGTTACAAATTTTTGTTTCGAGTGCACCTCACGATAATCCGTTTGTTGAATGAATGTAGGAAATAGAATCAAATTATTAATTTTTTTTTAAGAATAATCTTGTTTGCGTACCTTTAACACCTTCTTTCCTATAAATATCTTTCAAAGCATTGAAAGTCCCACTATGTTTATGCTGATGTCCCACAGCTATAGCGCTGGTGGCTTGGGCTTGTAACCTAGTTTTTACTAGAAAAAAAGGAGTCCCCGATATTGAACCCATTGCCCCTCCTACACCTGCGGCGATGGCACCGCGTATAATGGACGTATGGCCGTCGACCGTGGTCAAACCACGGCGTTCTGATATGCGGTATACGCCTAATCTGTAGACAAAGTTGGAATTATGTTTTACCTGTGGTAGAAACAGGTTTTATTTGTTTTTATGTATATCTTCACACATTTAGAATATGTTATATATTCAAATAGAAAAAAAATGAAAATTTACCCGATGCAGCCCTTTTCCCTACAAACTTCGAGGAAACAAAAATGTTCTAAATATTACTTTTCTTCGAGTGAGAATCGAACCCATCATTTTTACAGTAAGATGCTTCTAACTACGATATGATGATTTGCACCTTTAATATTTTATTTTATCTATATTATTTTGTGACTGAACGTCATTTTGAAATTGAATACAATGACAACAAAAATTTTGATCTCGCTCCTTTGGCGCTCCGTTCTCTCTGACTACCCCATTAGGGATAAAGAGTAAATCTAAGTAAAAATTTTAAACATATCTTACCTAAATGTATTTAAAAAGAACTGAAATCCTAGCATAGCAGGTAAACCATTTTGTAAAGCAATGATTCCTTCCGTTCTCGCAACCACATATAAAGCGTGGGGGACATTTTTATAAAATATCGCATGTTTTCCTTTAGCCGCCAGCTCTCCTTGTAACTGAAGTCTAGTTTTAACAACTTCTATGGGATTTGTGAATAAAGTGGCGAACATAGCCGAGGCGCCGCCCATCGCCATGTCTATGACGTCACGCGTGACGCCATCTTTGTGTTTTACCGCCATTTTGTTTGACTATAAATTTAAGGTGTGTTTATTATGTCAGGTTTAATAATATAATAAAAAAATATAAATAACTCAAATTCTATTACAAGTATTTATTGATTATTTCTAAAACTGTTGTATTCTAGTATATAGCCACAAATTCTAGATTTTTATTGTGGGCATAAATTATTTATTTTTAATTACATATAATGTTCCTGTATAAACATTTAATCTGTAAAGACCTCAAGGTATTGTTAATGTATAAAAAATAAGAAAAAACGTTTAACGTCAACATTTTTAATCCTTATTATATAACATATTTTAAAACAATGGTAACATAGTAACTTAATTGTTAACACTGGAGCAAATACTGTACTTTTGGCATAAATACTACACCACAGACAAAAAACGTTAAAAAAAAACAACAATTAAAACCACAACAATAATAGCAAAAGATTAACACACATTTGTCTTACACTAAAAATGCCCTTTATTCATACCATAGGTTAAAAAAATGTAAAAATACTGATAATTTAAAATTAATGTGTATCTATTTTCATATCTTATATTACAATTATTTAAATTACTTTCGGTTTTGTACTATAGAATGACCATTAATATATTATATATTTTTAAATGAGTAGATTTTTACAATGTTTTCAATGTTTATTAAAATAGATATATAAAAAAACTCATAAATACATATTTACCTTTTTCTAAGACACACCATGTGTATAACAAAGTTAAAACTCATTTATCTTTACCTATTGCACTAAACATTACTTTACAAACTTATATTATACTAGTAATAAATTTACCAATATCACTGATGAGTTCAAGCAATTAATTAATTGTTTTTGCAATTACAGATCTGTATCAAAATCAACTATTTTCGTCGTTAATGGAAAACTACGTATGTTAATTACATAACATGTTATAGATATTTAATAAAAGGATATACTTAGGGTAATTAAGGCAGAAATCTTTTTCAAAACATTCATTCTTCATAAATTGAATAAATAATAAATATTGTACTATCTCTTGGTATATATAAATATATTTATCACCGATTGCTTATCAAATAGATAACACTTTGGTTCAGTTTACATAAATCACATATACATTATTGTATAACTTAAAAAAATATACCAGGGTTTGGTATTCTTTTACCACTGCCAAAAAACAAAAATACTATCAATAATGATAGGTTAATTTTAATAAAACAAAATTATAAAATATCTGTCATAGATAACAGAAATAATATTACAATTTCATAGTTGTTGCCTTTTGTAAATCTTTCAGCATGTCCCAGAATACTAATAGGAGGACAGTGTGGGGGGCTTGGCGGAAGTACGAGGGGCCTATTCCCTTGTAAAACGCTAAGAGACCTTCAGTTTTAGTTATTTTACTAGCACAATCGGCTATTCCTCTGTAGAGAACGCCGCGGCCATTAGCGTCGACACCTAGAAATAATAAGTTTTAAATTAAGCAAAAACTTTTCATTACAAATGTATGAATTAAATGAAATGTAAAACAATTACCTAACTCAATAACAGATGCTTAGTTTCCCTTTATTTTACAATGTTATCATTTTGGTTGTGTGTTGGATTTCTACTCGGGGGATAATTATATTCAAAAAATATTTTTTCGGTTTCTCCGGTCTGACTAGACAAAGCGTGTATAGTATAGTAAAAAACTATGTGTTGTGTTCTAATTCACCAAGTTCTATTTGCCCATCTCGCATTATCAATAATAATGAAATATTAAAATAAAAAGGCAGGAAGTGGAGACAATTGTAGACTTATAAAAAAATATATATTTAAATTTTTATTCATATGTTTGAGGCCAGCCATGGCTCAGGAGCACAAAGTGTGATTGTAAACGCGACAGATTGTAGGTTCAATAATATTGCATTACACTTTAGGAAATATAATTTTGAATATGTTCATTTCTTTCATTTCTTTGCTCTGGCGTCGAGGCCAAGTGTGGCGTTAGGTTCCGCCAGTCAATGCCTCCAGATTTTGTAACAGAATCTTAAGACATGACAAAAATGAACAGCCTTTAACTAGGTTCTAAAAAAATCGAATGTTACCTTGGTTATAAAGTCGCGTCATAATGACGTCCATCGGTGTAAGAGCAACTGTCTTCACTATGGCTCCAATGTTACTCGCTATGAACGCGGATAGATATTTCGACTGTTGAAATAGATTATTATTGTCCATCCACTCTTTACATCTGGAAAGAATTGACATAAAATATTTTCTTAATATGTATAGCCAGTGTAATAATTGTTTTCGTGTCTATTAAGTGTTGTCAATTATTTCAATGTCAATTTAGTGTCTGATATCTTTTTTGACTGTTTAATTTCCAGGCCTGCGCAGACAAGCATACCATAACTCGCAAATGGACAATAATAGAAAACACGGTGGGTATCTTAACACTGCTTGCTACATTAGAAAACATGAATATGAAAATAAAATACACTATCATCATAAAAATACGATTAAAAAAAATAAATGAAGTATTGCAATAATTAAATAATTCACATACTCTTCCTTATAGATTGTGTTATCACGAAAAAAATAAAGTTGAACCTCAACTCGTCGTCGTGGTGCAAGATCAAAAGAATACGGCTGTTAATTCGACGGATGTGGATTCGATTCCCACTCGGGGGACGAGGTAAAGCGCGCACCGCTTTAATTTAGTTGAGTTTAGCCACTCAACACTGTAATGCCTCCAAAATTATGTGTGTGTGTGAATGGACGGAAATCTCTAAATGGGAACTGAGTGAAACACTAGGTTCTCAGGTTCTTTCTGCCTACTCCGCTGTGTGTGAAATGCAGCGTGTAGTTAAAAAAAAATAATGCAACCTCTTAACAGTATTACGAATTTATACTCAAGTACATTGGTTCATGATAAAGTACATTTGCGTCACTAGATGTTTAATTAGAGAGACCGATATCTTATAGTAGTTTGTTTTTTTTATATAAAATCATAATAAAAGAGGTTTACAAGTCGCGCCTCCAAAGAGTTATCATATATCTTTATGCAATAACATAAATATATTAAAATAGGATGCGAATCGTAAAATGATATTATACAGTACGAGCGACATTCCCACAAAAATAATTACAAATTCATCGTCATCTTTTCTTTTATAAAGTGTACTTTGAAAGATCTTATTGATTAATAATGTTTCGTAATAAAAGATAAATTAATAAATGTTCTTCATTTTACTCTCTCATTTTAATTAGCTAAGCTAATTTATTTAACATAGGTCGTATTTACTAATATGTTATAGAATGTATGATAAACCAGTAACATGTACTTTCAATTTAAAGGAATAAAAATGAGTAGAGTTTTTCAATTGTCAGTCAGTCCCAGTCTTTTTATGTATATTTTTTGTTATTCAATGATAGATATTTTTCAAGCCAAATTCTTCTTTGATATAGTACTTATATTTATAAAAAAATATTTAAAATGTACTTACACAGCAAAAGATGCAATTTGCGAAGCCGAGCCAATAGAATTCCTCATCATCATTCCATGGGCTCCCCTCCATAAACCAAGAAAACCATTTTTGTTGTAAATCTTGGATAATGCATACAAAGTCCCAGGGTGTCCATGTTGAGTACCAACAGCAATTTTTTTAGAGGAATATGACATTAATTGCGTTTTTATCAATTGTAAAGGACTGCCGACAAGTCCTCCACACATACCAGCTATTGATCCAAAGAAAAGGCTATTCATAAATTTTGTATTTTTTTTCTCATCACGTAAAAGACCATAGTTGTCGGCTTGTTGATATATACCTAACCTAAAATAAATATATTATATAATAATTATTTACAAATTATGCAGTAAAGTAATCCCAAGCAAGCAGGCTTGAATGAAGATAACATTTTGTACATATTGCAATTACGAGAAAAATAAAAATTTCGTTCTACTATATGGATTCTATGAAAACACTTAAAAAAAGCAAAAAACATGCACTTTTTTGTGTTTGTAATTTTATTTCATTGTGCATAGCAAAACCCATTTCATATTTTAAGCCCACACTGAGTTACATAATATCTTTAATTGGAATTCAAAGATATTTTTTAAATTTCTAACAATAATATTTTCATTCTTAAAATTGAAGCAAGATTTATTAAAGGATATCTAATTTAAATAATTCACATACTTAACAGCTTACCGTACACCATTAACAACGAGTTGAAACCATAGTGCAGGCACTAATCCTTTTTGCAATGCAGAGATACCATCATGCTTCACTATAGTGTACATAGCATGTGGTATATTCTTATAGTGTACCGCATGCTGACCTCTCGCTCTTAGCTCGCCTTGCAATTGCATTCGAGTTTTGACAACGTCAAATGGATTACTGAAGAACCCAGCTCCAACACCAGCTAAGCCTCCCACAATGAAATCCATTGTACTACGAAATATATTCATTTTTTAGGGCTCTGTACGAAAAAACTAAAATGGAACCCATACATATTTGTCCATCTGTCCATCACTGTCAGGTAACTTTATAACTAATGGACCAACAACATTCAATACCACATGACTTATTAGGTCAATATAACCTAGTGTCAAGACATTTTTTGTCAATTTCATTCAAAACATTGCACTTCAATATATATTTACAAAATTCACAGAAATAAATTCATATAAATAGATGTATTAGTGCTCCATAAATATGGAGAACGCACCATTACTTCCATACCATACAACTAATGTTGTGTTTGTTTTATAACAAATAATAAAATAACTTTTTAAAAAGGTACTACTTACTTACCTTACTCTAATCTCAATCATTTTTAATAAATTCACACAAAACTTTTAATATTGCATAAAAAGATATAAAAATACTCTGATTTCGGATAAATACAAAATAAATTATATACAGAAATTTATAAGGGTAGGTAAAAACGTTCGTAAGCATTCAAAGCAAATAATGCAACTAAGCTTTTTCTTACAATGTACTGATGACGTAAAATAAGAAAAATATGAGATAAATTTTACAGCATCCATAAGAATAATTTAAATATAAACAATTGGTGATGATAATAATTCAAGTGAATAATTATAGTAGCTTACCTGATAAGAGATCACGTAATTACAGTCATCTGCTCGTTTGTAATACTGATAGTAAAGTTAACATTATGAACCACTGGAGAATTCCACGCTATTTTCGTTTCGTAATAAATTCTTCAAATCCCATAAGACCATGGCATGATGGCACGCCGTCAAATATGTCACCGTCAGTGTAGTAATGACAGTGACAGTAGTGGAAAATCAGCTGAGAACATATGCGTTTGGAATCGATTTAGGTAAAATAATTAATATCTGGTGGAAAATTCAATTTTATTTTTTATTTTTATATGTCAAATATTTTGTCGTTAGTGCTTAAAATTTTTAGTGATAACACTCAATAAATTTTAGTGTGAATTTACGCAAATAAACTAATTTTAGTATCATCCTTGAAGATTGACTTAGTTATGTAAAATCAAAACCAATAGCGTAAAATAATAAGAGAAAATAAAATATGGCTGTTTCCAACGCAATGTTTCTATTTGAAGTTGTAGTAGAAAGCGTTAAAAGTTTAGTTGAAAGCCGTCATTTTATAATTAAAAGTGATTTCGCTGATATATTTTCTTTAGAACTTAAAGATCCTAAACAAATGTATATTGTTATACCAGAACCTCCACCTCTGCCGCCAGAACCACCTGGTAAAAAAAAGGGTAAAAAGAAACCGCCAAAACCAAAAAAAGGTAAAAAAGGAAAAGTGGAAGAACCTCCCCCTGAACCCGTCATACAATCGGGGCAATCTGTTTTATTTTCAAGTAATGCAGAATTTTTAATTCAAAGTATGAAAAAATTTCCGTTAGAGATATCATTATGGAGCAAAGAAGATAATTTAACATTTATAGGGTCTGCGCAAGTTCCATGGGATCCTGGTTTTTACACATTTTTAGAAAAAATATGCAATTGTGAAGAACCACCTCCAATGACCTTAAAAGAAGAATACAATGTCTTCCAAGAAGGTTATGCTAAAATAATGGCACAAATAGGTATTCAAGTTAAATTATCCTATTTGACAGATCGTGTTACTACTGCTTTTCGTACTCTTTCTGAAGATCCGTCTGTAAGAAAAGTGTTATATACAGGCATTAATTCGAAAACAACATCCTATATGTGCACTATGAAAACAACAGATGAGGTTTTTGAAAAAAATTGTAACAAAATTGCCAATAATTTTATAGTAGACAAACCGAACGCTAATAAAATTGCTTACGCCGACTTCAAAAATGCACCTGGCGCTAATCTAACATTCTTTAACGAAGGCGACTATTGCTGTATGAGTAATGCTGACAAGCCACCGGAGTCAATTTATAAGGCACCTCAAACATGTCCTGACATTGACCATATTATTGACTACGTAAGGAAGATAATAGTATCTTGTAATGACAACATGCGAATGCTAACTCCTCGTCCGACTATAAGGCCTAGAATCAAAGCGACCGATATTGATAGGCTTTGCTATTGCAAAGAAACTAAATGGCCATCAGGACAATTTGCTGCAAGATTTAAAAAAGAAGCGCAATCTGAACCCTGTCCAATTTGTGTTACTGCTGAAAAGGGAGCTAACGATTCTCGAGGAATAACTTTTGACATTGCTAACATTAAGGGACCATGTGGTAGAGCAGATTGTAGAATAGCTAGAGATATGAGAGCTTATATTGAAAATCAAGTTGATGAAGATAACAAAGAAATCGACATAAACAATATTATAGGTCCTTGCGGCAGTAATGAGTGTAAGATAGCTGAAAAAATTCAAGAATTTCTTCGCCACGAAGGAGATTTTAACCAGGCTTCCACACTAGAAGGCTTATCTACTCAATGTGCATGTATTAAACAAATGCAAGACGCTCTTACAAAAAAAGAAACTTGTGATCCTTCGTGCGAAAAAGACTGTGTAGATAGTAACAGTGATTCTAGTAAATGTGAAGGAGCATTGTGCCCCTTTAAGAGCAACTCCAAAAAAAACAATGTTTATAATGTTTATTATTTCACAGTGGAGCACGATTTTGATAAGGAAAGTCCAAGTTCATCGCCTACAAATACTAATAAATCACTTAAATTTAAGTACTGTTCTTCAGATTGTCCAAGTACAAAGCCCTCCGAAAAAACTACTTGTTCCAAAAGCGCTTGTTCTAATTTGACGGACAATATTAATGATATTGATGAAGCTTTAAGTCACCATGAACCACCGTGTCCAGGAATATGTAATTTTCCACCAAGTCCAGCAGACAGCGACATAGTTATACAGATGCAAGACATACATAATCCTTGTTGTGTAAAAACATGTGATGTTGCTGAAAAAGTAAAAGATATCATAGTAGACGGCATAATGAGTAAGAAAAAAACTACCCTAAATGAAGAGGACCCATGCTATTGTGATTGCGAATGTACTTTTAAATTTTCGAAAAACACTACCTATTGCGCTGTATGTGGGGGATACGAATGCATGGGGGATGATATGAAAATTATGCCTGAATACGCTAAACCTCATCCTTGTCCAGTTTATCATAAGTTATATGACAAAAAATACATAAGAGTTCAAAGTCCATGGCCGGAGGAAGAACACAAAAAGCCACCTGATACTGTAAGTAGCAAGAGTTCCCGGACTACTGGCTCCAAGCAAGTTGTTCATAGGCGGTTAACTGTTTCTAGATCCATGAAAAGTTTATCTGACAAAGTGATTAGTAGTACGGATAAGAAAACAAAAGTTGATACGGAGAAAGTAAAAAAGAAAGTCCAGGAAAGGAAGACTATTGGAAAGTTTACTGCAAACATCAAAGTAACCTGTAAGTTCGGTGATAAAATTAATTTATTAATGTGTTTTTTTTACAGTCACGATCTAGTCTAACGATAAACTTAGTTCGATTTTTTTTTCTTATTTTTATGTATTTTTAAAATTCATGTTTTAGCATTGCCTCTTGTGGAAAAGAAGCCTGAGGAAAAGTATCCCTATCCTCCCGTACCAAAAAATATGGGCTGGAATTGGACTGCAGAGGATATTCCGGGTATGAAGGTATATATGCTTTTTAAGTTTCAGTTTCAAGATCATTAGGCTTTAAAATAGATCTTGAAGATAAATCTAATTCAAGCTAATTTTCAGCTCGAGTGGGGAATGAGATCGAACCGACCCTTCAAAAATAGATCTTTAATTACTTATTTGATTAAATAAATTGATTAAAACAGTAATTGCCTGGGCAGCTTAGGTTCTTAAGAAACGTAAATAAATTAGAGGCCAGTTGTGGCGCAGATGTGCAAGTTTGTGACTCTAAACGCGACTGGTTATGGGTTCGATCCTCGCTCGAGGAAATGAGTTATACAGGTGTCCCAGAAATCAACGATATCTTTTTAACTCAATATAAAATGAAAAATTACAAGGCAAAGATTTTTTTTCATATTTTTCTTATAACTGTCTCGACTAGGTCTATCACCCGTTTTCGGCTTATCGTCGATTTCTGGGACACTTGTATATTTAAATATATATTTTCATTTCTTCACTCGGGTATCGAGGCAAAGGGCGTTTTTAAGTTTCGCCGTTCCATACGCAACGCCTCCAGAATTTGGCAGCCAATGGGGAGTCTAGTGCCTTAAGCTCTTAACACTAGGTTTCCTCTACCTACCCTGCTGTGTGTGGGATACAGCGTGAAGATGTAAAATAATTAAATAATATGTATTAACATATATAGATAAAAATTAATGAAAACATAAATTAATTTTTTAAGCCTCGACCAAAATGGAAGCCAGGTGCAGCAAACAAGATACTAGTGCGGCGATACCGTGCAATAAGAGAAGGTGTAGATATCATAGCCAAGAAAAAACGAGCGATGATGCAGAAAAAGAAAAAAATCGAAATGAAACCCACGTTAATTATTAAAAAACTAAATGGAGAATATACTGTTCAGATGGAAGTGTTTAAGAAATACTCTAAAGAAAGGCTTTTATTTCAATATCCTTATGATGAAAAACCTCCTTTAATCTATACTATCGGTAAAACAGAAGAAGAGAAACGAAAAATCCAAAGGCAACGTGAGAGAAGAGAACGGAGGGAAACGAGACGAAAATGCCGCCTACTACAGTCAACTTTTAGAGATCGATGTCAAGAAATTTGCTTGAAAGCGTACAATCAGGCTATAGGTATTCTGCCTTTACCTAATCCAAATGATCCATCGTGCCCTTGTGAGACTGACGCTCTGCCAGTTCTCAGTCCACCAATAGATTCATGCTCTTGTTCTGATGAAGATTCTATATCTAGTAGTGACACTGATAATGATGAATGGACTATTGAATTTACACCACCTGCCGCTCGTTGGGATGTTAAAGCTAAGCATCCACCTGTACTAGCAGAAAATGAAAGTCAATATAATTATTTAGATTATAAAGTAAAGTTAGTGGATAAACAAGGAAACACTGTTCCAAGATTTTTTAAAGGTCCCGACGGAAAACAAGAATGTAGTGATCTCGGTGGTTTCTGGAGTCCAGACAAAATCTGGTTGGAGATAAATAAAGATGGTTATGTAGGCCCTGATGGAAGATGGGTACCGATGAACTTTACAGGACCTGATGGCATGTATTATTCGGCTGAAGAAGGATTTTTCACAGATAATACCGGAGCAGTTTTAAAAATTGGAATTGATGGTTATATAGATAAAAATGGAAAATGGGCATGGTATTCGAAAAATAAAGCAAAAAGTTCAAAGTCTAAATTAACACTCGTCCCTACGGGGAACAATGCTAGAGCAAAAGTATTACCACCAAAAGCTGAAAAGGTCGTAAAAGATAAAAATGACAAAAAAGGTAAGTTAGACAATGTGAAACCAAAAACCGATAAAGTGCCACTGCCCGTACCTAAACCTGAATCGGGCAAAGGAAAATCTAAAAAAGCCATTTCATATACTTCTAATAAGGCTAAAAGTCCTTTAGTAATGAATGTATCATTAAATTATGAACGACACAGATCACAATCAATATACACAAAAAATGTGACAAATGCAAAGAAACTAGCAAAGTACAAGGAAATAATGGATGAACTTCAAATGTTTGATGACATGCCACCGCTAAATCCAATAGCTAAAGCAAATAGAGCTTCAAATACATCAAAAAAGAATTTATCACCATTTATGATGTGTTGTAATAGGACAGACACTTTGCTAAGTATGTCTTGTTAGATTTGTCAAATAGGTTGAGGAGTTTTTTTGTTCATTACGTTAAAAGCGCTAAATATTTTTGATCAAAGTATGATTTTAACCTTTTTTTATAATAATATTCTAATAAGGAAAAGAAAGATGATTCTAAAAAAAATTCTAAATCTTTTTATTTTTGGTCTCTATGTAGAAAATAGACCTATATAGAAAAGAGTAGAACGGAGTGCTTTATATTTTCGAGTGAAGTTATGAAAATAAAATAAAGGTGTTAAAAGGCAAAGCGTCGCGTTGGTTCCCTGGTTCGAACGAATGAGTGATGAAAGAATGGCAAAAGAGATTTATGATGGAAAAGTGAGCGGTATGAGAGGTAGGGTACCTCGGTTGACCTTCGTAAACACAGTATGAAAGATACTGGAAGGAGGTCACGTAAAAAGCGTGAGGAACCGCCGGAGGGTATGTATAAAGAGGTTGATGACAGTGGACGAAGCGAAAGAGGTATGTAGAGACTGTAGGGATGGCATTAAAGCCGCTATAATAGTTAGAGTGAGGTATCGGAAGAAAGGGCTTGGTGTGCACATTCCAATACATATTTTATTTATTCTTTATGACGCACTAATTTTACGGAGCTCTCGGTGGGCGACCCCGACTCGCGCTTGTCCAGTTTTTATTTAATAAAAACGCAAAACACTTTGTAAAAGCATTTTGTAATTAAATATTTTTATTAATGTAAGATATATTTTATATACATACATACATATGTACGTCATCTTTAATGGCTGGCCAGTATTTTCAAAATAATAAAGAAAATCTATGTAGGTACTTCATATCAAAATTTTGGACTGTCATGTAAATTACAAGTCTATTTTAAATAAATTAAAATAAATTTATAAATTTTTAAGTATATAAATGTGATTTAGCGAAAAAGTATATTATGAGAGAAATATAACATGAGTCTTTCGGATTCAATGTTTTTATTTGAGATAACTATAAAGGACTTGAAGAGCTATATGAGATGCAATGAATTTATAGTAACAGCCGAATTTGAACATGTTTTTAAAATATGTTTCAAAAATTCAATGTTAAATTCGGCTTCAAAAAATGTGAGGTTAATGAAGCTAAAAGAAAAACATAGACAAAAAGTGAGCTGTCGAAGAAAGACAGGTGATAATGTAAGATTTTTAAACAGACAATCAATATTAATAACTCAGAAGTCTTCTTCTTTAATTTCGAATATGAAACAATATCCTTTAGAAATATCTTTATATAATAGGACCAATAGCACCCGTAAATTGGGCTTCTGTGATGTTCAATGGAGCAGATTTTTTGTTAAATATATACGTAAAAACAAAAGAAATTCACCTCTTCAAGTTCAAGGGAGATTTAATATTTACGATGAAGTAAGTCTGAAGCGTATTGCTACAATAGATGTGACTATAAAATTATTATATTTAGGTGAAGAAATTACAAACCAGTTAAAAACCGTTACCTCCGATTACATAGATTATTCCAGAAACACTCAACTTGGTACAAAATCGAGACACATTAATCTTTCTCGGACAGTAACTGAGCTTCTAAAAACAAAGTCTGTAAAGACAACAAACGATGTCATGAAATACGTTCCCATGAAAGTAAGAAGCGAGTCGAATATTATTCGTAACATGACGTCAATAGTTAAAAAATCTTTATCATATTCTTCAATCAATCACAAAAGCCATAATATTTTACAGTACATATTTGGTAATATAGAGGCTCCCCTTAATAATAAAGTGTATTGCGTAAGCTATTTTACTGTGGAAAATGACAAAAACGACATAGATTCTCCGAAAGCGACGGAAACTGAAGAATCACAACCGGCAAGTACACAGAAAATAAAATTTACTAGATGTGATTCTAAATGTCAAAATATATCTGATAGCGCGTATTCTCTAGATTTATCAGAGGGAGCTGCGCAAATTGATGTTACAAGATGTAAAGAAATAGATTGTAATAGTAGAGATCATAGGAAATTACCACCGCCTCCAGATGACCGAATTCTTTTAGATTTAACTAATACAAGGAAAGATTGTTGTGAAAAAATTGAAGAAATAATTGGTGGAGTTAGTACTAAAATGAAAGTTGGTGACGATCCTTGTTTTTGTTGTTGTGAATGTACATTTGGTTATGTGAAGAAAACCACTTATTGTAGCATTTGCGGAGGATATGAGATAATAGGTGATGAGTTAACTAGGAAGCCAGAAATTGAAATGCCTATGCCTTGTCCATTCTTTCACAAATTAGTAGATAAAAGTAAACTAAAAACCTGGAGTACTTCAGGTAGCGAAGGCAAAAAGAAAGATGATTTTAAAGTTATGAAAACAAGTTCATCTCAAAAAGGAGTAACTTCCGACAGACGTACAACAGCAGCTAGTGACAAAAAAAGCGTTGAATCCGAAAAAGACTCCAAAAAAGGCAAGAAGATCCACCAAAATGATCGTTTTAAATTTAATTACGGCTATAAAGGTATACGTACGTATTTTATTTTTTACTGTACTTCTCTATCTGCATTAAATTGGTGTTAACACACTAAATTTAATTAAACTTTAAATACACAGCTCCTCAAATAGGACACAGTAAATGTGTATTACCATGTTCCGGTACACTAGATAATGTCCCCAAGAACATGGGATGGCTTTGGACTTCTGAAAATACTCCAGGAATGAAGGTATTATTAATAACTTATTATTATTTTGGGATTTACAAGCACGTCTTTTTTTTCAATTTTTTTATTTTTTTTATAGTTCCGACCTCAATGGAAACCTGGAGCAACTAGTAAACATGTAGCGAGACTATTAAGAATAGCTAAAAATCCAGGAGAAATTATTTCAAAGAAGAAGCGAAAAGAAACAGGCAAAAGAAAACGCCCATTAAAACGTCCTCTACTAACTGTACATAAAAAAGAAGGCGAGTTCACTGTTACGATGGAAACGATGAAACATTATTGGAAACCAAGAGCTCTTAACCAGCATCCTTATGAAGACAAGCCTGTGGTGACATATACAATAGGTAGGACAGAAGAGGAAAACAGAGAACGTCTTAAAAAGAAGGAACGTGCTCAAAGGCGACTCGAGAGGGCACAACGTCACTTTATACAAGGTACCTTTAAAAATATGTGCAATGAAATATGTTTGAAGACATACCAACAAGCTCTTGGTTTACTTCCTGAATCTGAGGATCCTGCTTGTATGTGCTATCCAGCATTACCTGCGCCAAACACAACAAACATGAATGTCTCCTGCTCTTGTTCTGAAGATAGCATTTCAATTGGCTCTGAAACAGATTCTGACGAGTGGATAGTAGAATTTACTCCTCCTAATGCCTTGTTTGATCCATCTTATAAAGGCAAGAAAATAATAAAAGCTGATATCGCAACACAGTATACATACTTAGATTATAGAGTTAAGCTTCTTGATAGATTCGGCAACCCTGTTCCGAGATTCTTTAAAGGACCGGATGGAAAACAGCAATGCAGTGACTTGGGTGGATTTTGGAGTCCAGATCGTAAGTGGCTAGAAATTAATATTGACGGATATATAGGTCCAGATGAAAGATGGGCGCCAAATTTATTTATTGGACCAAATGGAGAACAAGTTGATGCGGAAACAGGAAAATTCCAAGCTACCAATGGTAAATGGTTGGTTGTTGGGATTGACGGATACATTGATAGTGAAAACAAGTGGAAATATTACCCAAAACAAACAGGTCCATTTAAAAGGAAACCATATGGTGATAAAGAAAGTAAAAAGGGAAAAGCAATCGACAAAAAATCTTACTCTAGCTGGAGTTGTTTTGGCGATGTGTCACCAAAACAGTTGTCAAAATTAGGAATTTCAGGCCACGGTGGTGATAGAAAACTATTAATGTCAACTTTAGAAAACATGTTAGCAAAAGGAGAAGATGTTAAAATACCACAACCAAAAACTATATTCCATTTACAATCATCATCAAAGAAAAAAACAAAAAAACCTCAATGGAGTAAAACCAAATTGAGTTCTTCGTGTGTATTTGACCTACACAAATGCCATCACTCTATACCTTCAGATAAAGAAATCGTGGCTGTGGATGAATACGGTCACAAGACGTATTTTAGATTAAAAAGTTCTAAGAACAAACGACCCAAGGAACGGTTGGCTGCCCTCGCTAAAGAAGGAATAAGTCTAAGTTCATTCCATGTTCCATGCTTCAGTTCATTTGTAAGTTCAGAAATAATGAAACAAAAGCTTCGGGAACGACTCTTGTCTCTTGAGAATAGACATATTGCTACGCAAGCATGATCTGTGCTGTCCCCCACTCCATTGTAATTGTTAGGTCGTTGTAAGAGTTGTGAAATGTTATGTATAGTCATGTGATAAGTGAATATTATTTATTTTTGGTAACGTGTTAAGAAAAATTCGTAAACGTTGTAATTTGTACATATTGTGTAGGAAAATATAAAAATATAGTTTTTTTGGTACAAATTAGTGAACGAAATAAAATAAGTAATTTATTTGGTTCATTTCATTTATCAGTAGAAAAAAATATGTAAGATATATTATGTAATAATGAAAATATGATGAAATAGACAAAGGTATCTTTTTTAATATTTATTTTTATCATCTATATTGAAAACGAAATAGGTATGCAATCTAATTAAACATTCTCAGGTGCATCATCAATGGAGACCGGGAGCGGTTTCTAAAAAATTGTTACGTATCCTTAACAAAGCTAAACTAAGAAAGCCTAAAGTCGAAATAACAAAACCAATAAAACGAGTGAAAAAACAAATTGAAGATAAACCTACTTTAGTCGTTTGCAAGAGAAATGGTGCATATCATATACAAATGCAACCATCAATCAGTACTAATGATGATAATAATACAACGTTTAAGCCGCTAGTATATAAAATAGAATCAACAAATAATATGGCCAAAGTTCAAAAAAAGGAAATGTTTAAAAATGAACTAATAAGAGAAGCAGTAAAAGGAATTTGGTCAGATTTCTATTATCCGGAGCTTTGTGAACAAGCTTGTTTGAAAGCTCTTGCTGATACTATTGAATTACCTGAAGAATATTATGATGAAGAAACAGACATAAAAGAATGTGAAACCTATGACGAAAAAGAAGATCGCCTAAGCTACAAGTCTTCTGAAATTGACTGGGAGATTCAGTTCACGCCACCATTGATGAGTTATCAAGCACGTCGTCAGAAGGGAGAAATATCGGCAGATTTACAGTCTTAGCCAAATAGTCAATATGTATTGTGTAAATTAAAGGATAAGTAAACGAAAACAAAACCACTCTGATTCCATTCGGGCTTAATGTTAAACTATTGTCTCCATAATACTACGTATGTCAGAAAGTTTGTATTATTATTTTATTTTTACTTATATATTTTTATGAACGTTAGTTGGTTTCATTTTTTTTGACGAGATTAAATAAAAGAAAGTTTGTACTACGTATTTTTATTTTTATTACTAAACAATAAGTTCAACATATCCCATATGACCAGAGATAGCGTGGTGTGAGGTGCTATCCTGAGATACAGCGGGCCGATACCTTTATACAAGCCGTGCAGGCCTTCAGTTTTGTATGTCTTTTGAATGCAGTCCAGTGCTCCTTTGTAGAGAAGTTCACCTTTTGATGCTGGCCCTATATGATAAATATAAATTGTAAAAATGTATTTCTTTTTATTTTATGATAAACATCATTTAATTGACTGAAAAAGAATAAGTGTTATTAATTTTATGATTGTATCCCATTGTTTCTACTTTACGTACTTAAAGCTTGCATGTTAAGGTGCAATGTGATAATATTTTAATAATTATTAAAACACAAACACAATGGCATATGTCAGCTTTTTTGAACATACACAAATAAGCCCAATATTATGGTAATGTTTTTATGAATAGTTTCGTTTCACAATATGAACCATGAAATAGAAGTTCATATTTATACATCGTTAATGTCAAATTGTTTCCGAAAAATATTGAAAGGAGTAGATCTGATCAACAGGCTTCGAGATTGTGCTTTCTTGATGGATAACTTAGTAAAACATTTTACAAATAACGTTAGACATAATATTTTTGTTTCTATTAAAGTTATCTACGATCAAAAGGATTTCAACTTAATTTTTTACGAACAATAATATTTTATGTTTATTAATTGAAGTAGATATGTAGGTACGTTATGCCACTTTTGAATGAATGACCTCATGGTTATCTATGAACGGATATTTTCTAATTAATTCTTATAGTAGGTACTATAGCCATTAGTATTTTAGCTTCTCCAAAGGTCGATTCAGACAGTTACCCTGATTATATAGACGTGTATTGACTAGATCCAGGGGTGTTTCCAGGACAACAGTGACAACTCCACATATGATGCTAGCGGCGAACGCGAGGGTGATAGGCGAGTGCTCCCAATAACCGTGCGCAAGCAGGACGTTTTTCATTCTGCAATGATTTACACTATGAATATGAGCTATATTTTTTATGGTTTGCCTAATTTATAGTACTCATGCTATTTTTGTTAATTCAGATATATTGAATATTGTTATTTGTTAAAATTAGCTTTCGTTCGCCCAAAAAACATATAATAATAACATATCACATAAGAATAAGACTTCTGTAGTCTAAGGTTCATAGATATTTTATATTTTACTCTCAACTTTTTCTAAACAACCTCCCCATTCCTTTTAAACAAATAATTGAGCGACTTTCCGATATTCTAATATAAAAAATATAAGCATTTATCAGTAGTAGTTAGTTTACAAAAAAAACAAACACATAATATTTAAAATGAGATGAAATTCTACGTGTCTAATGGATTAATAAATTATGTTTTCCAATGATCATGAAATTTCCATATCGAGCGCCACAATGCTTTATCTAAATCATGAATCCCGAAAATGCTATTGTTGTTATTCTATTGCAAACTAGATCCTTTGGACAGAATTCGTGTGCTATGCCATGTATTAGATGTTAACGAATAATTTTATTAAATTTAAGTAAGAATTCGTATCCAAAAGATTTTCAATATCGAGACATTTTGAGTTTGAACTTTTATTAATTATGCATTATAAATTATACGTAAAATGCGTATTTTACCCTGATTGTAAAGTCGTACTGCGACGACGTCAAACGGGCATATCGCTAGCGCTACCATGAACCCGCTCAGGCAGCTCGCGGAGAACGCGAGTCCGAGGGGAGAGTGTTCGCATATTCCGTAAGACAGCAATGTTTCTTTTGCTCTGGAGAAGAAAAATTTATGTTTTGCTGACTTGAAGACGATTCCGAGATTTTCTCTTGGTTAATACGGAATCGGGAATAGCTTAAAATATTTTCAATATGTATCAATCAGATTTATCGATTACAATGAAAATATTATTTATTTCATAGATAGAGTTATTATGAAAGTTTTCTTAGCTATTTTCCAGAATCGTAGTAAAACGAACAAAAATTATGGTGGCCTAAAGCTTGACAAAGCGTTAACTAGTTATAACTTCATGTGAAATGATGATATAATTAATGTAATATGTTTTTATTTTATTTACTTACGTGGAGAAGGTTGTGAGCTGAGCCGCGCTGCCTATAGCTATTCTTATGCATGTTGCATTCACGCCAGCAAAGAAACCTCTAAAGCCTTCCGTTTTGTATATTTGGACGAATCCATCTAGCATTCCTACGTAATGAATATAATAGGTTTTCAGAAATTTAGAAATTTTGTAAAGTAGATCTTCTATTTTTGTTTCATGTTTATATCTCTGTGGTGTAATATGAAAATTATAATTATGATTAAATATATTCCAGTCCCTTGTAAAGTTGTATATCGATCTATTAATTTAATTCAAAAAATGTTATCGTTTTCTCTTAGACATTTTGAAAAAATGATTTTATTATCTTTGTAACATAAACATACCTTTATATGAATGTTGTCTTCCAACAGCTATACTGGGATGGGCAGCTGCTTGTATCCTAGTTTTTAATACGGATGCAGGATTCGCAGAAAAACCACTCATTACGCCACTCGCACTTGACCAAAACATTGTTTTATAAATATTAATATCTCCTTCTTTTGTCTTTGTCCATCCTTGCACTTCGGCTACATGGTACATCCCTAACCTATTTAATAGAATATTTAAAGGAAAATTATATAGTTTTTACTTTCTTTTTGTATAGGTATATTTAAATTCAATAATACTTGGTTAAATACAAGTTCTATTTAAATTAATTATTTATTATTTATTCTATTTTTAATTATTAATTTTTTATTTGTAACTTTTTATGTTAAAAACATAAAAAATTACTTGTGAACAAACACCTACGTACGTTTTTTAGGGGCACCATTTCTTATGTAAATAGTAATTATTCTTATTTATTATAATTAGCACGCAATACAATGTACCTACATAAAAAATGTATATTATTTATTATACTGTGTCAATTACAATTTTACTTAAAATTATAATTTAAAAAACTAGCATTTCGAATATTTTACAGCAGTCATGGCCTACCCACGTTTATGTTAAATACAATAACCCATTGTTTCAGACGACTCACCTTACAGAATTCATACAGAAACCAAACAGCATGGCCGGAGCTAATCCTTTCTGTAACGCTAGAGGCCCGTCGTTTTTCGCTATCACATACACAGCGTGGAAAATCCCTCTGTACCGCATATTGCTTTCAGAGCGGGCTCGGAGCTCCCCTTGTAACTGCAGCCTTGTTTTAACAACGTCCATGGGGTTTGTGAAGATAGTAGCGCCCGCTCCGGCTAGACCGCCTATTACGAAATCCATATTTGTATCTGAAATAATGTTAAATTTCACTGTAGTGTAGTTGCGTAGAGCTTGACTGAACAGGCGAAGGTGGCGGGTTCGATTCCCAACCGGGAAAATGTGTATATATTTTTAATTTCCTTACTGATAAGACAGATTAAGGCATCCACAATTCAATATCTCTAGAATGTATGAAAAGTCGAGTACGACGAGATCAACCCGCAATATGTAGAATGAAAAGTAGAACAGAATTATACATATATACATGTAATATGTGTATATATGTTATGTAAAAAATTATATATATAAAAGTAATATTTTCTTATTCATTATTTTAAATAATTCTATTGAGCATTTCAAATAAAATATACTAACACTTACCAATAAAATTATTTGAAGTTTCCGAAAATCCCAAAATTCACATCACATCACTACACTAAAAAACTTAAGTAGGTATATTAATAAAAAAAGATAAAAGGTAAAATAGACAATTTTCCTATCTTTTTCATTTACCAGTTTGTTTATTCTACGATACACATTTAATACGTCGTGCACGCCTGATAGCCTGATTCGGCTGTGATACTGACGTGCGTGGCATTGAACCAGTATTGTGGATGATATTATGCAACATTAATTCACCAATTATACAATAAAAAAAGCATTAACATTTAATTGAGGTAAATTTTATTTTCAACCTTGTTACAGTTTTTCAATTTAATCTTCATTAAACACTAATATTATAATAAATATTGTCTGTAGTACAGACTCTGTATTCAATTGGCACTCTAGGAAGGCTTGGAGTAATTTTTTTAACTTCACTCTGTATCCCGCTGCCGCCGTCGCCGTGTAATAAAAATGTCACATAATTGTAATGTAAGAGGTCGTCGGGGCGCAAGGGCTCAAGGATGTGACAATAGGATCCCAGAAAACGTCAGTGATGCGTCATCAATCTTGCGTCAGTTCGATCCCCACTCGAGGGAAATTCATTATTATTTCTTAATAATTTCATTTCTTCTCTGGCACCAAGGCAAAAATGATTCCCCCACTCAACACGCAATGCCTCAGTGAAAAGTGGTGAATGGGGTGACGTAACACTACCCTCTGCTTTTCCTGCTGTATTCGAGATACAGTGCAACTGATTTAATTTTTTTTTGTAATGTAGTAATAGAATTGTTCCGTTTCGTATGTAACCGTCCACCATGACGTAACCTAAATAGAGATTTGGCAAACGTAGTAGGAAGAGTACGGTGGCGCCGCGTCATGATGAATGAACACCGATCGATATTCCATTTTTTCATAGAAATAAGGGAATGACCTAGTTTTTACGGCACGGGTACCGTTTGTGCGTGATTTGCACCTTTAGATAGTAGGTACCTCTTATCTTAGATAGAAGGTACCTTTTATTAAGTTGAAATGTTTTAATCTACATAAACGAATGGTAACACATTCTAAGATTCCAAGGCGATTTTACAGGAATTACAAATGTTTAAGCTTGTCACTTTCAATAAATACCTACCTAAGTATATGTATACCTACCTCGTAAATACCTACTCATACTACTACACATAATAAAGTAAATACCCACTTTGTTTTTCGCCATTCAACTTAAACAAATTTTCGCTTACGTGCAAAGTTGAGAAAAATATCCGAAATAATAAATGTGACGAAATGTAATATAGTCAATAGATTTTTTTCTATAAATATATCCGTTAAGTATATAGTTTAATTTAAACCAGTAAGTATATAGTTCCTGAGATTAGATAAACCAAATAAACTCTACAAAAGTATAAAAATAAGTGTATAATAAAATAATACGAGTAATATATTTTTATTAATTATGTGATGATATGTATTCTGTTTCATATTAATTATGTAAGGTTTATAAATTGGCCTTGCCGTTTATTATCAGCCTTAAATAAACGATAACACGAATCGTTGCAGTTAAATAGAAAGAGAAAGATGTAAATTATTTTTAAATTTTATTATTCTTACATAATAATATGTAAAAAAATCTAATTAAATCAGCTTCACGCTGTATCACGCACACAGCAGGGTAGGCAGAAGGGACCTCGTGTTAAGACTCTCCATTCCCCACATTCCGCTGAAAGAAGGAAGGAATTCTCGGAAGGAATTCTTCTCAAGGAATTGCTGTTGAGTAGCGGAACTTAACGCCGCGCTTTAACTCTACAACAGAGCGAATATATATAAATTAGATCTATTAAGGATTGCTTTACAGTTACACCGGCCTCGGATAAAACAAGCTGTTTTAAACAATTTTCTTTTATGCCTTTATCACCCAAATCTTCCTTTTCCTGTAATTTAGCAGCATACGTGTAGGACGCTGGAAACGCGCCGGCACTTTACATAACATTAGGTTCCCTCTGCTTACCCTCCTATGTGCGGAACACAAAGTGAAGTTGATTTTAGATTATTTTATATTCACGCTACTTATTTTCTTTTCCAAAGAAGCCAATCATTTTGAAAGCCACTTCTAATTTATTAGGCACTTGACATATAGCAGTGATTCATTGATAAGTCAGGCTTCGCTTAAGTTATGTTGACCTTCTGGTTTCTACCCTATTCACTTCGTCATACTCATGATATTCATATCGTCATATTTTGTTTTGTTTTCATAGAATATTATTAGAATATTTTAAGATGTCTACTTAATATCATCGTATAATAAAGTTAATCAACAAAATTAAAAGATTTTGGCATGGCATGATAGGTCGATGAATAAGCAATATAGAGGCATGATCGGCCTAAGCGTTCGGCTTGTGACACATTTATCCATTCCTTCTTACTTATAATTAATCTGTATAATTTAAGTAAGATATATTTGAATTAAAGAGTACAAATAAATTTATATTTATTGAAAAAATGGTAATTTCCAATTATCTTCTTTGTATTATACAAAATAAAGTTAATCAGTCATTTCTATATATAAAAGAGCGCAATTTTTCAGCAATGTTTCATGTTATGACTTTGACACTTAAAATTATAGTCCGTAAATCGACTTTACACACCAAGTAAGTGGTTATTTTCTCAATAATATTAACATATATATTATTTAACCATCTCTAGAGATTTTGATAGATTGTTTAGAAAGTCTGATGATAAGACACTACCCTAAACTCACTCTATGGTTTTCTCGCGATTTGAGTGCTGGAACCCAATGTTGTACTTTGTGTTACAAATTTACAAGAGCAGGGAAAAGGAAATAATTTAAAAATAATCTATTAGCGAGGTCTAATAAACCCACCCAGCGAAATATATATATCTGAACATTGCACCATATTGGTTCTAATAACCAATTAAAACCCCATGTTTATTTATATACAACATTTCTATATAACTTTTTTATGAAATTAAAGAAAAACAATGTATAAAAAAATCAATATCAATAATTTGATATCGAATGTTGAGTTCATCAATTCCACTGTGGACGTCATGGGACAAATTACTATGGCGAAGGTCACCGCGATCGATACTAGTAATACATGATATTATCCACCGCTTAATGAGATACTTGTCCAGTGTGCAGGTACTTTAAAGAACAATCTAGATTTTTAGATATTCATATATATATATTTGTAAATTTACCGTTGTATTTAAAGCTATCTGTAGATTTAGTCTTTCTTATGTGTTTCCTAATATCTCCCACCAAGCTAGGCCCGTAATTATAAACCGCTTTCAACTTTGAACAAGCGATCTTGAGATTCCATTTTATGAATAAAAATGGTATCTTAAGATCGCTCCCAGAGTTAAGAGTGATTTATAAATATGGATCCTAGTGATGAGATATGACTCCTGGTGAATTATAAACAAAAGAAAAACCCAACTGCCATAAATTATACAAATATATATGTAACTCTCACGCCATCAAGACAAATCTAACGATGTACCATTTATTAAAATTCATTTACTAGTTTATTAGTAACAAGGGAAAAAACGAACGGATATATATTTATATTATATAGTTTTTTTATTTCACGCTGCATTTCGCACAAGGTACACATATGGAACTTGGAGATCTACTTAGTTTTAGCACTGTTAAGATACTCCATGTCTACATTAAGGCACTAACGTTTTCCAATTTCCAACAAATTCTGGAGGCGTTGCGTGTGTGTATGGATGGAGAATTATGTTTTAGAATGTATCTGTTATAGATAGATACATACGCTCTAAAACATTATCCTCCTTTTGGGCTTCGCTGCAGTCGGGTAAAAATCGAATTCACAACCAACGTAATTGCAGCCAAAGTGCTTTACGATAGTATTACTCATTACTTTTCACGACTCCTACGCCCATATCGTCCTCGTCGGAAAAATGAGCGACAAATATTCTTATAAGCTACAATCAATAACTCTTTAGATAATCTTAAACCGTAATTTATATTTATCTATATCTACATACTAACATATATATACTATAGGTAGATTATACATAATATACATATAACTATTTGCCAGCTAGAAGTTTCAAATATCATGGTAAAGAGTGATGAGCTAAATTCGTTTTAATTGTTAGTGATTATTATATTTGTTTAGTTGGTTTAATAGAGTCGTTCTTACATCTTAATGTAAGTTCCTGTCATCGTTATTTTAATTGCCTACTTAAGGCTACTAAGTCGTGTATTTATTCAAAATAGTTTTGGTCTGCTTTAAGTATAACTCAAATCATAAGAATTACTATGTGTTAAAATTTAAAATGGAGATTATTATGATAATATTATGACAATTATTTAAAAATACAGCATCGTAAAGCTTAGTAAACCAAGACAAATTTATCGTAGGTGAAAAGAATCATAATAAAAACTCTTTATTAAACAATATCGCCACGAAACTGACGAAAATAATTTAAAATATGAATGTCAATGTAACATCAAAATTTACAAAAAGCACGCAATATTAAAAAAAAATGAATCAGCTAGAATTGTTCACATTCAAAGGCAATCGCATGATAGATGGTCAAACTGTCAACCGTGTGTATAATAAACGTGGACACTAGTACTGTCCATCGCGCCTGAGCAGATCGCTTGCCCCCTTACCTGCCCCAAGGTCGCAGGTCGCGCCTGGCTGCCATGCTGCCCGGTCCACTCGCGCCCCTCGACGCTCACAAGACGCGCGCCCTCACAACTATATACGCGCCGCGGAAGTTCAAAACCAGGAAAAATAAGACAGCAGTGTCGAGGATGCTAGAAAACGATATTCCGGTCAAATCAAATCTATCTCCGTTCAATCCTCTCCCAGCTATCGGGCAAAAGAAAGAAAATACTAAAGTTATTGTCTTTGATATGAAAAATGATAAGAGCGCTCTTAAGTTACAGGAATTGCTTAAACCACTCACGCCTCTATCTATACATGGCTATCGGAAGAATTCTTACGACTGCGATGATAGGAAGCCTCATCAGCTGTTAAGAGGGAACACGTACGATGTCATCGAACCGATATATTTGACTACAAACGTTAAAAGAGATACGCCCAGGAGAGTAAGTTCCCAGAGCAACGATTCCAGGATGTCGCCTAAAAGTCGATTCAAAAATGCAGCTTTGCAAGTGGCGAAGCTTTCAGCGATGCCGGAAACTGGCAAGCTATTATGTCTTCGAGAGCGTGAAACATTTGCAATATGTCGAGATGAGAACGACACGTGTAGACTGCAAAAGCTCCCACAGAGTCCTGTGCAAAAACTGAACAAGCTTTCAGAGATTTTTCAGAGCCTCGAAATGAAGGGCCGACACAGAGATAAGATGAAAAAGGAAAATAGTTGGTTTTAATTTTTTATTAGTTTAAGAGAGGTTTGAAATATATCCACGGATTGTTGTGAAAATAAGTGATAAGCTTTTGAAGTATTCATATATTTTTGTTAAATACACGGAGTTTTTATGTGATATATAATTAATTAATTAATTAATTCTATTGCTCAAAGTTGTCGTGTTACGAGTATTACTTGTGCACTTTGATATTTTAATAAAGTGTGTTTTTTATAAAAAAACGTTTTTATTTCATTTTATTTACGAGATATAAAATTAATTAAGAGAATTGATTAAAAAAATAAATATCTAAATTAGTGCTATAATATCTATACGTTACTTTCATTTGAATAAAACTCTCAAATTACAAAACATTACACCCTGGCTGAAAATTGCAAGGTTAGCTTTGAACTAATGCTGTTATAATTATTATGAGGTACGGTGCCATTCATATGATTCCTTTTATATATAAATTTAAAAGGACAAGTTTTATAAAGGATATAATAAAAATTCTTTACAACTTTAGTTCAATGCTGAAATACTTGTAGTTATTTTCGTGTGATAACTTGAGGACAAAAATAAAAATGAAAACCTGTTAAGTGCGAGTCGGATTCGCCTACCCCTAATGTACCGATTTCAGAACAGCAGGTCAACGTCTGTGCACGCATTTGTCCAGGGACGAGTTCCACTGGTCGCTCACCACCTGGTGGCAGTGCAGTGTAAAGAACACACCAGGCGATTTTTATTTATTTATATTATATGAAAAGTTAGGAACCAACACGCAATATTTATAAAGTAATAGTATAGATATAATATATGACATATTATTCTCTCCGACTAACCTTCAAAGATTTACATAACTCTTAAGTTAATATTGATCTAAAGAACTCGTAAGTCACATGAAGAGGTATAGTAAAAGACGTCACCTTTGCGAAGGCTAAAAAGATGGCTATTGTACTTAAATTTGTTTTAATTTTAATAGAATAAATTAATACATACATTTGTACATTTTTAAACAAATTTGCACTAAAAAAATGCATTAAGTTCTTGGTTGAATCAGAGTTTATACATCATGGCATTTAAGTGTTTAATTTTATGTAAGTTGTATTTTGTAAATTATGAAGACTTTAAATATAAATCTTCATAACATTTATTTTAAAAAAAAAAACCCGTGTCGATATTTAAAGATGTAGAAGTTTGGTAAAACTATTCCAACGGTGCACATTATCTAATAAAAGTAAGAATCATCGATTATGAATAAAAATCAAATTTATATTGTGCCCCTCATATAGGCAGAGGGAACCTAGTGTTAAGACTGACATCCGTTTCCCTATTTTCCGCCCAATTTTCGAGACATTGAGTGTTGAGTGGCGGGGCTCAACGACGCTTTCTAACAGAGCGAGGAATTGAAAATGATTCTTTTCCACCACAATCTTCTCTCTTCTCACAAATTAAGGAATGAAGACGTCATTATAAGTAGACAATAAAAAAAATTCTATGAGAAATTAGAGTACTACAGCCTACGGTAGGGTAAACAGTTATAACTAAACGAGCAGTAAAAATAGCGATGGTAGGTACATACTAACCTTGACCGACGCGTCGTCGATCACAATCACCCCTTGGTCAAATGTATACTTATTATTACAAAGGGTACAAGTATATCTATTAAACATAAAAAAATATTTGAAAAAAGAAGTAGAAGAGGCCGTCGTCGCGCAGAGAGGATGTCGCGATGGTTGTGGGTTCGATGCCCGCTCGGGGAAACGAAATATTTACTTAAATTAATATTTCCGTATCGAGGCAATGGCCTCTGCCGTCTGCCTACCCTACTATGTGCGGAAAACAGTGTGAATCTGATTTAATTTTTAAGTAAAAGAGAAATTTCCATGGATAAGGAAAAATTAAATAATGTAGGTTGGATGTGTGTGTGAATTGTGATATCTAACTCTGCAACGAATATTTTCGTGATTGACTAACATGTCATAAAAATAAAGATTTATGATGTTATGATTTACCTAGTTATCGTGCATTTCTAAGGTATGTCGGTTCGAATACTCCGTTGTAGTTATACATTTTAATACGAGTACCTATAGTAGGTACACCTAGAGGCTATAATTATGTCTTCACTAATTATGGAGAACTAAAGAGGCAATTGGCTTTTCTACCCAATANACATCCGTTTCCCTATTTTCCGCCCAATTTTCGAGACATTGAGTGTTGAGTGGCGGGGCTCAACGACGCTTTCTAACAGAGCGAGGAATTGAAAATGATTCTTTTCCACCACAATCTTCTCTCTTCTCACAAATTAAGGAATGAAGACGTCATTATAAGTAGACAATAAAAAAAATTCTATGAGAAATTAGAGTACTACAGCCTACGGTAGGGTAAACAGTTATAACTAAACGAGCAGTAAAAATAGCGATGGTAGGTACATACTAACCTTGACCGACGCGTCGTCGATCACAATCACCCCTTGGTCAAATGTATACTTATTATTACAAAGGGTACAAATATATCTATGAAATATATTTTTCATATATAAAAAAAATATTTGAAATAAGAAGTAAAAGAGGGCGGTGCAGGGAGGGTGTCGTGGCTCAGGAGCACAAGGGTGTGACTGTAACGCGATGGTTGTGGGTTCGATCCCCGCTCGAGGAAGCGAAATATTTACTTATATATTTCCATTTCTTCACACTGATATCGAGGCAGTGGTTCTGGCAGCGCGGCGTTGAATTCCGCCACTCAACACACACGTTAACACTATGTTCCCTGTGCCTACCCTGCTGTGTGCGGAAAACAGCGTAAATCTGATTTAATTTTAATTACATTTTTAAGTAAAAGAGAAATTTCCATGGATAAGGAAAAATTAAATAATGTAGGTTGGATGTGTGTGTGAATTGTGATATCTAACTCTGCAACGAATATTTTCGTGTTTGACTAACATGTCATAAAAATAAAGATTTGTGATGTTATGATTTACCTAAGCAGTTATCGTGTACTATTTCTAAGGTATGTCGGTTCGAATACTCCGTTGTAGTTATACATTTTAATACGAGTACCTATAGTAGGTATACCTAGAGGCTATAATTATGTCTTTACTAATTATGGAGAACTAAAGAGGCAATTGGCTTTTATACCCAATAAACGTTGTTATTATGTGAGTGAAAAGTGAGAAGTCACTAGTATTATACTAGTATGTTTTCGAATTGTTTCTATAAAAACAATGTAAAATTATATTCAGATTCGGAAAAAGAATAGATAACCAATTATACTGAAAACTATGAAAATGAAAGCAAATTTACCTACCCTATTTTTAAAGGCAATAAAACAAATCTTTGATATAAATAAAAACTTCACTACAACATTTTACTTTATGTAGGTCATGTAAAGAATGCACTTAGGTTCAAATCGCGTGTTAACAGACGGACGTGACAGACAATATGGCTATAGCTATTTGTAATGTGACCAGACGTACGGTTTGGAACAGGACCGTCCCGTTTTTTCCGGTGTGTCCCGGTGTCCCCAAAGACAGCCCCGTAAGAATGTCCTGTTTTTTGAAATGGTACCTACTAAAATTACTAAAATCATCACACCAAAAAGCGCAAATTTTTATGTATTAGTGTTTCGTGTCTTTTAATGAAAAAGGAACCCTGTCTGTCTGAGCCCGACTCATGCTTGTACGGTTCTTTTAAAGATATCGCATTATAATTTTTTGATAATCTCCGGTTTACGTCAATACAATATGCATGTAAACTTTCCTGGCGCAGGGACATGCTCGTTCTAAGGCATGCCCGACGATATCTTAGCTCTAGTAATGAGGCAAAAGGCGGCTTTCAGTTCTGCCACTCAACACGCAATACTTCAAGACTTCGGCGGAAAGTGGAGAACGGAGTGTTATTAGGTTCCCAGTTCCTTCCGCCATCTTTTATATCATTTCTTTATGTTATGAGTCCAAAGCAAAAATAAAATAAAACACAAAGTTTGAAGTCTAAGAGTCAGTGGACAGACCACATGAAAATGACAATTAATAATCATGGCGACATTTTACTAAATCAGGAATTGAACACGTGATCCTTGACAATAAACTAATCGCTTCGCTGTATTTGATTGATGTTATTGTTGCATTTGAAATATGTTCAGTCGCGTATGTGGATTGTAAAACGATCAATAACGCTACTGAAACAATAGAACGATGGCTAGCTGATTTAATGGCTTTCTTTTACCATATTTTTCTATTTATATTAGGTATTATAAATAATACCAAGTAAAAAAACCAGACAATATTTTATGAAACTTTTGAAATTACTTTCCGAATTTCAAAAGGAAATGTGTATTAAAAATTGAGCCTTCATGGCGAGGTCGATTGATAATTTGTATGGAATAACCTTTAGATTTAGAACCAAAACGTTTATTGAGTTGAGCAAAGCGCTACTCCTTCTAGATAGTATATAAAAAATTTATAGTACTAAATAATTAAACAAAATGATATAAATAGTACCAAAATCTATTTTAATAAGTTTTTACAACATACTCTAAATTACAACTAATCAAATTCCAGTTAAAATACTTGATGCAGGATTATTTTGTAACTTTGCAATTTCTTCTTTGAACTTTGATATTGTTTCTTTGGCGAGTTGCAGTTTGTCCTTCAACTCTGATATTTCACCTCTGACCTTTCCTTGGGCCGCTATAATTCTTTCTAGCGTTTTTTCTTTTTTATCTTCAACTAAAAATGTTAATATAATAGTAAATAAAAAATATTAAATAAGTATAATAAATATAACAATTTTTTTTTTATTTTTATATACAGGGTGTCCCAGGAGTCAACGATAAAATGGAAACAGGTGATAGACCAAGTCGTGACAGTTATCAGAAAAATATAAAAAAAAATCTGTGTCATGTATTTTTCATATTAAATTGATTTAAAAAGATATCGGAAAAACCAACACCCTGTGATGATTTTTGAAGTCCTAAGACTACAAATATTACTCGTTTTTCATTTTTTTTTCTGTAATGTAATCATGAGTAACCCTTCTGTGAATTACAGTTTAAGATTGAAACATACCTGCATCGGTTTTCAATAAAATGCCGTGTTTTTGCCAAACATTAAATTCAAAATATTTAGTACACCCAACTTTAACCGACTGTACTATAAAAAAAATGTACTACACTGTTTTTGCAAGTAACTTTAAAAGTTGGCGCATTTAATCTGGATTCCGAAATGGTACGATACTTGCTGGATTACTTCTTTGTTGAAGAGAGAAAAATGTAAATACACGATAATCGGGATGACGTTCAACGTTTTGGTATCTTTTCCGATACATTCTAGCTGCAGCATTAGCATTACATAACCATTCTCCATGAATGAAATGCATATTGGCAATGTGTCAAAGACCGAGTATATGGCCTGCGAGAGCCCGGACTCGAGCACTATCCTTGTAAGTCCTGGGCCAGCCCCTCCCAGTCACGACTTGGTCTATCACCTGTTTTCGTTTTATCGTTGACTCCTGGGACATATTATGTATATATATTATAATTTAGCATAGTTTTAGATTTGATTGACTTTATAGCCTTTATCTTTAATTACTTTTAACTTAAGGTTTTAAAATCAATCACTAGATTTGGTAGGCTAGGTTATATTTGCAAAATCTATATAAACAAGAATTGGCAAAGTGAAAAACATCAAGAATACATTATAAAAAGTATTATTTGTTAAGCTATCCTGGTTCCCCACTCAAAGGAATGATTATATTACAATATATTTAGATTTTCTTGCTCTGGCAAGCATTGAGATCCACAATTCAACATATAGTGTCTCAAAAATGGAGAATGGAGTGTCTTTACACTTGGTTTCTTATACAATGTTTTACGTTACACACACATGTATAATAAAAATATATTACTTTTATATCAATAAAAACTAAAAGAAATAATGTAAAATAAAGCTTACAATCTGTATCATGAGTCCATTGTCCATTAGTTATTGGTTTTACACTGTTTAACAAATGTTGCATAAGTTGTGTTGGCTCTTGGAATACTATTTCCTCATATGATTCACTTACTAAGGCCCGTCCTACTGGAGGAGTTCCTTCACTTACTGGCGATTGAAATAACTTGAGTATATGATAAAGTGTTACCTTTAAAATGTTAAATTAATAAATTGATTTTGGTCAATTAATAAGTTGATGATATAAATGTTACTGCCTAGATAGGCATGACATAATAATTATTGTCATGCAGAGTTACTGTAGGTAATGTTGCAATCATATATATAATAGAAATGGCTTTAAAAGCCTAGCCTAGGTTTTCATTGTAAGACCACATAAAATAAAAAATAATTGTTATAGTGATGGTTGTGGGTTCAATATTATTTGGTGGAATGATTATATTAAAATAATTTTCAATAGTATTATTTGCAGTAAATAAATTGGGATTGTATTACTACTTACAGGTCTTTCATTAGGATCATGAAAATATATTTTAATAACTATCTCAAATTCTCCCCAACCAGTCTCCGTCAGTTCGTAGGGTGGTTTAGTTATTATTCTGTTAGGATTTGCATAGCTCTCGTGTAATTTGAAATGAATCTTCTTTATGTAAGCTGACATATCTTCATTAGCGTATGGCTTAACATATACCGTCCATTGATGCGTGTGCCCATCTTCTTCACGTTTTTTGCCAAAATATCTCGCTATGTTACCATATACGATTGCTTTGACTATGGTTAAGCCCTAAAACATTTATTATTATTTTATTTATTATTATGGGTAATAATCGTGAAAATCGAAGAACGTATTATTCTTATAGGTGTATTTTGTATGCTGTAATTCTATGTTAAATAATTTATTATTTACCTTAACTCTTCCCCCTGAATCGGGACCAAAATCAGTCGGCAAACTCATAGCTATATCAGATTTTAAATGATTTGTATCCACGGTTATAGTTTTTACTAAGAATAATGGAAAAAACAGAATTTATTACAATTATTGATCACTATAATATCAATGTTATTTTATTTGTAAACAAAACTTAACCTCAAATGTCAAAAAAATCTTTTAACTACTGACAGCAGTATGCACAGATGTTCAATAGATATGTATGATAATGCATATAGAATATAAAATATAGATAATAATTTACTGTGCACAACACTTAAAAAAATTATCCATAACCAATAATCGATACTTATTTAATAAATCGATTATAAAATAAGTACAGAACCAGAAGTAGCATTATATGCAAGCTTTTGTCATTGTACAAATGCCTTCAATTTTATCTGATGTAATAGAAATTGATAAATAATAAGTTAATATCTTAGTTTGGCGCTAGGCACACATAAACATAAGACTTGTTTCATAAAGATATTTGATTGCATTTATTTAAAAAAATAGTATTGTAATCGGAACGATAGAAACATTAAATGACGTACACAAATAATACTAGTTTTTAGGTTATTCTGACATTTAATACAATAATAGAAAGCAAGTGAACAATGGTCCAACAAGCTCATTACTTATATCTAGGTAATAATTGATAAACATTTAGCTAGCTACTTCGCGATATTTAGATTTGGATGATCACTGTACGATTGCTGGTCGGGGTTTTGCATACTAGGCCATAACAATTGGATATTGTTCAGTTAGACGTTGTAGAGTTCATTCACATATATTTTTTTACTTGTTAGTAAAAAAAACTTTCCTCAAAACTTGTGATCTGTTGGGGGTTCTACGTCTCCCAGTAATGGATCATTTTCTTCTTCCAGCCTAGAAGACCTCGAACTGTGTCTCGAAGCCGAGACTCTTTGTGTAAAATTTAGTAAATTAGGTACAAGAGCACCGCTGGGAGTCGCAGGTGCTGATCTAGTGAGTAACTTTCTCGTACCGGGAGGAATTTTTGACAATGGTATGTATAAGCTCGATTTTCTTGTCCGTGGTGTTTTTCTGAACAGATCGTGACGTCTTTGACATCTTTCGTCAATTTGTCTACGTAGCGTAGACTCCCGGGATTGTGTTGGACTTGTAGGCTGCGGTGGTGATTCACAGCCACCTGGTGTATCGGGTGATGTCAAAAATAAGTGTCGTAGATAGGCCGCTCGTTCACAGTAAGATTCATCAGCATTAGGAGATGCCCGACGCGGTGGAGGAGATGACCCTAGACGAGGCTTGCAACCACCATCGCAATAAAGATCACAGTCGATGAGCTCTAACTCCAGATCATAGTTAGGATCCTGTAATGAAACAAAAATGAAATTCTTATGTATGTAAATGCCTAATTATGACCATATTCGTAACTTTGGGTTAATTATTAGAATTTTTTAAGTTAGTTCTCTAGTGAAAATTTTTAATGGTGGCCACCATTTCACATTAGGACAATGTCTATTGTAAACGCGATAATTGGGATTTAGATTACCATTCGCAGTAATTTAAATGGCGAATTACAGTTTATGCTAATACAATTTTACCGGTGACGTAATAAGATTC
Source organism: Heliconius cydno galanthus (assembly GCA_036379175.1). Taxonomy (NCBI): domain Eukaryota; kingdom Metazoa; phylum Arthropoda; class Insecta; order Lepidoptera; family Nymphalidae; genus Heliconius; species Heliconius cydno. The sequence continues at coordinate 347,479 of JAKRZM010000467.1, read as the reverse complement.
TCTCTAAACGTGGTGTGCTCGCGTGTCTGCCGGCGCGGCTCCGTCAGCGAGGACAGCGAGCGCAGCACGGAGCGGCCGCAACCGACGCCGCACTCACCGTAGTTGCTTGCGCAGGAGTATGGCGGCGGAATTATGGAATTTGCCTGTTTAATATTTTGTATTAATTAATACTTATGGGTAGAGGACACTCGTGACGGTAACCGCAAAAAGTTGTAGGTTCGATTCCCACTCGAGGAAATGAAATATTTAATATTTTAATTTCTTCACGTTGGTATCGATCCAAAGCGCCACGATAAGTCCGGCACTCAACACGCAATCCTTTCAGGGCAAGTTTTTATTGTCATTTGAGAAAATTTATTACTAATGTATACCTAATTATTATCAGTTTGGCTAAACAAACCGCAGTTGTCTTTAAGCATAAGAAGATAGAGAGTATCGTGGTTTATACTAAATTTGATCTGCTTGCTATTGAAATAATTTAAGTTAAAATAATGATAACTATAAGCTTATAGCAATTCTATTATATTCAAATTAGTAATTAATATTTTTAAGTCTAAGCTTACCTCATTTGCATTACATAAGAAACTAGAATTTAGAGATTCCGCTGTGCTCGTAGCTGACAAAGAACCTGAAATACAAAATGTATATTTTAAATATTTTTTTATTTTCACTGTCCCACACTCGTTGGCCTCAAAATAATAGATAACTGTTAAAATAATTCTGTCTTAAATAATATAATATAGTGTGTTAATCACCTGGTGCTCGAATAACGTAGTTTCTAAAATAATGCACCATAAGATAGCTGCCTCCGGACTTTCCATCTCCTTCGCCACAAGTTATAACGAGTGGATACAGATCAGGCTTAGACGTAACCTGGAAAAAATATATAGTATTAGAAATATTCTTACAACATAATTACTTTTTTTTTCAGCTTCACGCTGTAACCCGCACACAGCAAGGTAGGCAGAGGCCGAAATATTTCATCTCCTCGAGTGGGGATCGAACCCACAACCAGTCGATTTTGCAGCGCACTTTGTGCCCCTGCACTACGACTGGGCTCATAATTAATTATAAAAGGTTTACTTGAATCATTTTTTAAATATTATTTAATAATTTCAAAAAATGTTACTTATATGGAAAATTTTATGCTTAATCTACATTTTTCCTTTTTTCTAATACCTACTGAAATCAATATCGAAACTTACCTATAAGTAATTGACGTTTTTTATGACTTCAAATACTTTGCAGGTATGCTTCTTTCTTTCTTAGAGAGGGTGATGTTTGAATGTTATAAGTTTTTTATAAAGTGTACATTAGTAGTATTTTTTAAATATTTTTTATTACTAATTGGTTTTTTTTAGATATTTGGTTATATCTAATATAAAAATTATATAATTACCTCAGAATAAGGCGGAGGAGCCTGATGTATAGAGCCGCAGCGACTATATCTTGGCGGTGGATATACAGAACCGGCTGAATCGTGCTCAGAACGGTTTCGAGGTATACAGCAAGCAAAAGAGCACATGTAAACGCCACAAGGCCGCCGGTACAGCAGACACCATAGACAGCATACTATGATACCAGCGAATGTCCCCAGTAGAAAAAGCACTTGCCTGAAAAGATTATAATTTGAATATTTTTTGTAATATTAATTTGCGTATTGCAGATAGAACGAGAGATTGTAGTATTACTGAATATTGTTTTCTCTATTTTTTGTTAAATTTAGACAAAATCAGTGAAGAAAAACTTTAATTTTTTTAATGATATGATTGATTGTAAATTGTAATCATTATATAAGGAGCTACTTTCTGCCAAATTCTGGAGGCATTGCGTGTTGAGTGGCAGAACTCAACGCCGCGCTTAACCTCGACAAAAAAGCTAAGAAATGGGAAATATAAATTTAAATAAAAGTTTAATTTTCTTGAGTGGGGATCGAACCCACGACCAGTCACATTTACAGTCACACTTGTGCCCCTGCGCCACGACTGACTTCATTTCAGTATGTATAAATTTTTCATACCATTGTGAATACCATAAATGTTCGTTGCGCGCGGTGATTGTGGCTGGCACACAGCAACCCTCGTCGCAGCATTCCCAGTGTATGGGACATATACGCCNCTTAAATAATATAATATAGTGTATTAAGCACCTGGTGCTCGAATAACGTAGTTTCTAAAATAATGCACCATAAGATAGCTGCCTCCGGACTTTCCATCTCCTTCGCCACAAGTTATAACGAGTGGATACAGATCAGGCTTAGACGTAACCTGGAAAAAATATATAGTATTAGAAATATTCTTACAACATAATTACTTTTTTTTTCAGCTTCACGCTGTAACCCGCACACAGCAGGTTAGGCAGAGGGAACCGAAATATTTTATCTCCTCGAGTGGGGATCGAATCCACAACCAGTCGATTTTGCAGCACACTTTGTGCCCCTGCACCACGACTGGGTTTATAATTACTTATAAAAGGTTTACATGAAACATTTTTCAAATATTACAATAATTGTTTAATAAATTCAAAAAATATTACTTACATGGAAAATTTTATGCCTACTCTACATTTTTCCTTTTTCCTAATACCTACTGAAATCAATATCGAAACTTACCTATAATTGACGTTTTTTATGACTTCAAATACTTTGCAGATATGCTTCTTTCTTTCTTAGAGAGGGTGAGCAAATGTTATAAGTTTTTTATAAAGTGTACATTAGTAGTATTTTTCGAATATCTTTTATTACTAATTGGTTTTTTTTTAGAAATTTGGTTATATCTAATATAAAAATTATATAATTACCTCAGAATAAGGCGGAGGAGCCTGATGTATAGAGCCACAGCGACTATATCTTGGCGGTGGATATACAGAACCGGCTGAATCGTGCTCAGAACGGTTTCGAGGTATACAGCAAGCAAAAGAGCACATGTAAACGCCACAAGGCCGCCGGTACAGCAGACACCATAGACAGCATACTATGATACCAGCGAATGTCCCCAGTAGAAAAAGCACTTGCCTGAAAAGATTATAATTTGAATATTTTTTGTAATATTAATTGGCGTATTGCAGATAGAACGAAAGATTTTAGTATTACTTAATATTGTTTTCTCTATTTTTTGTTAAATTTAGACAAAATTAATGAAGAAAAACTTTAATTTTTTTAATGATATGATTGATTGTAATCATAATATAGGCAGCTACTTTCTGCCAAATTCTGGAGGCATTACGTGTTGAGTGGCAGAACTCATCGCCGCGCTTAACCTCGACAAAAGAGCTGAGAAATGGGAAATATAAATTTAAATAAATGTTTAATTTTCACGAGTGGGGATCGAACCCACGACCAGTCATATTTACAGTCACACGTGCCTCTGCGTCATGACTGACTTCATTTCAGTAAGTATGTATAATTTTTTCATACCATTGTGAATACCATAAATGTTCGTTGCGTGCGGTGATTGTGGCTGGCACACAGCAACCCTCGTCGCAGCATTCCCAGTGTATTGGACAAACACGCCCGTCCAGGCAGCTGGTCACGGCGGCATTCTACTTACATACAAAATATGGTATTTTTAGCGTAAAATAATTTCATAAATAAATAAACATAAATACTAGTCATTCTTACGATAATAACTAAATCTAGGTATATTAAAGAACGTAGGTACAAAGTGAAATTGTGTCATACTTAATATTTACTTTTTTATAAAATAAAAAGATCTTAAGTTAAATATTTCTCAGTCTAAATTGAATTAATAAAATACTGTTAAATAAAAGTAATACAATGACACTTGCAAAATTACATGCACTTGACTCTACATTTTTTGTATAAATTGAATATTATAAAAAATCTATTCAACTAAGACATGTGTTATAGAACAAAACAAATATATACCATTTTTGTGAATTGATCACGCAGAAATATATCCAAGAGCGTTAAAGACCTGTTTAAAAAACAAAGATTAAATTAAAAGACACATGTAAAGCATACTATGTACCTATGTATACATTTACAAATATTATTTATTTTAAAATATATATTTAGTAATTTTATTGAAATTTAAATTCTATAATAGCATAATAATTACGTCCACGTGCACGAAGAAACAAATTGTATATTTCGCGCGAAATTTTCACGTGAACGTACGGCGCAAGTTTAATACCGATCGATCGCGCTGTCAAAACTCGTAAGAGGCAATCATACAGGCCCAGCCATATTCATTTCTAGCTACTATTGCACAAATTGAACTATTTATATTATTTTTATTAAATAAACATTAACACATTTCATCTTGTTATGCTAATGTAATAAAATGGATAATTTTATGTGCAAATTTTTAACATATTATAATAATGTTATAGAGGTATTTTATAAACAATTACATTGAGATTTATAATTAATACATAAATAATTATTGCCAACACATTTCCTTTAAATTTATTACGATACTTTATAGATATTAGTCACAGTGAAGTAATCATAAACACAAAGTAAGTATGTAAACTAATTTTATTATAACTAGGACATAGTAAGTAACAGTATAAACTCACAGCCGGCCTGCTTGTTCCTAGCGTAGAGACAATGAAGCAAAAAATAATCATATTGACCACGTTACGTAGAGCAGGACACGACATGGAGAAAGAAAATAATATTTATAATATTAATACAAAGCACATATTATAGAAAATACAGGTGCAAAATGCAACTGCACCGTTTGAAACGTTCGATATTAAATGGGAAATTTATTTTTGGCTCGCCATCCCCTCGCGTGTCACCCCCTCGCGGGGCCGCGTGAAACTGAATTTTCTTGTACGTCTGACTGATACGACCAGTTTATTAGGCCCCCTCCCTTACCCTTGCAACCTTTGAATCAGTGAAAGCCTTATATATTCCGAGTTTGACTTATATTGGTCGTGTCAGCTATGTACTTATTGGTAAGCGAAGTTATGAATAATTTGATATGTGCATATACTATATTTAGATAATAATAGCATTTATTTCATTAGATCAATTATTTTATAATTCTATGACGTGTTCACAAATATACGAGAATTTTAATAAACTAATTTATATAGTTATACATATATTATTATTATCAATCAAATATTATGAAAGGTGATTAGCAATTATAAGAATATTAACAATTATATTATGTTAGGTAGTGAAAGTCGTTTTTAAAATTCAAAACTACTTATAGATGTAATTAATTCAAAAAAATGTAAGTAATTTGTTCAATTTGCTTAATAAATAAAAATGTAGGTACCTACCAAAAATCTTGCATAAAATACTCCTATCTTTGTAACTCTACCAAAAAAAACTCTTCTTTATTAGGCATTTCGCATGTATTTCTTAACATGTGGCCTAGAAATGCTTATTTATTTTTCATACTATTACTAAGTTTATATGGGTCAAGAGTATATTGGGCGGTAAAGTTGGCGTCGCTCCGTCTAACGTCGTAACTCGTAGCAGCGGCCTACGTAAAGCTACGCAGGATGAAAGTGAATTTGATCTGCAATGTATGTATTTTTAACTTGGTAAAATATTTTTTGTTACTTTAGAGATCTTTTGTATCAGGCTGAACAAAGAGAACTATGTTGCTTATTTCTTTTTCCTCGAGTTTAAAGTAAACCCACAATTATCACATGTACGTCAGACCCTCACCAAATCGACCAATTAAAAAATATAATTATAAAATACTTATTTCGAAAGTATATTTTGACGTAGCATGATTTGAACCCACGCCTCTTGAAGTCTATCTAAGATATTATCACCAACCCATATGTTCCCATCCCAAGCTACGTTGAAATTCTTATAAGCTTGTTACAACTTATTTGTGTTGTTAACATTTCTGTCCATTCCCCATTTTCCGCCCAATTTTGTAACCATTGCGCGTTGAGTGGCGGAACCTTACGTTTTGTTACCAGAGCGAGGAAATGAAAATAATAGATTTTTCATATCCTCGAGTGGAATTCTAATATATAACTTGTAGCGTTTACAGTCGTATGCTTGTGCTCATGTTTCTGTCAACTCTGCTATATTCGGGATAAAGCATATTAAAAATCAATATTGTCAATTATTTTTTTAAAACAATAATTAATGTGCTTTTATACCAGAAATTTTCATAAAATGTCAATTTTAAGAAACAAAGTATGATTAACACAAATAGGACCGGTTAACAACTTATGAATATTATAAATAAATATTAAAGCAATATCGATTAAAAAATTAACGATATCGATTACAAGCATCGCTATTATTCGAACGTCAAGTCCAGGACTTGACGACGTGACATTTGTCATATGTCATTCGGAAAAAAAGTCAAAATCAGTTGATTACGATTTGCAATTATAATTTGTAATTTTATTCCTGTACAAATACTTTTGGTAAAAAGTTTTTATTAAATGTAAAAATGCGCTCGTCTATTTTATTATTTTTTACACTCATATTAGGAGCGACGGCGTGGGATGACGATGACTTAGAAATATTCGACGTGGTAGAAGAAGTGAATCAAAATTTTTATGAATTGATAGGAGTAGCACAGGTAATTAAAGTTATAATGATAAGAATATCATTATTTACTAAAAATAATTCTACTTTTATTTAATAAATACCATTTATATTAATTAAGGATGCATTACAATCGGAAATTAAATCAGCCTTCAAAAAGCTTACTCTTAAATTACACCCCGACAAAAATGATGCTCCTGATGCAGATGTTCAGTTCCGCAATCTTGTATCTGTACACAATATATTAAAAGATCCAGGAAAACGAGAAAAGTAAGTTATATCTTTTGCGTTTTTCAACTTGTGTGCAGTCTGTTAATTCTTGAGCTTATTTATTTTTTTACACCTCACTTTTATTTTTATACTAACTTTTACCCGTAGTTTTGCATATTTGTGGCTTTAATTTTTACTATATATAAATTATAAATAACCACAATTGGTAATAATAAATTATAAAAAAAATAACAATATTGCATTGTGTTCAATAGATACCAAGAGAAAATAAACTTTAATGTTATGGGTTGTTACCTTAATAACTCCCTTAATGTATAGTCATCAAAACATCACATCAAAACAATATAGCCTCTCTTGAAAAATGACTATCCAATATAAAATTGTTTAATAAATCAAACTCTGCTTTGTTATATTAAATATACATCCATTTATTCTTCAGATATAATGAAGTACTTAAGAATGGTCTTCCAAATTGGCGTTCAGCTGTATACTACTATAGGCATGTTAGAAAGATGGGCTTGGCTGAAGGTTCAATTATACTTTTCATACTGATAACATTTGGACAGTATGCAGTTGGTTGGGCGGCCTATGCAGAAAAGAGGTTTACAGCTGTAAGTACTATTATATATACATAAGATATATATTTTTAATTTTGTGAATTCAATCTTGGCTCAAGTGAAGGTATTGTATACAATTTTTTACTCTGGCAAGACATTGTGCGGCATTGAATTCTGCCACTAAACATAATGTATACATTTCTGGTGGTAAACTGATAAAAAGTCAAGTTTCTTGACATTAGGTAATCTCTGCCAGCCCTGCATCACATTTTAATAATATTATAATTTACTTTATACTAGGAACAAATTTTAAACAGTAGAGGGAAAAAACATTCAAAAAAGTCTGGCTTTGATACTGGCTTAGCAGAAATATTAGACAAACTGCCTAAACCAAGTATCAAGGACACATTGCCCTTTCAAATACCGAGGGCTATATGGTGGACTATTACTGCTATACCATTGGGTATTATGGAGTTGAAGAAGAGAAGAAAGGAAATGGAGGAAGAGAGGAAAAGAAAGAAGAAAAAGTGAGTTTCTATTTTTATTTTAAAATTTTTTTTAGCACAGCAGAGTAGGCAAAGGGAATCTAGTGTTAAGCCACTCTGTTCTCTATTTTCTGTCGAATTCTGGAGGTACTGCATGTTGAGTGACAGAACTCGATGAATAGATGTGGTTGCAAACCTCTCTTGGGAGATTGAATTATTTTCAATTCCTCCCTCTAGTGATACAAAGTGCAACAATGGTTGCAATTTATGTATAGATTTTGTTTAATTTGGTTATAATACAACAATAAATGTATGCGGGCTAAGTCACGTAACCAGCTAAGCTAGTTGTTGCTACTCAAGTTGCTGGTTACCAATAAATATTTCTAATTCAAATAGAGAAGAAGAAGAAGAAAAATTGCGTGCAGAACGTGAAGCAGCGGCCGCTGAGAGCCGGGCGGAGGGCAACGCACGGCGCCGCAGGGCCTTCATACCGCCTGCAAGGGATAAGGACGCAGATAGGGATTGTTTACTGGATCCCGTCGCGGGCCTAGAGGGACCCGTGGCTGTACCTGTTAAACCTGTGAGTTACTGTATTCCATTATTAGTAACAATTGCTATTTATAATTTTCTTTTTTTTTCAGCTTCACGCTGTATCCCACACACAGTAGGGTAGGCATAGGGAACCTAGTGTTTAAGACACTCCCTTCCCGTTAAGAAACTTCTGTTCCCCACTTTCCGCCGAATTCTGGTGGCATTGCGTATTGTGTGCCGGAAGTCAAACCCGCGCTTTGCCTCGTTACTACAGCAAGGAAATGAAAATATTAGTCACATGGTTGTGCCTTTGCGCCACGACTGGCCTCTACACATTAATAACAAGTATTATTATATACATATAGAGGCACAGTGTGCGACTATGTTTGGGTTCTTTCCTCTGCCTATCCTGCTATAAGCGAGATACAGCGTAGAGCGAAAAAGCCAATAAATATTAATTGTTCATTTTTCATTTTTCAGGCCCCCCCACCAATAACGGGTGGTCTCTGGACAGACGATGACTTGGCAGAACTTGTCCGACTGGTCAAGAAGTACCCCCCAGGGGCGGCTGAGCGGTGGGAGAGGATAGCTGAAGCCATGGCCAGGAGTGTGCCAGAAGTGACTCACATGGCCGCCAAGTTGAAGGAGAACTGCTATAAGATACCTGGCCAAGATCAACCGGAGGAGTTGCCTGAAATACCTAAGAAAGTATGGACTTTGACATTTTTTACTGGTTTTTATATACAAAACAACAAAAACATCCTTACATTACAACAAAACACTTTAACAAATGAATTCAATTTCAATGTGAGCTTCATAAAAACGTGTGGCCTAATTGGTGACGAGCTATCTGTCAGAACGCTAAAGTAAGCAAGAAGACTTCGACTCCCGCTACTTGATCACAAAACTTTTATACGTTTTTAATTTAAATAAAGTAAGATTTATTAAGAAGATGTCTATGGTACATACATACGTACATAATCAGCATTGTTTTTTTTTTGTCTTTTCGTTGTATACCGCACATAGCAAAATAGGCAGAGGGAACTTGGGAACCTAGTGATAAGACACTCCATTCCTATTAAGACATTTGAATTGCCACTTTTCGCCGCATTCTCGAGCCATTGTGATTTGAGTGGCAGAACTCAACGAAGAAAACATAAAAAAAAATCGTTAATAATGAATGAGTAGGTTGGAGTCCCTCTACGTTTAGTTGTTTTAGCTTCACTCTGTGTAGTTTAAGTCTGTATACTGTTAAGATACTCAATTCCCTTTTTTTTCGCAAAATATTCGTGAAATTGCACGTGGAGTGGCCGACGACCGCGAGTTCGATTCTAGTTATGTTTCAATTTTATACATTCTAAATATATTTTTTAATCGTTTCCAGGTAAAAACACGTAAAACAGAGGAGACGAGTGGCGGCAACTGGTCCCAGACGCAGCAGCGCGCGCTGGAGGCGGCGCTCGCGAAGCACCCGAAGGGCGCGCACTCCGACAGGTGGCAGAGGATAGCTAACAACGTACCGGGGAAGACCAAAGTATAATACTTTTTTTTAGAAAACATATAAAAACTAATTTAAAATTATATATAAAAAATTTAATATCTTTATTTCAATTTCAGGAGGAGTGTATGCAAAGGTGTAAATATTTATCAGAGTTACTTAAAAAACAAAAACAGAAAGAAGACGGTCTTAGCGATGGAGATGCGGTCGTGGATGGCGAACAGAATAACGAAATTATCACTAATGCTTAGAGAATATTACAATTATATATAAAATTATGTTTGTATGTCTATGTATTCTATGATTGATATAAAAAGATCTAAACATTTTTAATAGCATTAAATGGAATGATTAGTGATGATTACTCCGACTCGCACTTGACCGGTTTTTTAAGATATTAATTGTCTGAATGAGTGCATGTCATTAAATATTTTCGTTATTTTTATACATATAGTTTTAACCAGTTGTAGCTTTTACAATGCAAAAAAAAAAAATACTAAATTAGTTTTACATTAGATTGTATCACAAGAGGTGAAGAGGCATCCTAAATTCCGAGGCATACATTAATAAATATATTATACAAATATAATTTTGAAATGGTTTTAACTTAATTTTCTTCTTCAGCAACACAACATTTAATATATATTTTTTTTATATAAAACATAATAAGCACTAAACATTATAACATTTTTTGTTATATATCTTCACATGTACAGACACCGACCCGTTACGATTTTATTACAAGTATAGATTTTTAATTTATCCATTCTATTTATATAAGTATTACAAACAATTTTCCATCATTACCATCAAATATTAACCCTGTCTCGCTGAGTGTGGAGACTCTACCCAGGCGGTAGGCGATGCGATGAGGATAGGGTTATCCTGGTCATAGAATTCTGACACTCTGCGAGAGATCACATCGACGTTGAAACACGCTGGGGATAGCTGGTTATGTTTCTCCTGTTTCATTTTTTATTCTTCTGGTTATTTGGTTTTTTAAGCACATTTAATGAAAATTGCTTTCCGAGCATGGGGAATGCATGCTTCTTATAGATATTCGTAGTGTTAAACATTAGTTCCTAAATAAAAAAATAAAAACCTATGTTACTTGCTATGAGCGGGATGCAGCGTGAAGCTGAAAATGTTATTTTATTTCCCTAATTTAAAAACATAATCATCACATCTACATACAATAATATATTTTCATCAAAACTTCACTTTACATATAAACAAATGAATATTAAATAAATTAATAGTTAATTGTATAGTTATTTCAATATTTTATTAAACGTGTTGAGTTGGTGCTCTCATTATTATTTATATATTTTGATTCGATTTTATTGTATTTTGTTTAATATAAATGTTGTTTTTATTTTTTTTAATTATAAAAAATGTATTTGATATTGTTTTTTTTAATCTTTTGTTGAATTATTAATTTGTTTTTTATAACAGTATAGTTTTCGTAGAATTTTTTGTGGGGATAGATCGGTAGCCTACCTATAGGATAGTTGCCGCAATGAAAATATTAAGAACGATAGATTTAATTTATAATCAGTAAAATTATTTTTTTAAATCCTTGGATTGTTATCATATTACAAAAAAAATTAAGAAATATTTTTTAAGAATAAATATATTTTTATGACATAAATCAGCTAGGGCCTAAAATAATATTTACTTCCTTTACTTGTTTTGTGAGTTCTTAAATTATCTTTTTACTTTTGTCGTTTTAGTATTTTTTCCTTGTCTAACCTAGTTTTTACTTGTTTTTCCTTTTTTAAAAAGGAAGGATTAGGAGCTGACAGCCTTTTTTCATTAATGAAAAGTGTTGAGGCATTTGTCGAGATAGTGGGTTCTCTCGCCAAAAAATAAAGTAGGTGCGATATGACTAAAAAAATGCAATCACTTTTATTAATAAAAGTGATCGTACCGTTATAGTGGCAAAATAAATATTATTGATTAGCAAAACGTGATAATTTCAAATTAAAGTTTTATTAGAATATGAATAGTATTTTATTGAAAAACAGAACATCACTAGTTTCCAGTATATTAAAATTTGTATTATTCAGCCATGTATGAAACCAATATTCATGTATGCAGAATTATTGTCCGTGTAAATTATTGACTTCAGTCGTGAACAGGTTTTCTAATTCAGGTTCATATTCACATCTTTCTCTGTTCTTTATACACCATAGAGTTGTCATATTCATTTGTAGAGTTGGACACAGACACTTGAAATTTCTTGCATTTGACTTCGTATTATGCTACAGAAAAACAAACGAATGTAAAATCAAATTTGAGAAGAAAAATACAAAAATAATAGTAAAAATAAATATAATACGAGAGGTGTAATTTTCCTAGTGTGTTGAGTCTTAAAAAAATGTAGAAAAATTCTAAAATATTATCTACGCAGCTACACCTAACTTCCGGGCGGGCACAGGTCAGACTGAGCACAAACAACACAGTTGCTTGTAGGCGGAAGCCCTGATTGAAGGGTATCTAGTGTGTAGTGTTGTTATTGAGTGATACATGTCACTTATTGTAATAACGTGGAACCTCTGTCCGAGTACGTTAAAAACATATAGACGGTATGTATTTTTATCGTGTTTATTTTAAAAACGTTAACCGCTTCCGTTTTCTAACAATATAATAATAAAATAAATATACTTACTAAAAACGCAATGCGGTATCGGTTGAGGCTCGAACACTCCACTAGAGTACAGGCAGGTGTACTCGTCTGCTCTGGGCACGCTGAAGGAGGCTCCGGCGGGACAGGACAGCTGACACGTGAACTTCTCCATATCGCCGCGACAGCTGTACCCGCCGTTGAAGGCGAGCTTTCGAGGATCGCACGCATTCGTCGCTGTTGAGGTATTATTTTTTTATTAATTTTATAATATAATTATTACGGTAATATATAACTTCCGGAAGTTGAGATCAAGCTCACAACTATCGTGTTTTGTTTATGTATTATTAGAGAGTACCACAGACTTTTCCGTGCCTTTTTTATTGTTTCGTATTATCAAATGAATTATTGGTAAATATAAATTTCTTTAACTAGAATAATAATTATGAATGGGACAGGATATCTCCTACTGAACACTTAAGCATGTAAAATTAAAAAATATATTAAAAACTCACAATATTGACATTGAGGGCCTCTCAAATCTTTAGGACACTGACAAGTGTTGACAGACATACAAACACCGCCATTTAAACATGGCGGATTACATTCTGGTTCGCAGTCGGGAATCGAATTTAGATCCGGCCTGGTCGGCTGCCACTGTCCTTGCATACATCGTATGCTAACTGTGGTAGAGCCATCTATGAATTTGTGACCTTCCATACAGTTTATTGTACAAAATCTGTTAGACGAAATTGGTTATTTAATTTTTAATGTAAAGTCTTGAATGTGAAATGTAGTAATATAAAAAATAAATATTAGAGATGAAATTTAACCACCGACATTAAAAGACGTTTAAAATATGTCTATATGATTATGTATTATTTATTAATTGACTCGTTAGTTAGTTCTAAAAGTTACATTTTACAGGCTATCGCTAAATGAAGAAAAAAAATCGGAAAATCTTGTATTAAATTTTAATATTTTCAAGTTTTTAAAAATATAATTTGGTAATCTAAGGAATAAATTCGAAATTCAAACTTATTATATCGATGTTACTTACTCAGAATTAGAGCATTTCATATGTGAATTCAAAGGCATCGGTGGGTCGACCAGGCAGGGCTTCTTCTTAATCTGGCAGTACTTGCCCTCGAAGTTGGGCGGGCACGAGCAAGTGTTCGTGTCGACGCATAGTCCGTTGTTCTTGCACTCGACTTGGCATTTCGCTATAGAAAAATAAACAAGTATATTATCTCTGCGAAGGAAAAAATAGGAAAAAAGGCTACCTGGTGAGAGTCCAGAAACAAATCCTTTAAAAATATTAAAATGAAATCTGCGCAGCATAAATGTACAATCACTCAAAATTTTTTTTGTTTTTATATACAAAAAAAACGTCAGAACTTACCCGTATATGCAAGCATATTGGCATTGTTGGCAAAATTTGAGTATGATAATCTGCAATAAATAATATCTCAATTAATTTTATAAAAACTGAACCACGATAATAGAAAAATCGTTCCACAAAGTCTAAAATAAATAAAAAATGTGTATTTAAGTTGCTTTTTCTTGTGAATATACTACTGATTGACCCAGAAAAAGTTGTTTTGCCATATAAATTATATCTAAGGAATTTCTAGCATAGAAAAAAAAATTGCGCCCATGTAAAATAGCGTGGTACTTGTGGGTAGAGTAATAATAAAATAATTTATTTCTTGTACTAAGCTTTGAGCTTGTGTTACTAGTTGGTAGGTTCTCATGGATAACTATACAAGTATGCACCGACTATTGTTGCAATAGGTGATAGAAAAAAAGATGAGAAATAATTACTATACAAATACAGGAAAATAACTAAACAAATAATACAAAGATTTTTCAGAAAAAAAGAAGTCAGGAGTATAAGTCACACACTTCGAAAGTGGAAAGCCTTATTTAGGATAATTGTTGTTGCTGTGCAATTGAAAATACTCACTCTTGATATCCATTAAGTACGCCGTGGCCAGGTTCACAGATGAATACTACAAATATTAAAATGAAAACATTCATAAATAATTTCATTTTAAAATATTTTTATTATCGATTTATTTTAATATTTCTTTATATAACAATTTTAATTAATATTGCGAGCACGATTATTAACTTGTAGATCACCAGCTACACTGATTCAACCGTTAAATTTATAATGCATTATAAGTTATCCGTCATGGCCAGGGCCGCATTCAGATAAGACTCGGGGGAAGATCGGAGTGCAGGCCCCATTAAATCTATACTAATATAATAAAGCGGAAGAGTTTGTTTGTTTGTTTGTTTGAACGCTAAGATCTCTGGATCTACTGGTCCTATTTAATTTGTTTTTGTTTTGTATGAAAGCTGCATTCTTCAGAAGTGCTATAGGCATAATGTAATATATAATATTACATTACACATATATACTAATATATTAAAATACTTATTTCTAATTTGACATGCAATTTATTCTGCCATGTTAATAACAACCGTCGTCGCTACGCGACCGCTACGCGACCACTACCGCGACATTTTGACATTCATCCTTATTAAAATAAATATAATAGTCACTCTTAACATTTTATCTAGATTGAAATTATAGTTTACTGTATAGCATTCTAATAAATAATTAAGGAGATGTCACTGATTCGAAATGACCT
>JAKRZM010000467.1:303912-331879 GCA_036379175.1 Heliconius cydno galanthus | reverse complement strand
TAATTATTTTGACGAGAGTACCTACTTAAATAAAAAAATCTCGTTGTCTGTAACATCGGCTTATGGACGATAATGAAACGACATAAAAAAGTTGTCGAAAAATTGCATACTTTTATGAATTAAATAACTTCCATATATCAAGAATTCAATTCAATTAAATAACTGAATTATCGTTATTTTGTTTAATATAAAGAAGAATTTATCTTAAATATATTACGCATCTCCAGTAGGCTGTGCTCTATAAGTATATCACATTGAAGATGATTATACGATGGAAAATAAAGACCAAATCCAACTCATTTGCTTCACGAAGCCACTTTGGCTGCTAGGCTTCGCTAAGCCATACTTCCTCATCAAGCTATGTCGAAATTCTTATAGTATACGGTGGTTGTTGTTACAATTTACTAATTAAAACTACTACTAAATTAGTATACTTAATTAGAGACACGAAAAAAGTATCGATACTTAGTGGTATCGAGTACTTTTTAATGGGTATCGTATCGAATAAATTACCCAACTATCTTGGTCTTTTGGCTCATACTTATGATAGCAACATAGCAACATCCCACACTCGCATTTTGTAGTCCTCTGTGTCTGTATGCGAGGATCGTCGGTCGTAGTTAGGGGATATATAACAATCTCAATTTATCATCCTCTATTTAATATTTGATAAGAATTATAATAGTAATGACTACTACTATAATAGTACTTTAATTAGTTACAGTACTTAGTACTACTTAAGTACTTACTAATACTAAGCACTTTGAATTTGAAAAAATCCCGAAACCGCCTATTACTAAAACGACTCGAAAATCTGTTATTAAGGGGTAAAAAAAGTCCTCGATAAGTCGATTGGTGTTGTCGACTATCGATATTCTATCGATAGTTGTCCGATAGTAGGACTATCGATATTTTAATCGATAGTATCGATATTTACGATAGTATCGAAATTATCGATAGTTCAAAAGAGTACGATACTATCGGACAAATGCAATACTATCGATAGTATCGTATCTCCCAATCAGAAAGGTATCGATACTATAAATAGTATCGATACTATTGAATTTCTTGGAAACGATAGTATCTTTCTTTTCACCAAAATATAAAAAAACAAAAGAAATGTAACAAAAATATTTCTTGTTCTTTTCATTTCATCTTGTAGCTATGCTTGAGAATCATATTCAATACTATCGCGAATTAGCATACAATCGATAGTATCGATACTATCGAAAATATCGATTGTCCTATCGATCGCATAAGCTTTTTTAGATTAAAACTATCGATTACGAAACAATCGATAGTTTGGCAACGCTAAAGTCGATGCATTACTTCAATTCAATTCAAACTAATTCAAAGCATCGATAGTTTTTGTTTCTTACTGGCTCGCATTGCCGACTGCCGTTCTATCATATAAGCATCCTATATATAATATAATAATAAAATCTTGCAATTGCAAGACTATCAAAAATATGAAAGACTCATTTGAGTGTTCCCCTCCACGGAAATCTTTAGTAAAAGGCGAAAGATTTATACGTTTTGAAGGGAAACCAGAGATGTCAAATTTTCTCGTACCGGACTATTTACGTTTTCACACTAACAAGTCGATAGTGCGATTCAGAAACGCCATGAAAATGTATAGCGCTATCTAGTGACAGGTATTCATAATGTAAAAAAAAAATATACTTAAAAATAACCAAAAAGTAAGTACGTATGTACGTAAATAATTGCAACCTTATCGCTTAAAGCGATCCCTTCCAGGCAACCTTTGTATAAAAATAAAGTTGTATAAAAATGGGCGGTGCATTAAATAAAATATTTAGGTCGTCGAGATGTTTTTTTTAAAGCAATTTTAATTTTAATAGAACAATTACATAATTTTGTTGTATACCGCACACAGCAGGGTAGGCAGAAGGAACCTAGTGTTAAGACTCTGTTCCCCACTTTCTGCCGAATTCTGGAGCCATTGCGTGTTGAGTGGCAGAATTCAACGCCGCGCTTGCCTCGGCACTAGGGCGAAAAAATTGAAATATAAATAGAAGTTTTTTTTTGCTTATTTAATAAAAATAGAAATAAAAATATTTTTTTTTGCTGAAGTTATTTTTTGCTGTGACGTTTACTGATGACAAAGGAAAACTACGTGTTTTTGTAATTACACTTATTTGTATGTGTTTGTAAGTTCAGTTTAAGAGTAGACGGTTTGTACTTTTGTAGTTAACTCAATTAGATGGTAGGTGATAAAATCATTTAAACTTATCATCATTAATTATTTTTACAGTGTAGTTTGCAAAGCAACATCTTTTAACATTATGTTCTTCTTTTTGTACTGTTTATTTAGAGGAGAAAGTTTAGAAACTTCAGGCAGTAATTTAGACTAAAATAGCTAACCTCAAAACTAGTTTAATGGAAATAGTTGATAATAGTAAAGTATTAAACAGTTCTTAATTAAATAATTTTAAGAGTGCCGCTCAAAATTTATCACACTACTTTCAAAAACTTAAGATCTATAAAACTTTAAATGATAAGTAAGCAACTAAGATTAAATTATTTTTAACATTCGTCTATCTTAGTGTTATTCCAGTATTTTTTTCTCTTTAAAAAGTAAACAGATAAAGTTGTTTACACTGTGTGTTTTTTTAAATGTATAGGGTTCAAAAATACAAAAAATGTACATGTAGAAGTATATTTATTTATTTACAAAAAACGTCCAACATCACAATATAGGTGAATCCAATTAATATCTAAATCATACAATAAATTGACGCCATTTGTATTAATATAATTATGATGACGATTTAGGTATATAAGCAATTTACAAACATAAACATATATAATATATATAATGTTAACCATAAATTCCTCGCACAGGTTGTGTGTGAAAATGTAATAATTGTACGATTGAAAATGTCTTGCATTTTGTGGGTAAATTAGGTAAAGTGTTAAGGCATAAAATACATTTTACAAGACAGTTTAATTTTATTTATTTAATTTATCAAATACTTGAATATGGTCCATACTTTCTTTGCACAATTTAATTATTTTTACTTTTACATCCACATCCATTTTAAGGCATAATTAAGGGTTAACACAATCTTTCTCAACTATAAACACAAATAGCATATCAAAATACATTCTATTAACTAACTATATTAAGAAACTAGAACTCTTGCGGGCGTCCGCCGGGTAGTGGACGTCCGGTGCGAGCGAATATTGATGGGATCGCGTCGAAGTCGTCCGGCTCCATGCCGTATGGCGGACGGTCTGATGGGGAATAACCTGTGTTTATATATCAAAATATTAATTAAATAATAATTATATACACATATATATTTGTAAGAAATTGCTTGTGTTAGTTATTAACGTAAATAAATATTATTGTTTCTTTTTACTGAGACAAAATTTTAAGAATAAATTTATTTAAATAAGAATCAGGTAATTAAAAGATAGATAAATAGATTATAAAAACATTAGAAAACAAAAAAAATACTTGTTTCCTATTTAAAAATGTGTATTCAGTTAAGTTTAACAATATTTAAATGACTATATTATTATAATATCACTTATCGTTGATTAAACTTGATGTCTCATACTGAGGTAGATAAAATGTTTTTCATTTCTTATTCTAATATTAAGCTAACTAAAATCACAATTAATGGTACAGTCATCGTGTGTATCTAGAGATATTTAGTATAAAAATACTATTTGGTATAAAAATTATCTAATATTCTTAGATTTAAGGTGATTTCTTGTGTAAAAGTTATTTATAATTTTTCAAACTGAATTTTTGGCCACCGACGTGGTCCGTCAACCGCCCCATTTCCCTCTCATTCCTACTGTAAGCCCCTGCTGAAATCTATATCAAAGTAATCCCTACAAGTATAAAAAACAAACAATAATCAACAAGAGGAGCAACATTACCGTTCTTAATATATGCGGAAGCGCCGCACTTCCTGCAGGCGCACTGTGCGGGCGTGCGCACGCGATGCAGCGTCGTGCTGCCGTCCGCGCACTGCAGCGTGGCCGTCAGCATGGAGTAGCCCGTGGCGGTGCAGCACTCGCACGTGGAGTCGTGGTGGCCTGTCTCTGTGTGGAGTCAGTCAGTGACTTGTTTATTACGTGAACACTGTAAACCAGGACTGTGGACCAGGTGTGACAGGGAGAATACACGAAGTGCACCGTCGTGAATGTATTACTCTCTATGCCCACACACTAACTTAAATATCTACATGTGCTAATGTCAGTCGTACAGTACATAAAGTAGTGTAGTGTAAAACATGTTAAATGCCACATTTCTTATACGCACTGTATGTACACTTTATACTCGTCATTATTGATAATCCTATAGAATAATTTACAGTTGTTCTGTGGCGATATGGTCCTCTACGTTGCAGTGCAGCCACAAGTCGTGTTGCAATGTCTCTGTTAGTAACTCTAACAGTAGAGTGTTGCAATACGCTCTATCCCGCATATAGCATGGTAGGCAGAGTATACCTAGTGTTTCGACATTCCAATCTCCTCGGGACATCCAAAATTAAGGACAAGAGAGGGGAAAATGATTTATTCCCTTGAGTGGAAAATTAAATAATTAATCTTCAATAAATTAAATAATATTTAATAAAAGGCAAAATGTTAACATTATTTTTTAAAAAGGTTTTGATTGCAATTAAATAAAATTTTAAAATTCCTTCCTCCATTATAGATTTTTTTTACAATTGCAAATGATTTGTTTCTCATCTTAAATTTCACCTTTTATCAAAAAGATGACAGTATAAAATTTCTGTTAATCGAACCCACAACCACTTCGCACCACTACTTAGTACACACATAAGTGATAAAATAAGTAAAGTCGAATACTAACGGTTGTTATACAGCGTGCCGGAGTCGCACTGTCCGCGACACTCGCCCAAGCCGGGCACGGGCTGTGCGTTGACGCAGAGGCCGCGCGCGCCCAGCCGCACGCGCACTGCGCCCACCGTGTCCGCCGCCGGCAGCGCGCGCGGTACGCATTTACCTAGACACGAGATGTACATATTTAGATACTATTGTTTGTTTGGTGGTAAATCACTATTGATCACGTACCGCCTAAATTTCAAGTAATTGCGTGTTGAGTGGCGGTGCTCAATGTTGCATGTTGTCTCGTTACCAGTTTGAGGAAATGAAAGATATTCATGTCTTCCAATGGGAATCAATCCCAAAACTTTGGCGTTCGAAGTCAAAAGTTGTCAGCATTTTTTTAAAACTAATATGTACTTTCAAACAAGTTAATAATTCCATTTCCAGCAATCATCTTGACGTGCACACATCTAGACTATATACAGTCAGCAAAAGAGTTTTTAAAACTAATGGTTTTCAAGTGACTCACTGAGTGCAGCCGGAGGTTCCTTGCAGACCGCACAGCAGCCATCTTTGACCACGTACTCCGGAGCACAGGCGGACACGTCGGGGCAGGTGGTGCGCGATGACGTCACGTACACCTCGTGGTCGAGACGCTCGCAAAGGTATGTGGTGCAGTTGTCAGCTGAATGCCAAGTCTCGCCTATGGGGANGCGGGCGTGCGCACGCGATGCAGCGTCGTGCTGCCGTCCGCGCACTGCAGCGTGGCCACCAGCATGGAGTAGCCCGTGGCGGTGCAGCACTCGCACGTGGAGTCGTGGTGGCCTGTCTCTGTGGAGTCAGTCAGTGACTTGTTTACTACGTGAACACTGTAAACCAGGACTGTGGACCAGGTGTGACAGGGAGAATACACGAACTGCACCGTCGTGAATGTATTACTCTCTATGCCCACACACTAACTTAAATATCTACATGTGCTAATGTCAGTCATGTCAGTCGTACAGTATATAAAGTAGTGTAGTGTAAAATATGTTAAATGCCGCATTTCTTATACGCACTGTATGTACATTTTATACTCGTCATTATTGACAATCCTATAGAATAATTTACAGTTGTTCTGTGGCGATATTGTCCTTTACAGTGCAGTGCAGCCACAAGTCGTGTTGCAATGTCTCTGTTAGTAACTCTAACAACAGTAGAGTGTTTCAATACGCTCTATCCCGCATATAGCATGGTAGGCAGCGTATACCTATTGTTTCGACATTCCAATCTCCTCGGGTCATCCAAAATTAAGGACAAGAGAGGGGAAAATGATTTATTCCCTTGAGTGGAATGTTAATGTTCAATAAATTAAATAATATTTAGTAAAAGGCAACATGTTAACTTTATTTTTTAAAAAGGTTTTGATTGCAATTAAATAAAATTTTAAAATTCCTTCCTCCATTATAGATTTTTTTTACAATTACAAATGATTTGTTTCTCATCTTAAACCTCAACTTTTATTAAAAAAAGATGACAGTATAAAATTTCTGTTAATCGAACCCACAACCACACACGCACTACTACTTACTACACACATAACTGATAAAATAAGTAATGTCGAATACTAACGGTTGTTATACAGCGTGCCGGAGTCGCACTGTCCGCGACACTCGCCCAAGCCGGGCACGGGCTGCGCGTTGACGCAGAGGCCGCGCGCGCCCAGCCGCACGCGCACCGCGCCCACCGTGTCCGCAGCCGGCAGCGCGCGCGGTACGCATTTACCTGGACACGAGATGTACATATTTAGATACTATTGTTTGTTTATTCAATTATATTTCGTTGTTGTTATTCCTACGCAGACGAAATCATTATTGACTACGTACCGCCTGAATTTCAAGTCATTGCGTGTTGAGTGGCGGTGCTCAATGTTGCATATTGTCTCGTTACTAGTTTGAGAAAATGAAAGTAATTCATGTCTTCCAATGGGAATCAATCCCAAAACTTTGGCGTTCGAAGTCAAAAGTTGTCAGCATTTTTTTAAAACTAATACTTTCAAACAAGTTAATAATTCCATTTCCAGCAATCATCTTGACACATGTGCACACATCTAGAATATATACAGTCAGCAAAAGAGTTTTTAAAACTAATGGTTTTCAAGTGACTCACTGAGTGCAGCCGGAGGTTCCTTGCAGACCGCACAGCAGCCATCTTTGACCACGTACTCCGGAGCACAGGCGGACACGTCGGGGCAGGTGGTGCGCGATGACGTCACGTACACCTCGTGGTCGAGACGCTCGCAAAGGTATGTGGTGCAGTTGTCAGCTGAATGCCAAGTCTCGCCTATGGGGACAATGGAAAATTTTTCATATTTTGTGGACACTGTTATGTATTTATAATTTAATTTAAAGACCAATACCACCATTTGCCACCAAATAGACCATGGTCTTTTTGATGGCAAAATATAAGAAATAAGATTCGACGTGTATTCTTGATATCTTTTTTCAACTTTTCATTGATATGTATGGCATACAGGACGGTAGTTGCATTTGCGTAGTCATGATATTAATAGGTAATGTAAATATTATACAATATATTTGAACAACTATAAATATGTATAAGCTGCTTTCTTTTGTCAATGTTAAAGCAATGAAATCCAGCAAATAACAAAGCTTATTAACAGGTTTAAATTAGTACCATTGTATCCATACAATTGTATCCATTGATTACAATTATATAAAATATAAATGTAAATTATGATGAGGAGAAACATTCAAATGATACAAATACAGTGAAAATATTTATAAAACGAGACTTATTAAAATATTCACAAACAAAATTGTACAAATAATTAAAAACCGTAACATTAATAATTTATATTTTTTACTCCTCTG
Organism: Heliconius cydno galanthus; assembly: GCA_036379175.1. Taxonomy (NCBI): domain Eukaryota; kingdom Metazoa; phylum Arthropoda; class Insecta; order Lepidoptera; family Nymphalidae; genus Heliconius; species Heliconius cydno. The sequence continues at coordinate 324,176 of JAKRZM010000467.1, read as the reverse complement.
TTGTTCACGAAAAATATTTTTCAGTTCTAAATGTGGTATTACACTTTGTTAAAATTATAAGAAATACTATCTAGCATAGATACAACATTCTTTACATAACACTCACCAACTTCCTTCAACTCCTCTTCCAACACGCACTGCTCCTGCTCGCATTGCCCGCAACACACGCCGGGCGCAGGTTTCACGTACTTCCAGCCACGTCTGCATGCGACGTCGCACGCGGTGACGTGTGGCGCGTGAACGAGTCGCCCGTCTTCACGCGAACACGTGTAGTTCTTGCATGGGTCGTCTGAGGGCCAGGTTTGGTCTTCCTGTGTTTTGATTAACCGTATGAATTAGAAAAGTTAACAGAAATTAGATAGTTAATTATGTTAAGTATTTTTTTTTGGTGGAATTTGATAATATCAATTATACAGTCGTAACAATTGATATCTTTAAATAGTATAAACACTTACAATTAATTTGATTCGATGAAAAATAAAATAAAATTTCATATAAAAACAACAAATAAAAAGTCTTTCATTAAATGAAAATACTGTTTCCAATTTTATTAAAAAAATAAATAATTATATCAAAATCACTGCAAAACGCGACAGTTGCGAACTCAATTCCCACTGGAGGGAAAAGAGGGAGAAGAGGGATGACATTTAACGAAGCGCAGTATTGAGTTCAGCCACTCAATACGCAATGTCTCAACAAATGAAGTTCCCTCTGCCTACCCTGTGAAATTATATATTATCATAAAATTTATATATTATCTAAATTCTTATAAAGTAACATTTAGCTACCTGATAAATATTATATCCAACACGACAGGCGATAGGCTCTCTCTTGAGACAACACTGTCCAGGTACCTTCTCCTCTGACAGTAAGAACTGTTTCTTGACAGATTGAGAAATCTCTGGACACGACTCGTTGCGACTTTGTATTTGCAGCTGTAAGTAGAGAAAATAAAAAAAAATATTTAAACACTGAGGTTTTCTCTGTTAATTTAATTTGCAATATACATTCATTCTGTTCATAATTTCAAATAAAAGTAATAAACCATGAATGATCCTTTTTTAATGATCACTATTGATGATTCCAATGGTTGTTAACTATTTTATTTACAAAAATAGTTTGACTCGATGGAGTACCTTATATTTGTTATACTTTGGTTTTCTAGTTTCTAGTCTAAAACCAGTATGATAGCTGAGTATCTGAAATCGGCCGTTTTAAACTCAGAATTTCTGAGTGCATTGTTTACTTGAGAAGAAAAAATCAAAAGTAAGAAAAAGTCTGCAGCCATCTACAGATTTAGTGGAGCCACGTCGCCTTCGTAGCGCAGGTGCAACAAGCTTGCGACCGTAAACGCGACGGTTGTAGGTTCGATTCTAGTTCCGGGGAATTTCCTAACTCTGGTAACGAGGCAAGGCGTGGCGTTGATGTCCGCCACTCAACACGCAATGCCTCTAGAATTGGGTCTCGAGAATTTGGCTCAAAATGGGGAACGGAAGTGTCTTAATTAGGACAGAGTATTTAATACTAGGTTTCACTTCCAGGTTCCCTTCGGCAACTCTGCTATGTGTGGGATACAGCATGAAACTAAACAAAAAACTTACAGTTCCATTCAAATCAGCACAAGTGTAATTAGTGCAGAAGTCTGTGGACGTCCAGGTCTGCCCAATGGCGTGTATGATGCCGTCCACCACGCAGGCCACGGGGCGGCATTGCCCGCAGCACTCGGCGGCGTCCGACGACGGAGTGTATTCCCAGCCCTGACGAAAGGTAGGCTTTTAGAAATTTTTCTTATTTTTTTTTGTTGTTGAGTTGTTTAGCTTTACAGCAGGGCTTAAAATAATCTTATCGTATCTGTGCTGTCGTTAAAATTGTATGCTTATGAGCTAGGTTTGTCACCGTTGCTCTCGTTTAATCACAAACATATGTAACTAAGCACGCATCGACGATAAGAAAGACTATTTGCGTATTCTTTTTCCTATTCCGAGTTATGATTGTTCTTGTGAATATACATCTATACATACAAATGAAATTGAAGTATATGTGATCTGAAGATAAACGGTTTAGTATATAACAGTAAAGATAACCGTACTAAAATAATGAATCAACCAATTTTCCAAAAATATAACTAAATAATATTAACTATATTACAATTAAACGTTAAAAGCCCACATATACTTACAATCTGGCAGTCAGTATGGCAGTTCTGTACTTTGGTGATCTTCTCGAGCTTGCCGTCCTCTATTTGCACGCACTGGTACGACTCGCACGGGTTGTACGGCGACGTCCAGTTCTCACCGGCCTGGACATTTTTTAATAATATCTTAGAAAATAGTCTTGTTTTTAATAGTCAGTTTTAAGAAAAATCTGACTTTACAGAAAAATTGAGTTCGGTGCCTTTTATGTTAAGGGTGCATTACGTATCTATATATCATGTTTTTATAGACCCTAATGTTATGATAGATATGATATGTTATGATATGAGGCCACCATCACGCACGCTGTACAGCGTGTTTTGTTATAAATGAGGGTTTAATCTACTTTGAAAAATGAATTATATTCATTTCCTCGCTTTGGTAATAAAACAACACGCAGCGCTGAGTTCCGCCACTCAACATGTGGGACACAGAACGAAGCAACCTTTTTTTACAACATACAAAATCATACCTTGTAAATATTATCCCCATCTCGACACGCAATTTGCACTGATTCAGGACAACACGTGAACGGTACGGGACGGGGCTCCAACACGAAGTGTGGGGTCGAAAGGATCGCGGGGCATTCGCTGGTGCTGCACTGTGGGGCGGGGGCGCCCTTGCCCGTTGCCATAGACACGCAACGGCAGGAACGACAGGGCCCGTCGAGCCATACTGCGTCTATCTGTAATTGTAGATTAAAAATCACTGCTATTATTTATATACAAAAGAAAGTATAAAATAAAGTAAGTAAAATCGAAAGTTGAGATTATTAGAATATATGAAGAAAAGCAGGTTTGGTGCATATTTGTTGTTTGTAACATAACATTATTATATTATACATACTATAACGTGCTTAAAAGCAGCAAATACATATCAACGAAAATCAATGTTTATTAAGACATTATAAAATTTTCAAATATACGATGTATATACACTTTTTTGTTAGTCCGGATAATAGCGTATCAGTAGCTAAGGGCCAGATATTCGACGAGTTCCTACTATGTTAAATTATTAATTTATTTTAGTGGAGAACATAGTGATTTAAAACTAAGTTTTCTCTGCTGAAACATACTGCTTTACGAAAAAAAGCGTGAGGTTGTTTTTTATTATTTATGTCTTTTCATTTGATTTTGATAGATACACAGACAAAATATAGTTAAATAAGATAATGTAGTTAATCTAGTTGAGATAATTGATGGTGGAATTTAACCTTACAGTTTTAATAATGAAAATATGAAATATTATAAAAATATATTTTAAACCATACTCTTACTGAGTTACAACTAATTTGATTTCCAACTAAGTTTTTTTCTATAATCAAAATATAATATCTTTATCACACTAGGCTGCCTACCTTGCTACATGCAGGATACATCGTGAATCCGAAAAAAAAATCGTTTATAGTGAAACAGTTAACTTACATCCTTGAGAACAACTTGTGCATTGGGTCTGGGCTTCTCTCCACCTTTGGGTGCAGCCTCCCATTCAAGAGTCACGACGCATTTGTCTTTAGGTAATTCTGTTAGCCAAATATATAAATTACAATGACATTTTAAAAAAAATATCGAGAGCTATATTCAGAATCTCCAGAATTCGGCAGAAAGTGGGGAACGAAGTGTCTTAACACTAGGTTCCCTCTGCCTACCCTGCTGTGTGCGGGATACAACGTGAAGCTGATTTTTTTATATAACCTATAGTCTTCCTTAATAAATAAACTATTTAAAACAAAAATATTTTTCAATTCAAACAAGCAGTTCCTGAGATTAATGCGTTCACACAAACAAAATTAAACAAGCTTTATGATGCTAGTATAAAAAAACAATAAACTAAAACTTACCGCATGTATACTTGGGACAGCATTTCCCAGTAACATTATTAGTCTCCAAAGTATGATATTCAGGGCAAGATGGGGGTGCGGGACAGTTTTGTACCCTACAAACCATTTCTACCCGCGGACAGCACCCGCTGTTGTCTATGAGACGCTCCATACCCGGTTCTAACATTTCTACCTCGCTCGCTGTAGGTATTTTTTCACATTCCTCTTCTGGCTTACACTCTGCGAAGGAGAAAAATAGTTCGTCATTTTATATGGATAATTATAATTATGTTTGAATAAAATATTAAAATTAAATTAAATATAAATGATAAAAGTTGTGAAAAGTAAGAATTTATAACAATATTGTATTTTATTGTTTATAATTCATTTACATATAATATGTATATTACATAATATGTAAATTATTTTGTAAATGGATTTTTTATTACTTACCACAAGCAAACTCTTTACATCCGTTAGGTCTTGTCTTTTGTTTGAGAACTTGTCCAAAGCCGCATTCCATCTTTTTCGGGTCTTCACATGTTACATCCGGTGGTTTTTCAACTGGAAATTTTACAACAATTAGTAACATAAATATTAAAATAATACAGTATAATTAATGTCACATCTAACATTGAATTAAATTATATTTTTATGTAGAAACATTTTCACTCTGATATAGCAATTAAATGATTTCGGTTAAAAAGGTTTGGTTATATTATTTTAAGTGAGGCCAATTGTGGTGCAGGGGCAAAAAGTGTGACTGTAAACATAACTAGTTGTGGGTTCGATCCCCACTCGAGGAAATTAAATATTTATTAAATTTATATTATCATTTCTTAAGGCCAGTTGTGGCGCAGGGGCACAAAGAGTGTCTGTAACAGTGACTGGTTGTGGGTTTGATCCCACTCGAGGAAATGAAATATTTATTTAAATTTATTTTTCCATTTCTTCGCTCTGGTATCGAGGCGTGGCGTTGAGTTCTCCCTCTCATACTAGGTCCCATCCACCTACCTCGCTGTGTGCGGGATACAGCGTGAAGCTGACATGATATAACTCACCGCACATGTATTCGGGACAGCAGGCGCCACGCGAGGATTTAGTGACCAGTTTCTCCCCTTCCGCGCACACAGGCGCGGCGCAAGTGCGCGTGGTGCACGACACGTGCGCGCTGCTGTCCAATGGGAGCTTGTTGCACGTGCAGCTGGTGCAGGCGTCCATCTGTTATATACATATATATATGTTAGACTAGTACTTTGGACCATATTTTCAGTGCTACTTAAGTCTTGCACAAGGATTTTTTTATAATATTATATTTATATTAGAAAAAAAAAATATTTGGAAATATTTCAATGTTTAACTAAGATATAGGATGTAGATATTTTTTTGTATTCATTGTTCAAACATAAAATGTTCTAAGACTAGATTCCCTCTGCTTACCCTATTGCGGAATCCAGCGTGCAAAATTAAGTTAAAAAAATAGCAAAAAAAATGTTATATTTGTTAACTTACTTGCCACTCGTCGCCTGCAAAATGTTGCTTGTTAACGTCGCACGGGAAGCACTTCGTTGGCTCTATGCACGTGTTGTTTACTCGCACCTGTATAACCGAATAAATATTGAATACAGTTAATTATTTATTTATGTATTGTATTCTGCGTTTGCTACTACAATAACTTAAAGTAAACACACTAACAAATACAGATAAAAATGTATGGTATTAATATCAATCGACTCTAACAGGTTAACACTCAGCACCTCGAATCGAAAGATATTCTTGCAAAAGTATAGATTCTTCAAATAGTTGAATAAACAATATTTTGAATGTTAAATATATTAAGTTTACAGTAAGGCCATAGTAGGTAAGTGAAGTTATAATACCCTCCTTTACTCTTAATAATTGTATTTATATTATTTTCTATTAGAAAACCTGTAAAATTGAAATAGATAAATAAAATAAAGTAGAACTTACTTTTCCCTCTGGACAGAAGCATCCTTCAACTGGGTGTTTGTCACATTTCTTTGGATTGTTCTTCAGGTCCTCGTAGTTCTCGCATGTACGCTCGCAGTCTACGCATGGTCGGTATACGAATGGCGCCTCGCTATCACATAAATATTATAGTAGTTTCATGAAGATTTTTATTTATTATTATAGTTTTTGTTAAGTGTTATCAAAACAATTGATGAAGTTTAATTATAGCTTTTGTCGATATAATTATGGAGCCAGTCATGGCGCAGGGGCACAAGCGTGCGACTGTAAACGCGATAGGTTGTAGGTTCGATTCCCACTATAGGAAATTAAATATTTTCATGTCTTCAAACTGGTAACGAGGCAAAGCCCGGCATTGAGTACCGCAACTCAAAAGTGGGGAACGAAAGAGTCTTAATGGGAACGGAGTATTTAAACTAAGTTCCCTCTTCCTTACTATGTGCGACAATAAAATAAATACACAGTGAATCAATAAAAGAGAAAATATAAATAATTTCTCAAAATGAAACAAGAGTTTCTGAGTTTTTATTTATTATAATTTCCCACTTCGACGAAGTAAAGCTATGTGTAGTTAGCCTCACCATGTGTAGGGGCACAGGCCAGCCCTCCACTGCAGGCACACGCCCTGCTCGCGGCAGTCGGCGGCGTAGCGACGCAGAACGTCGCACGCGTCCGTCTTATTCAGCTCGCACAGCTCCGCCTCACACTGCGCCAGGTAGGGCGCCGGGTCTATCAGCGCGTGGCACTGCGAGTTGTATAGAGGGGAAGTTAAGCTTTTTCTATCTAGTACGGTGTAATTAGAAATAAGGCGGTTGTGTTTCAATTCGGATCGGAGTGCTTAAAACATTTTAGTTCTCTTGATTTGTTCGAACAAAGCACAGATTTCCATTGGGTTCCATTTATCTTTAGTATACAAAGTATTTTATATGAATGTAAGATAGAGAGTAAAAAGAAAACATTATCATTTCGAATTCGATGTAACTAGACCATTTAAGAAAGCTCCTTGTTGAGTTCTGCCACTTATTATTTCAGGTTTAATGTCATAACACTAGTCGAAAACCTCTCAACGGCCGTCGTAATTTATTGGGCCGTTACAGTTTCTATCTACACTTCCACACTTTCCTCGGGGAAACCCATAATAAATGCAAAGGAGTGTCTTAACAAAAATTTACTCCTGCCTGCCTTGCTTAACTGGAAAACGCTGAGGGTGCAAAAACATTTCTGTTATGTTTCATACTCACAGCTCCAAACCTCTCCACGTCGTTGATATTATAACAGGGGTTGACGTCAGGTGGTGGTGGCACGCAAGGAGGAGGGGGAGGAGCCTCCACGCATTGTTCTTGTGGTGGCACCTCTAGTATTTCTAGTGCTTCAGGACCAGCTTGCCAGCTTTTACCGTACTGCGGAGAAATACATATGTATGTAGAAGAATGCTTGAAGAGTAGCTTTATTAAAATTCAATGCTATGCTTTAAAAAATATATTAATATATGAATGAAATATGAAGATATGACGGTAAGCTAAACATACAGTATGTTCAATTGCCACTCGAGGAAATTTAAAAAATATGATCTTCATTTCCTCGCAAGTAATGACTTTACTATAATAGTGTAGTACAAGAATAATAATATTAAATATAATAAAATGATATAAACAGATAAAAAGCTTACAGTAAAAAAAAAGTAAGCGTAAAAATATACTTACTATTTCGAAATCATCAGTAACAGTACCATTGCTAGTAACTAGTTGGTCCTGGTATCCGGCGCACACTCCACACAGACCCTGGGTTCGATTGCCGTAGATGTAGGAGGGGAGTTGCACGCTGAACTCCATTTTAGATTGTATTATTGTTAGCTGTTGAAGAGTAGTGTTTTTTAAAATGTTACTTACAATTAAATTGTCGATGGGTATTTATAAATTTACGATTGGTTCGTAAATATGACGGAATTATAAATAACCAAATTTAGGAAAAAATATTAAGTACAAAGTTCGATCAAAGCATATTGGGAGGGAAAAGTGTATGACATATTCATACACTTTTCCCTCCTCCAGTTAAAAATATTTATTCCTTTTGGTTGCCCTAGGCTTATTAAATACAGAGGGGTGTCATTAAAGTTGGAATAAATTTTATTGCAACAGACTATTAAAAGGCGAGATAAAGGAGATTTGATGAAGGCAAAAGAGTTTTTAATTTTTTGCCTTACTATAATACTTTAAAATAATAGATAAGAAATATATTTAATAATATTATATTTTAAAATAATAAAATACATTTAATTTACCTGTACATGTTGTTCCGGTAGCACAATACTGACATCTTGTCCATTCAAGAGAGTGATTTTAGCCCATTTGTTATTAAGAGGGTAGGTAAATACTACTTCGCCATTCACTGTCGTAACCAACTGGTAAATGAAAAAAATAAACAAATGAGATTATATCAGTTTATTTACACTTTATTTGATTTATACAGTTGTTTTTTATTACATTTATAAAAAACAACTCCGTAAAACAAATAAAATGTAATATACTAAATACGGCCAACAACTGTCAACTGTCAACAAAAAAAAACTATTTTACGTTTTTTTCCCTCCTACCATAGTAGAAAGACATTGTTCACAAGATTGAGACAATAAATATATTTTTTCCCTCGAGTGGGGATTGAACCCACAACTATACCCTTGGCAATCAAACGCTATTTCACTGCGCCACGATAGTAATTTGTTTGTAACTTTTTTAGAAGTTTATAACATTGTAAATAACATAATAATTATAATATAAAAAAATTAACAAACTTTTTTGGTTACTATGTCCTTAGAAACATGTATAACATTCTTCTCATGTATTAGATGTACAGCCTTCGTGCACACCGCTGATGACTTGTCTTCACACGGTCCATTACTGGCGTATACCTAAAATGTATATTGAAATATAATAATTATTATGAATAACTAAATCATGTGTGATAAATATGACTGTATTTTCGATTCTTCATTACGGAAAAGTTTATTTTGAAATATTTCATTTTCTACATCTTCGCAAAAAAAAGCGCAATTTAGTGCAGTCATCAGTCATTAGATGTTTACATATTTGTTTCCTTTTTATTTATAAAAAAATTATAAATATAAATAAAGCTTTTTAGGAACCAAATTCACAATATGCTTAAAATGGGGTATTAGAGAGGAAGAACAAGAATATATTATTACATGGCAGATGAAAATAAGAAGTAATACAAGTATTTAGTACCTCATAAGGACTTTTGCCATCGTCACTAACTTCCCGCGAAGCTAGGTAGGTACAGTTACCGAGGTATGGCAAATCGTCTCCTTCAAACGTTACATACTTGGCCGGTGTTCCCACACCCTTACATGTGCCTGGAAGTTTTATTTAAATTTAGAGCATTTTATAAAACAAAAAAAAATGGATAAAAAGTTTTGGAGCTATTGAGAGCTACTCGTAGTTTATTTTAAATATTACCTTAAAATAAAATATAGAGTAAATAGTAACTAATGTCATAGTGGCACTGGGGCGATATTTAATTAGTACAGGCTAGTTGGGTACTCACAGTCCAAACAGTCTCCGGGCGCGACGCACTGGTCGCCCTTGCGCAGCTTGCCCTCGGGGCAGTAGCAGCCAGGGAAGCACTGCCCGTCGGCGGCCGCGCACGACGCCGCGCCGCCACTCGCGCCACATGTCGGCACGCAGCTCTTGCGGTAGCAGTCGTAGTGGACGAGAGGCGCGGGGCACTCCGCGGCTAAAATCAACGACTATTATTGAAGAAGTTCTGATAAAATGCTGGTGTCTATATGTATGTGTAAAATGTTTTTATTGTGTTGAATGAAACAATAAATTTTGTGATGTTAGATTGCTTTTATAATAATAATATACAAGTTTCAACAAAAACCAATCATAGTTTTTTTGACGTTATATTTTATTTTTGTATCACCTTGCATCCATTGCATTGCAATTATGTGAAGCCCCTATTCTTCAATTAAGAACCAAGCGTAATCAATTTTATTATTATTCAAAAAATTTTATAATTCGTTATTAATATCACTAAATTCTATTTTTTCAGTTTTACGTTACGTATATGCGGTATGTATAGCAGGATAGGCGGAGGGAACCTGTTGTGAACTCGATACTTCGTTGCACACTTTCTACCGAATTTTAGAGGCATTGAGTGTTGAGTGGCGAAACTTAACACCACGCTTTGCCTTGTTACCAGGGCAAAGATAAAAGAAGCAATGACAAAACCAAACCAAGCAAACCTATAACTCTCACACGCTCGTGCCACAGAAAATTCTATGTATATATCGCTATAATATTAAAATTTATTTATATTAAGATAAACAACCCATAATCCAATAAAACTAGTTTTAACATTACACAATACTTACGACAATCCATCTGCATTCTCCAACTGGATACATCGATGTTCTTATCCGCAGCTAGACACTCGGCCACTAATTTCTCTACGAGGAGGCATCGGCATTCTTCCTTAGTCCTCTTAGTACCGTTGACAACCAGGTCTTCACACGCGCAGATCTTCTCCAAGCATATGCTTCTCCATTTATCCAGGTTCAAGACTTTAGCACATTGTGACAGAGGTTCCTCGCTGATGATATAATAAAATTGTTATAAAGTTTTTTTCTTTAATATTTACTAAAATTGTTATAAAATTATATGGAACACTTTCGTTTTATTTCAAATTATTTGTTATTCTTAATATGTTATTCATTGTGTCAATCTATATGAAAAAATATTATATAAAATAATAATAAAAATTATGATTATGATAAGTTTATTTGGTCATCCACTTGTTTCGCATTACTTCATTCTCAGGTTACTGCCCAATGCTGTAGTGGCATACCATAGCCTCTCAACAAGCAGTAACTAAAAATAAACGAAAATTGCTGAACTCCTGGGCAGTATTAAGTTTCGTCATAGAGTATAAAAAACCCTATGTAGACATAATGTCATGGAATTGTTCTATAAGTGATCCTTGAAGTTAAGACCACTAAAGGTACGGTGCGCACTCGACATGCGTTTTCTTTCAGTGCAGGATACGCCCACGCGCAGGCGAAGTAGTAGTAGTAGAGAAATTACGACTGTCGCGACGTTAATCCTATATTCAGTCTTACACTAACCTGATAACCTTGCACAGGTCCCACACGCGCCTCTGGTCGCAACGCGGCGCGGCGCGCGGTTCGCACGCGTCTTCCTTGAGGGCGGGGTGCGCCCAGGCACGCGCGAACTGCTCAATGGTGGCGGCGATGCGGCCGCCCGGCATCGCGCGCTCGTTGTGCGCGTCGCCGTCGAACGTGCCGCACAGACCGTCCACGCGATGCATGTACGACTTCGATACCTGCGAGAAACATATAAAACGCAATGTATTTGTCATATTATCAGAAGATGTGTATATGAATCTATTGCTTACTACTATGACTTACACTATAAGCTAAAAAAATCATAAAAAGTTACTATAATTATGGAAAGTACAGATTACAGTTTAAAGCAAAATAAAATTGAATATCTCAATATTTGAAATATAAATAAAAATATGCAATAAAACTGAGAATTCCTTATTCTGATAATGATATTACCAAAACACACTTCAAAAATAATACATACCCCTATTTTAATATCACCATCAGGACTATATAGTACTGTAAAGTTATATTTCCTAGACTTTATAGATACTCCATCTCCCAAGCGATTGACATCAAAACTGTTTCTTTGGAAGCAAATCTTGTTAGTTTGTTCTACGGTATATTCGTAATTATTGTACTCTATCATGAGAGAGGGCTTCACTAGGATCACTTCATGGCCTTGGCTCACTATAAGCTGGTTCTGGCATGTGTTCTCATCACATTTCTTACGAACTGAAAAAAATAATCAATTCAATATTGTTACTTTAAACATCATGTACAAATTGAATGAATATCTATAATTTAATATTGAATTATGTTATAAAAAAAAATACATTATTACAATCGAACTGTAAATATGATAGGTTACGATAGGAAGTCGAACCCACAGTTCGGTTTCCACTCAAGGAAATGAAATATGTAATATTTTCATTTTCTCGCTCTGGTAACAAGGCACAGTGTGGCGTTGAGTTTCGCCCCTTGCTTCGCCATGCTTTTTACATTATTAAATTAGTAATTTATATTTCTTTGCTTTAATTTAAGTTTATTTCATTCATTTAAGTTAATTTAAGTTTAGTTTCATTTAAGTTAATTTAAGTTTAGTTCATTCATATAAATATAATCGATTTTTCATAAAGTAAAAAAAAAATTGAAAAACTCCATACTAACCTACAACCATCCATTCCCCAAAACGGTTCTCTCTGGCCAGTAAGTGGAAGCATACATCATACTTGTACTCTACGCCGTCGAAGGTGTTGATAGTGCGGCCGGTCATGTTACAGAACACTGGCCTCTCGGGAGGTGGTACACAGCCGTATCTGTTATAATACAATTAGTAAAAATATATATCTGTATGGAACACTGACAAATGTATAGCGATTCACCTGCAACTTTACCTTTCCTTGTAATATTATTTTAATATTATACAACTTTCTTTTTCATAATTGTAGCCTATGTATAATTCTGATTTATAAGCTATATTCATATAAAGTTTCATCTAAACCCGTATAGTTGTTTTTTGTGATCAATTCAATTTTAATTTTGTTTTTTGAAATTGTAACATTTTATGATTTAGGGACCAGACAACTCGGTCACCAGAAGATCAAGAAGTTTTTTCACATTTTTAAAGTGTTATTCCACACTTAGTTAAGAAACATACTTATTTAGAATACGTATAAAAATTTGAACGCAGCGGGATTCGAACCCGCGCCTCCTGGAAACCGACCGGGCGCTCTGACCATTAAGCCATACTTAAACTACGTTCTCATCAAGCTACGTTGAAATTCTTGTACGCTTGTTACAACTTATTTATGTTGTTAGAGTTTAACTTACTGAGGGCACTCATTAACACCAAACGGTACACTTTCCAGTTTTAATGAGTATCTGTCCGGACATACAGGTGTTGAACAAATTAATGGTGGTAAAGTTGATCCTTTGGGGGGAATGGGTGGTAACTTGGGGATGCATTTGAACTGGACGCACTGTTGCTTAGCCTGTGAGGGGTTGTTGTTTAATGTTGGCTTCTCTAGGTTAAAGATTTGATTCTGGTTCGGACGTGATGGTGGACCTGGATAATGTGGTTTGTATTATAGTAGCTGACAATTAATTTGAGTAAGACGTAATATTAATGTTTGTGGAGAAATAAGTGTAAAACGTATTGAGAAAGAGTCCAACTAATGAACAGCAAGATGAAATATCAATTTATATAAAAAAAGGTTATTATGCATAACAAACAAAAGCGAAAATTAAACTTACTATAGTATCCGCCTTTAGAATAACTGGTCTTAGAGTATCCTCCCTTAGAGTATCCACCCTTTGAAAATCCGTTGCCTCCCTTAGATCCCTTATAGAACCTTTGGTAGGAATATCTCGGGCGTGGGGGTGGGATATCTGAAGGGTTGCTATAACTGGAATGCGATGGCACCTTGCGTACGAAGTAGCCGGGCGGACATTCTACTTTAGGACATTCTTGAGCTAAAATTAAATTTTATATTACATTTTATATATTAAGACAGTTTAGTATGTACTTCATAAGCGATGTGACTATGTTTAGACAATAATTAGAGAATAATTTAAAAAACTAAGAAACACGCTTCAAATTATTATTTCGTAAAGAACGGTCAACGTATGCAAATTAATAGAGCAAATCGGACGGCAAGAAGAATAGCAAAATAGCATCACATTTTTTAACATTGATGGTTATATATCCAGGGCAAGCTAATAAAAGCGTGTTAAGTAAATTATGGTACGGAAGTCAAGTATTGGGAATCATTTACTAAGCAAAAGTTGAAAGTGGAGAACGTAGCGATGTAACGCTAGGTTCTTTATAGGTAACGCGCGGTAATCTATTAGCAAATAAGACAGAAAGAGATCTATTAGCAAATAGACAGAAAGGACAATAGGCAATTAAGGTTCTTATCGAACTGGCAAAATTTAGCTAAAATAACAATCATAACATACGTGTTTCTTTTTCTATTCGTTCTTTCTTAAGGAAAGCCTTTGGAGAAAATTTAGATGATGTCTTAAGAGAAGTCTCAGAAGAAATCGTATGAGAGATTGCTTTCCGCCTAGATGATGCAATACGCTTGGTTGCCTTCTTCTTATATTTAATATTTGATTTCTTGGGGATCTTGTACTTGTATATATCTACAATAAAATTCCGAAAACGATTTCCAATTTGAAAATGACTACAGCTTTAATGTTACGATGAGAGATGAAAATGACATTTAAATAAAATGTATCTCTCACGTTTCTCAGTTGTGGTTGTAGGAGCTAGTGTAGTGGCCGGCGGCGTGTTAGCTTGAGTGTGTAAGACAGTAGTGACTACAGTCTCCGTTACGGTGGGTATAGTGGTGCATTCCAGTTCATCATCAGGACAGTCTTGGAGACCATCGCACCACTTTTCTAGAGGTAGACAGATTTTGCTGGTCGGGCATATCTTGGTGTTGTTCAAGCAGGGTTCACAGAGGCACTCGCATTTTTCTGTCAGTTTTGGTACTAAATCCTGTAAATTTATATTAGAATTCAATATACATACGTATACATTATACATGAAATCAATACATATTACCATTAAAATTTAAATCAAAATATCGATCTACATACAGTATTTTTTTACTATAATAATTTAAATAAATAAATTTAAATATAGTTAAGATAAGTAAGTGTATTTTTAAAAGAGAATATATTATTCTTAACATTTTCCATATGCATTTAAAATGAGATGTGCTGTATAAAATTACCGGTGCGCAGGCGCAGGGCGCGGCTGGCGCACAGCTACGAATGCCGCCAAGTTTGCACACGCACGTCTCGCACTTATCTCCGCGGAAACTGGACCCCACTGGGTATCTGTTGAATAAATAACAGAAGATATAATATAAAGAAAATTACGTTTGCATTGGAATTTATAACACATCTTATAAAGAAAATATTAATCAAAACGCCGAGTACAAAAATAATTATTTATAAAATTGTTGTAAGATTTTTTAGATCACGGATCAACCAGCCTCTCTCCAAAAAAAAACAACATACGATATAAACCCGTCAAAGCAAGGGCACTGGTCGCGAGTAACGCAGGACTCCCCGTCGTAGAGCAGCGGTGCAGCGCACGAGCAGCGCGCGCTCGGCACGCCGGCGCACGTGGGGCACATGGGCGGCGTGCGAGGCTCCTTGTCTTCGATTTCGGCTGTTAGATAAAAGATCATATATCCAAATTCAATTAATTTATATATTCTTTTTTAACTTCTTGGTACTTAAAAATATGTAACCGTAGATAACCATCGAATGCGACTGTAACGCGACAGTTCCCTAGAGTGGGGTCGATCCCCAAATGAAATATTTATTTAAATTTATATTCCCATTTCTCCGTTCTGGTGTCTCGAGGCAAGGCGAGGCGTTGAATTCTGCCGTTTAATGCGCAAAGCCAAAGCTAAA
Organism: Heliconius cydno galanthus; assembly: GCA_036379175.1. Lineage (NCBI taxonomy): Eukaryota > Metazoa > Arthropoda > Insecta > Lepidoptera > Nymphalidae > Heliconius > Heliconius cydno. The sequence goes on along the minus strand of JAKRZM010000467.1, from coordinate 308,599 downwards.
GCCATCCAAAATACGCCGGCAAGTGGGGAACACAGTGTGAACACAGCGTGAAGCTTATTTTTTTTATTATTAAAAATATATCAGAAANACTCCCCGTCGTAGAGCAGCGGTGCAGCGCACGAGCAGCGCGCGCTCGGCACGCCGGCGCACGTGGGGCACATGGGCGGCGTGCGAGGCTCCTTGTCTTCGATTTCGGCTGTTAGATAAAAGATCATATATCAAAATTCAAATAATTTATATATTCTTTTTTAACTTCTTGGTACTTAAAAATATGTAACCGTAGATAACCATCGAATGCGACTGTAACGCGACAGTTCCCTAGAGTGGGGTCGATCCCCAAATGAAATATTTATTTAAATTTATATTTCCATTTCTCCGTTCTGGTGTCTCGAGGCAAGGCGAGGCGTTGAATTCTGCCATTTAGTACGCAAAGCCAAAGCTAAAGCCATCTAAAATACGCCGGCAAGTGGGGAACACAGTGTTTTAACACTAGGTTCCCTTTGCCTGCTGTGTGCGGAATACAGCGTGAAGCTTATTTTTTTTATTATTAAAAATATATCAGAAATACAAAATTAAAATGTTTGTTAGCAAAAGTGAGGTGATTACTGAAAGAAATCTCTTCCAGCCAAACAATAGAGGTGGATGATTGTCAAACAGCTTTATCATCAGTTGACTAAAGTGACTACTACATTTGTGAGTACGCAGCACATAACATTTATATAAGAGATTTTTTTTGAAAAACAGGCATTTTTTTTGTCTCCTATTAAGTTGGTGAATAAGACACGGGCGTATTTGTTTGCTAAATGTCAATATAATATTATATCTATATTAGAAAGAATAAACCAANGTGGATGATTGTCAAACAGCTTTATCATCAGTTGACTAAAGTGACTAATACATTTGTGAGTACGCAGCACATAACATTTATATAAGAGATTTTTTTTGAAAAACAGGCATTTTTTTTGTCTCCTATAAAGTTGGTGAATAACGGGCGTTTTCGTTTGCTAAATGTCAATATAACATTATATCTATATTAGAAAGAATAAACCAAACATGGTGTACTCACGATAAGGCTCAAAGCAACCAATCGGTTCGACTTTCATTTCTATATTATTCTTCCAAGTAATGGGTAAAATTTGCAAATACTGCGCTCTAATAGGTGGTCGGAATTCATTCAGAACTATGTGTTCTCCTTCAAAGTTGCCAGGGAGTAGATCTTGGACGCCGTTTTTGTCTAATAAAGGATTGAATGTGGGTAGTTCTGAAGAGTACATGACGTGGTATGAGGTCACCCATCCGCTAGGACCACCTGCTGTCTTTATGCCTGTGATGTTTCGCGGTGATGTGAAATTAAACTGGAAAATTGAAAATTATGATTATATGACATATTCTAGTCTTCGTTTTGTTATATACATACTCGTACCATGTGTAAAACAAGCAGTGTTGGTTCTTTTACGATATAAAGTAAATCACTTCCCTGGATTATTGTAGTCATTTAATAATGTAACAATGGAATGTTTAAAATATAGTGTTCTTAGTGGCCCTACCTAGTCAAGTTGTGGAATATAACTTGTTAAAATATAGAAATTTACCAAGATCCACTCTCCAGGAGTGCTGTACAGCGGAGTCCAGCCCCTCTCAGAGGACATGTTGAGGAGTTTGCGACCTTCATTATTGGAGCTGGTCTCCACCAGGCTCAGGGGCATATCGCCTTCTAGACCTAGTGGGGTCACGCATTCTAGCGGCCCCAGCTGGAGTAGATAAAAGTTTAGTCAGTAATGGAAGTATTTTAGATCTTATAGCAGGGTGTTAAGACGCTTCATCTCACACTTTCTGTACAATTTTCAAAACATTGTGTGTTCAGTGGTGAAACTCAACATAATGTTTTGTCTTCATACCGGGGTAAGGAAAGGACAATAAATTATTTCTGCGAGTGCATGCCAAAGCATTTTTTTATTATTTTAAAATATGTATTATATTAATTATTATTAATAAATATTTTAAAAAAATATATTTTTATTATAATTTTAAAAAAATAGTTAATTGTGAATTAATTAAAATTTACTAACCGCATAAGCAATATTATGTGTTATGTTTTTATAATACGCATATTATAAAAAAAACTACAACAGACTTAACCAGTCGAAAAATTGCAAATTCATGTAAAATAAAAATTTTAAAATCCACTTACTGTAGTAAATAATGTAGGTCTTGTGCTTGCTATAGTAGTAGGGATTGTTGGTTTAGTCAACGGAGTAGTGGGAGTAGTGGGGGTGGTAGGAGAGGTGGGAGAGGTAGGAGTGGTGGTAGAGGCAAGAGAGGTAGGAGAAGTAGGAGTGGTGGGAGAGGTAGGAGTGGTGGCAGGGGTAGTGAGCTCCTGACAACCAATCAGTTCAAGGCGTAAAGATGGAGCACCGTTCCAGGTTTCGGGGCGAATGCGAATGAACTTGGCCTCTATAGGGGGTTCTATCATTTGCTTCATAGGTGTCTTTGGTGCGATGGGTCCTCGGAATTTCTGTTGAAAACCATTATTTTATATAAATAAAAACCTTTTTTATATTTTTTCTATAGGTATGATTAATTAGTATGAAAATCATGGTCCACATGCTAGACCAAGTGTGATCAAATTTATCAATAATAATTGATGATACTTCATTTAAAATTTTAAAAGTATATAGAATCATTCATTGGCTATAGATTATAGGTTACATTAGGTTACATATAATATTAAATTATTAAAAAAATGTGTTTTAATTTTGCCAATAATAACATAAATAACAATCACCTTAGGTTTTCCATCAGGTCCATCGACAGTGGAGAACACTTTGCCATCATCCCCATACATAATATCGTAACTTGTGACGTATTGGTCAAAGATAGGGCTGCCTTGCATTATCACACCGTAAATGGGTTCCTTATGGGGTAACTCCACTTGAATGTATGGGTTTGAGTCAGATTCTGATGGGCTCCAGCTACCGGCTGTGGGACAAATATATTTCATAACAGGAGGCCAGTCGTGGCGCAGGGGACAAATTGTGACTGTAAACCGATTGGTTGTGGGTTCGATCCCCACTCGAAGAAATGAAATATGATTCTATAATATGATTACATAATGAGTTCCGCCACTCAACACGCAATGGCTCCAGAATTCGACGTAAAGTGAGGAACGGAGTGTTTTAGCACTATATTCCCTCTGTCTACCCGGTTGTATGCGGGATACAGCGTGATTAAAAAGAAACAATATTAAAAGTATTAATTTTTTTACTATGTCTGACTGTAAACGCGTCGGCTGTGGGTGTAATTCTTAATTAGGAGAATGAATTATATTAATTTCCTCGTTCTAGTAATAAGGCAAAGCGCGACGTTAATCACAGAGGCGATTCGTTAAGATCGCAGTGTCTTAGCATTAGATTATTCCTCTACCTACTCTGCAAGACAAAAAAAATATATATTACCAGATATAACCGTAGATGCTCCATTTAGCTTCGCGTACCCAGGTGCAAACATATCGTTTAGTACGGAACTCGCAGTGAAAGAGGAGTTTGGCAGCGGTTCTCCTTCCCATAACAGATTCTTGTAACTAAAAATATGTATTTATTACAAATTGATTAACTTGTTAGAATGATGAATTATAAATAAAGGAGTAATTGACTAATAGCAAAAGTACTTTAATTATTTTTTTATTCTTTATTTTTAAAGAATATAAAATTTAATTAGAAAATTAAATTAAATTCTTATTAGCTCAATTTTTTTTATATAAATTTGTGTTGATATTTTATCTTGAATTACAATTACAAGGATAAATAATAATCGATAATTATAGTAATGATATTTAATGGATATCTCATTATTATTTCTCTTGCTTTTAAATTATTTTATTAATTTTTCACCCTTTGTCTGACCACCCCTGTATACAACATCAATACAATCAACAAAGCGCAAAACATATGAAAAAAAAAAAAATCAAATAAATTTCTAATGATACCATAAAAAAATACGTCATATTTAAAAAAAATAACTTACTTGTCCGGATTACACTCTGGTGGAGGAGTCACTGTTGTCTTTATAATCAATGTCGTTTCCGTTGCCAGTGTTGTTGACGATGGCACTGTAGTTGTTACTGTTGTCACTGTAGTCGTCACTGTTGTTTCTGTAGATGTCGTTGGCGTTGGTGTAGTTGGGGACATTATGTATGGTTTTGTAGGTCCATCTGGCACTTCTGGTGACATGCACTCGGAGAAGTCGCAGTGTAATGCATTGTCTAGACATTGACATTTCTGGCATCCGCCTACAACTACTCCGCCCGGCTGTGAATTGTTTTTTTTAGAATAATTAGATTGTATTTCACTGATTTAATGGATATTATATATGAATATTTTAATTATTTTTCAATGTAATATTCCTTATTTTTAAGTTTGACTACTTATCGATAATATGAGCTTAAAAAAATTACATCCTATATCTTATAAAACAAAGTCGCTTTTCGTGTCTGTCTGAACTTTCTAACTCTTCTTCTTCTAAACCACCCAAAGGATTTTGACAACAAGCTCGAAAAAAAAACCCGCCTGCCTTTATAGCAACGAAGATTTAGATGCGTTTGCACGTATTGGATAATTGGAGTTGAATGTATTATTTGAGCGCGATATATTTGGTTTCATATTTTTTGTAGTAGTTATTAGTAGGTAGG
>JAKRZM010000467.1:206207-301033 GCA_036379175.1 Heliconius cydno galanthus | reverse complement strand
TAATTTCTTCCGTTTAAAAATAGTCATTTAACTATCTAAAAATAGTCATTTAAATATATTTTAATAAGTACTTGAAAAGATTAGTAGCACAGATTTAAAATTACGGTACCTACTAAAAATCTTTGCTGTGTAAAACAATTGGAAAATCCTTATTGAAACTATGAAAATGCGGGTTGCATTAAGGTTTAATTAATTTTTACATTATCTTAATGCAAACATACATTATATGAATAATCCAGTAGTAAAAGCGGGCGAAGCCGCAAGAGGGTCGCTAGTATGAAATAACGAAAAAAATAACTCACTAGTAGTAGAAGCAGTAGTAATTTCATTAACCCCACACTCTGGTCGTACAAGCGCGACAGACGCGGGCCAATCGCAAACCATAGAGACAGGGTTGTACATGAGGCCGGGGGTACACGCCTTGAGCACGGCGTGGGGTAAAGAGCTTGTTATTTCTGGGGTACACTCGTAGAACTGGCTGCAGTCGGTTGGATGCGGGTGGCTTGGTCGTGTTGAGTTGAGGCATTGGAATGGCTCTGGGTTTTAACATATTTTTCTTATTACAGATTTTATATTATAAACTGTTAATTAAATTATATTTCTTATATTAGAAAATTTTGATTTATTATTATAATTTTGCGTTAATTATTAGAATAAATTATTTCCGGAGTTGGAATCAAACTCAGGCCCGCTTTTTTATAGTCAGATGCTGTGTCAAGTCAAGCTAAAGCTATTATTTTATTATTAAAAATGTATTGTATTTTATATATTAACGTTCTCTTATCATATATCAAATTTAAAATATTTACACTTATATGTCTTAAAACACAGAAAATATTAAAATTTACGAACCACACTCGCAGTACACTCTAATCTCGAAGTCTAGGCAGGTTTTCTCTGTTTCAGAACATATCAAGCCGTGTTCCAGACTGCATTCGACGTTGAGTCCCGTTTCTTTGGGTGTCTTGTGGTCACCGACTGTGCGACACTCGACCTTCGTCATCATATCCTTTCTGCACATTGGTGACCCAATTGTCTATGAAAAAAAAGTTTTTATTTGAAGTTTTACATGTAGTAGTCGTAACGCAGAGGCAGCTTAATGTTAAGACACTCCACCCCACGAGCGGCTTAAGTTTCGAAACATTGATGTTGAGTATCGGAACTAGAGCAGGAGGGTAATAACGACTAGAACTCATTTTTGATTTATAATAGCCAGTATCGAAATATAATTTGTTGTAATTTTCTCAACTTCCAAATAAGTTTTTTATTAACCGATTTCTGTAAGTAAAGGAGGTTATCAATTAGACTGTATTATTATTTTTTTTTAATATTTAATTTTTAACAATTAATTTCTATATATTTTTTTCACCTTCACGCTGTATCCCGCACACAGTAGTGTATGCAGAGGGAACCTAGCGTTAAAACACTTTGTTCCCTACTTTCCGCCGATTTCTGAAGGCATTGCGTGTTGAGTGGCAGAACTCAACGCTACGCTTTTCCTCGATTACTTACTTAATTTCGAGTGGTGATGTAACCCACAACTAGTCTCGTTTACGGTCACATTTTGTGCTTCTGCGCCACAACTAACCTCAATAAAATATTATTAAAATAAAAAATCACTCACAAGTTCATTACGCATAGGCAAAGGTTCCTTATCTATTGAAGCACCGGTGAAGCCGGTTTCTGGCGGTCCTCGACTGATCCATTCCGTCCATCCAGTCTTGCAAGTAAGGGGCTGGTCGTGGGGTGTAGTCTCGGGAGGCCACGATGATGTTTCCTGTGGAAGAGGCTAAGTTAATTATTTAGATCGTTGTATCCCTGCACATAGCAAGGTAGGCAGAGGAAACCTGAGAACTTAAGGTGTTAAGGCCTTTCGTTGCCACTAAGGCACTTCGGTTCCCCCCTCTTCACGGAATTTGATTAAACATTTATTCAGACTATAATTTGAAGGATATAGGAAAAGGCGCGGTATGAAATTCCATTAACTTCCAATATTGTAAGCCCGGAAGGAAAGTGGAGGACGGAGAATCTTAACACAAACAGGTTTTACCTTTTTTAGGGGAAAGCTGAAAAATCGATATATTTTTATCATTAACAATATTTAAAATCACAACACAAACAAACCTCCTCAGTGACGCACGGCTGTCCGTTACAAATCCTCTCGCCCTTCGAGCACCTGCAGGTGTGGCATGCGTCTTCCTCTAACACGCCGCCCTCCACGACCTCTGTGCCGTCCTCCAGAATCATGCACGTCGGCTTGCACTTGCTGCGAGGTACGCACTCTTTGAGGGAGCTGTTTGAGTAGATTGTGCCTTCTGGGCATGTTTTGTTTGGTTTGCAGCCTGTAAATATGAATGAAAGAAGTTCTATCATCGCAAGAGGTTCTCAGTTCTATCATCCCTAAAGAGGCTATCATCGCTAAAGAGGTCATTTTAAATGTTTTATTTTCTAAATTTATATTTGAAAATATTAAGTTGTTCCTGTATATAATCCTATTAAGTTGAAGGTGTTAGATACAATTTATAGGCGTAAGCATTGTTAATATTAATTAGTAGCAAAGTTGATTTGTGATAACAATTTGAAATAAATTAAATATCGGCTTACTTAAGCATATTATCAGGAAAGACAAGGAACGTTTTTTAAAAAACTATGAATATGTTTATATTATTAGAAGGTTTTTACAATTTCGAAACTTGATTTGTATTCTCTAATACATAGAAGAAAATAAAGATAAATTTTATCTTTTTTTACACTTTGAAGTGGTATAAAAATGTATATAACAAAAAAAGAAAAAAATGGATTTAGAAGGTTGACACTCTAAGATGTGTTTTCTACACAAAATTTAATATTCAGAACGCAATTCATTTTACAAGTTTTTATTAAAATGTAATTTCATCAAAATAGAATAAGAGATAGAAAAAAATATTACCTTCAACACAAGTATCCTTCTCGCAGACCAGTTTGAGATCAGCGTATTTAAGAGTGTTGTCGCACGTTTCCGGCGGGCATGGAGAGATGCACTCGTTGTAGTTCTCACATTCACCGTCACATTGCATCGCTGTAACATTGTTAAATGTGTCATTTGAATTTATTTTAGTATTTTTGTATTTATTGAAAAAACATCTAGTGTTCTTTTGCAGTATTCTATATGACGAGTGGTGATGTTAAAAATGTATAGAAAAAGTTATAAAAGAACTATTATAACATTCATAATAAATGGAAAAAAAATATCTACGTAGTATTTTCCATTTTTAAAAAAATACCAAAAACTTACACTTAACAAGATCAAAAACTAAACTTAATAAAAAAAAACAATTTTACCATACTCTTAAACCTATAATTGTAAAACACTCACGACACAATTCCTGGCTCCTCCACTTGAACGTAACGCCCCGCTCGGAGCACGCATGCGCGTATGCCGCTACGGCCGCGCATGCGCAGTCACAGTCGGCGCCGCTGTCGCATGCGCACGCGTCGCTCGCGCACTTCTCTATATACAGGGAGGGCGACACCTCGCTGTGGCAAAGGCTGAATGGGTAGCGCTTTATGACGTTGCAGGTGTTGGACGCCCACTCTTTGCGGTGGGGGCGTTGCTTACAATGGTCCTGATCATGTATAAAGTCAAGACTTAAAATTGTTTATCAATAGTTCGTTAAAGTGCCTCAGGACCTGCGCCGGCGCAGAACCGGCGCAAGACTCTCAGCGAGCCTTTTTTAAATCAATGATTTACAGATATTAATGATTTATCAATTTGTGACAATGATACATTTGAATTAGACTGGAGCGATTACTTAATTTTATTTGTAAATTGTGAAAACATTTGATTTTAAATATTTATGACTCGATTGAATTGCCGTAGCATATAATTATAACAATAACAAGCAATAGGACTGTTAAAATAAATAAATAAATCATCATATCCCGCACACAGCAGGGAAGACAGAGGGTTACCTAGTGTTAAGACACTCCATTCCCCACTTTCTGTCGAATTTTGGGGCATTGCGTGTTGAGTGCCAAAACTCAACGCCGCGCTTTTGTCTGGACACCAGAGCGAAGAAATGTAAATATAAATTAAAATATTATTTCATTTTCTCTAGTGGGTATTGAACCCACAACCAGTGGGTTTACAATCACACTTTGTGTCCCAGCGCCACTCCATAAGAAAAAATTGAAATCCATAATTTTCCATTCCATATCAAAATCGCCAAAATACTTACGGTTACTTCATGAGCTTTAGGGCATGTGGACTTTAATTTCCACGAATCAGCGAATATAACGGCCGAGGTTTCAGCGATGCCGCCTCCGGATGGCGTTTGGAAGTCGTCACGAGTGTCCGAGTTGAAGTTACCGCAGAGGCCTTTCACCTGGACAATTTAGGTTCATAAATTAATAGTTCTTTCTAAGTCATTCCTATGGAGTAATTTATTCGCTTATCTTAGTAACTATTTTAAATTGAAAAACTGTTAGTTACCGTAGCATACCCGCCTATAAATATATTATTATTATTACATACAATATTTGTAAAATTTACCATATATAAGAGATCAAATAGAATGATAAAATGACTGTGCAAAAATGAAAATTTTTTTTTATAATTGATAAAAAAAATGTGTGCAAATAAAAAAAACAATACGAAAACATTATAACAATATTAAACACATACAACAACAAAATAAACATAATAAAAATAACTATTATTTTGGCAATAATTAAATCACAAAATAAAGGTGGTAGAAACTAATTTGTGGTATAGGGAAACACAAAGGTTTTGATATACAAGTAAATGGAGATCATTCTGTGAGGAATACTTTTGGCCTAACAATTATATATATTTTATTATAATCATTTGTGAATACGCCTTTAATATAATAAAATAAAACCCAAAATGATATTGATAGTCATAGATATAACAATAATACATACCCTATTCCTCCACATAGAATCAACTTTGACATACACACGAAGGCCACGATCCCATTGTAAGCTGACACCTAGCGATACTACGTCTAGGAACACATAGGCACCTGCCACTCGTAGCTTTATACTGTAAAAATAAAGTAAATATTAATTTATCTTGTTATTTATCTCTTGGATTTAGGTGATTAAGATGAGAAAACCTAGTGTTAAATCAGCTGACGACTCACTTGTTTTATCGTTTGGTAATTGAACCCGCAACCAAAGTCGATAAACAAATCGTAAGCAAAAATGTCAAATTTTAAACTTATATGAAGGAATAATAAATATTAAGAAAACCATAGATACTATTCTGTGACATCTGTATCATTTAAATGTACATATTCCAAAATATATTTTATTTAAATGTCAAAGAAAATCAATACCGTTTCAAATTTGAAGTATCAGGGAGAGGAGCACTCTTGGTTAGAGAGACAGTTTCTTCATCAGGTCCGCCGTTTCCGACGCGAAGAATCACTGATTTGGAGCAAGTAGCTCCTGTTGTACCACATGGTTCATTCTAATAATATAACATTAAACGTACATATACAAATATTTAAGGATAAAATGTATCACTTTTATTACCGTTAGATAAATAACGGAGATAATATACCGACAAATCATTATACTTCTTCTATGTTACAATTTATTGCTGTTCGATTGCGTGAAAGGTATTAGCAATTAGATTAGCGAAGTATATCGGGGGCGTAGCTCAGATGGTAGAGCGCTCGCTTAGCATGCGAGAGGTACCGGGATCGATACCCGGCGCCTCCAAGTATTTATATGTTTTTTATTTTTAATATGAATTTTTAAAAGAACAGATATTAAGCTATTTTATTTTAATCATATTTTTTAAATATGACACCATATTTAAAGAAAAGTCTATTGGAACGTGCTGAACTGCAAACAATACGGTGCGTGATCGATTCGAGTACAATTAAATGATAGCTTGTTAAAAAATAAAATATTTCTTGTTATATAGAGTGCAGTTTGAATTATGAATTTTTAATTCACGATATATTATATATTTATAAAACTATTCTTATATATAAAAATATTTATAATATCTATTTTGCATTGGAAGCGTAAGGGACTACTGAAAGAGAATTTTTTAATATTTTTTATGAGAATGGAAAAGAAAAAGATTTTACTTTTTATAGTCCACCCAAATAACATTGCAGACTATAACTTGTATCGAGATATATATATATGGAAATCCTGTATACATATGCATGTATGTATATACATTCTAACAAAATAAAACCCCACCTGTATTTCAACATTGAACCCATCCTTGCCATCAGTAGTGCCCTTAGCCAGCAGGTAAGTACAGACGCCCTCGAAGTCGTAGTGTTGTCCGTCGAAGGTGGTGACGTGCGAGTCGCCCCACGCGCCGCACACGCCCGCGCACTGCCGCTCCGTGCACGTCCACTTGCCACTCTTACAGTCGCTATAAAGTTATAAACGTGTTATTATATTTTTGTTAGATTCACACTGTATCCTGGATGCAGCAGAGACTGGATGAAATCTAAAAACTAAAGACTTTCCAATAAAGATAATTTCTGTTTATAGAATATTAAAATGTGGCTTAATTTTTTAAATAATCAATAATAATATCTTATTTTACTAGCAACTGTATAGGATCTATATTTAAAATGTAAAATTAAGTATAATAACAGACATATGCCCCCGATAATAAGAAGTTGCTCTAGATTTACTTACACTGAGAAAAGAAGCCTTTAGTTTTAAGTACACAGCCTTCACTCATAGCATTTTTTATTCAATATACGTTATAAATTGAAATGAAGTAAATATCGGGGGCGTAGCTCAGATGGTAGAGCGCTCGCTTAGCATGCGAGAGGTACCGGGATCGATACCCGGCGCCTCCAAAACATTTTTTTCAAAACCTAGAATGCTGTACATTTTTGTACATTTGACAATAAACTTGAACACGAGCTTATATTTACACTTTACTTGAAAAAGAGCACTTTCATTAAATACTGTAGGTATTCACACCTTTTTTAATTGCACCAAAATATAGTGTGTTAAAATTGTATTACGTTGGTTAGAGAGCTTAAGGCAGCTATAAATTAAAAAACTTGGCTGGACCTATCATTTGAATTTGGCTTATTACAAAAGGATAGAATGGACTTAGTGTTGAAAATGCCTACTCTTATCGCATTTATATTTTAATGAGATATAAACATTGTTCGTTGGAATTATAAACCCAAAACCAACGCGTACACATTTTCCTAGAAATCACGCCATGGCATGCCATAAACAATGTTCATCGGTTGTCATAGACCAAGCTAAGTTGATAATATTTATTAGAAGCTTCTTTAGATTTGGTATTGCTCTACATTTTAATTATACTGATAAGTAAAAGGCTCTAGTCTGATTTACAAAAACTTCACTCGTAATATTTTTTAATCAACATATACTACAAATTCAAATAAAGTAATATCGGGGGCGTAGCTCAGATGGTAGAGCGCTCGCTTAGCATGCGAGAGGTACCGGGATCGATACCCGGCGCCTCCAAATACAATATTTTGCCAGTTTTAGAAAATTTAGTTTATAAAAAATTCATTTAATGTTTATTGTAAATACGGTAGGTTTTTGTTTTTTAGAGATACAAAAAGACACCTGAAAGGGGCGCGGTATGTCATTCGATCATACGATACTTCGGTTAATTTTAATTTTATGGCGCTGTACTCTATCAATTTGAGCAGATGGAAACGGAGTAATTTATCACTAGGTTGTTTCCAAATTGTGATGTATACGTGAGTATCTTAAATTATGGCGAATATTAATGACTTCAGATGAAGAAACGGTTAAAAATAATATATATCGAAATTAGAGAAGGACCTCTAGCCTCCATGGTCGTTTTGGTACATATTATTTTTCCTTTCATTAATCAATGTAATAGTAACTAGTTTCTACTAGTACTTTAGTGCTGTGATCTTATAAAATTAATGCATTTCATAAATTATGCACTTGACTAGATATCAATTGCATGTGACTTGCACTTCAATATAAAGTAGTCGTTCATCAACATTGTCTTATATACAAATAACAACGAAACATTTCCAATTTTTTTAAAAATTCGAACTCAAGATCGTCGTGCACTATAAGAAATATATCAACTGAGCCATGGCAATGAACTACCATTAATTCATAATATACAACAATATACGACTATAAAGTTGAAATTGCTCCACATTCACTTGTACTGATAAGTGAAAGGCTTAGGCTCACGTACACAGCCTTCACTTTTAATATTATTTAACACAATATATACTTTAAATTGATATTAATTAATATCGGGGGCGTAGCTCAGATGGTAGAGCGCTCGCTTAGCATGCGAGAGGTACCGGGATCGATACCCGGCGCCTCCAATCATTATTTTTTTCAGATATTTTTGTAAATATAGTGCTAGTATGGTTACCTTGCATCTTAATTTCACAAATTAAGGCCTAGTTGAAGTTTAGGGTATTTATTTTAAAAATTATTGTGTTAAGATCACAATTAGCAGTTTAGCAATTTTAGAAAATTACATTTTTTTATTATCACACAAGTATTCTTATCTCAAAGTGTATTTTTATTAAAAAAAGGACGCTATTTGTTAATCTAATCACCCAGTTGAGATATAAAAAAACACATTTTAACTCTATTGACTCGCGATTCTCAGCCTAGCACACTTTATTTATTAATTTTTGAGACATTGAATTGAGTAGCGGAACTCAACACCGATCTTTGTTTTGACACCAGAGCAAGGAAATGAAAATAATTTATTCCGACGTTTGGGAAAAGAACCTATAACCATCCCGTTCATATATGTTGCAAATATTACAAGACTTACCAAGTATTACACGCCTCTTGCATACTATGTCCATCAGGGTAACTCCTGCCACCGTGATGGCAGGGACACCCAGTTGGTAGTACACATTTCTTTGAAGACGCGTCGAGTACGTAGTCTTTCTTGCATTGGCAACCCGGTCGGCATTCTTGCGATGTTATTGATTGAGCCAAATGCATGTTCTGAGAGAAATAAAATATGTATGAAATTAAAGTATGTATTAATTATAAAAATGTGTTTTATTCTATATACATGAGTAAACATAAAACAATTTAAAAAAAATAATAATAGGAATAGTAGTGTATTTCACCGTAATAGGGCATAAAAAAAAGCTTATATACGCTCGTTTTTTATTTTTAAAAATATATTTAGATGATAAGAATATTTTGATCACATTTAGTATTATTGATAATTGGTAATAATCGTAAATAAATAATACTTTAATTTGCCATATAATCCTATTACTGTACAGGTGAACTAAAACATATACTGATTAGACTGTCAATCTTTAATTTTTTAACGTGTTTTTTCACTTACCTTACAAGTCAAAGGTTCAGCAACCTCACAAGTCGTAAATTCCATATTATGAGCGCTACTACAGTTGCTACGAAGGTCTTCCGCTGGTGGGTACTGTTTTATTTGTTCCGGTGTGGCGGGTGCGCACTCCCATCGCGCTCCTACACATGTACTGCAAGAAAAAATATTATTTAGGAAATTTTTATATCACATATGAAAATACGAAGTTATAAATTTTACAAAATTAGGGATATTGGATTGAACCCAGAACAATTACGTTTAAAGTCAGATGTTTCCTAGATTGCCACGTTGACGTCTTACCTTTATAAATATGACTAAACACCCCCTAAAATCACTCGTTTACAACTTTCAAGCCTATATAAAATGGAATCTCTTATAAAAATATAATGAAGTCTAAACTTATTTACCATAATTCACGTTCTCGTTTTCCAGCCCTTACTTCCTTATAGCCAGGCTTGAACTCCATACCCTTGTGGAAACATGTGCACATGGCTATTGGTACGCATACGTTGTTGTTATCTAGAACCTAACGAACAAAACAAACAATTTATTATCAGTAATAATATAAGTATATATTAATATTTTNAAAGTGTATTTTTATTAAAAAAAGGACGCTATTTGTTAATCTAATCACCCAGTTGAGATATAAAAAAACACATTTTAACTCTATTGACTCGCGATTCTCAGCCTAGCACACTTTATTTATTAATTTTTGAGACATTGAATTGAGTAGCGGAACTCAACACCGATCTTTGTTTTGACACCAGAGCAAGGAAATGAAAATAATTTATTCCGACGTTTGGGAAAAGAACCTATAACCATCCCGTTCATATATGTTGCAAATATTACAAGACTTACCAAGTATTACACGCCTCTTGCATACTATGTCCATCAGGGTAACTCCTGCCACCGTGATGGCAGGGACACCCAGTTGGTAGTACACATTTCTTTGAAGACGCGTCGAGTACGTAGTCTTTCTTGCATTGGCAACCCGGTCGGCATTCTTGCGATGTTATTGATTGAGCCAAATGCATGTTCTGAGAGAAATAAAATATGTATGAAATTAAAGTATGTATTAATTATAAAAATGTGTTTTATTCTATATACATGAGTAAACATAAAACAATTTAAAAAAAATAATAATAGGAATAGTAGTGTATTTCACCGTAATAGGGCATAAAAAAAAGCTTATATACGCTCGTTTTTTATTTTTAAAAATATATTTAGATGATAAGAATATTTTGATCACATTTAGTATTATTGATAATTGGTAATAATCGTAAATAAATAATACTTTAATTTGCCATATAATCCTATTACTGTACAGGTGAACTAAAACATATACTGATTAGACTGTCAATCTTTAATTTTTTAACGTGTTTTTTCACTTACCTTACAAGTCAAAGGTTCAGCAACCTCACAAGTCGTAAATTCCATATTATGAGCGCTACTACAGTTGCTACGAAGGTCTTCCGCTGGCGGGTACTGTTTTATTTGTTCCGGTGTGGCGGGTGCGCACTCCCATCGCGCTCCTACACATGTACTGCAAGAAAAAATATTATTTAGAAAATTGTTATATCACGTATGTAAATGCTAAGTTATAAATTTAACAAAATCAGGGATATTGGATTGAACCCAGAACAATTACGTTTAAAGTCAGATGTTTCCTAAATATGCCACTTTGACGTCTTACCTTTATAAATATGACTAAACACTGCGCATCAAAACGTGTTCTCGGTAAAATCACTTGTTTACAACTTTTAAGCGTATATAAAATGGAATCTATTCTAGAAATATAATAAAGTCTAAACTTATTTACCATAGTTCACGTTCTCGTTTTCCAGCCCTTACTTCCTTATAGCCAGGCTTGAACTCCATACCCTTGTGGAAGCATGTGCACATGGCTATTGGTACGCATACGTTGTTGTTATCTAGAACCTAACGAACAAATAAACAATTTATTATTAGTAATAAGTATATATTAATATTTTACTCTTAAAAATTCTAATGAAAAATCACACTTTAGTCCAAATTTTAGATACTCCTCAAAATAAGAAAAGTGATAAGTTGCTTATTACTTAACTAAGAAACATCACATGAAGAGTAAAAAAAAGGATAATATTTACCTGTCCCGCGGGACACGCGCATCCCTCCACACAGGCGGGCTTGCAGCTCAGCGAGGAGGACAGCGACACGTCGGTGCAGGTGCGTAGGCAGCTGTCCGCGCACACCGTGTACTGCTGCCCACCCGTACATTGCACCTCTGTTACAAGCTCATTAATATCACTATCACAATCATCATCATTGATGGGCTCAATTACCACCTGAGAGAATGCTAATGTGTATAAACAGATACACGGTTGACGAGTGGTGGTCGCACTAAAGTTAGCTCAAGATGACTGCGCAGGTTTGATTTTAGGATTTTTACTTAGTTTTGTCTATTTTCTTTCCGAGTGTACAATGCGCAAAAGTTCAGAAAACCTGAAGTTCAGGCCGGCCACGACTCATCGACCGCACTGTACAGAGATACTCACCGCACTCCTTGNGCATCTGCGTAGTCGCCCACAACGGGGCACAGGCAGCGCGCGGGGTCGCCGGCGCACGCGCACATGTCGTACACGCAGTCCTGGTAGTACGACGCCACGTCCACATAGCTGTGACACGCTGCAGGACACACACAGATATATTAATTTCTATACGTGAACGTGAAGTTCTTGAATAAAACAAACGTTACTCTTATTTTAAATTAAATTGTACTGTAAAAACATCGTATTTATATATGAGACATTACTATGTACTAGGAAAGCTTCATATGTAACAACAATTGTACCAAAACTAATTTTATTATTTATAAAATTAAATTATTTTTTTTCTATCTATCGTTGATTTCAAGCAAAAAATAAATTTAATAAGAATATTGTTACGAATACAAACTAACACAACAAGGCGAAACATAAGAAAAACACCACACTTACATTCAAACAGTGAACTCTTCAAATGACTACAATATTTCTCCGCAGCCTCCTTATTCTCCACATTCACTGTACACGGGTGTTCAGGCTCAGTGGCCGCGATGTCGTCACAGAACTCCCTGGTCTTCCACTTGTTGGCGAAGGCAAGTGCTGACTGTTCCACATCACCTTCGGGGGTAAGGAAGTCGTCTTTTTGGTCCAAGTTGAATGTTCCGCAGAGACCCTACGTAAATTAGCAGTGTGAATAAATTATATATTTTTACTTTTTGTTTGTTGTATTATTTGAAGATGAACAGAGGGTAAATAAATTAAAAATGTTGTTCTCACACTTTTTATTCATTTAAAATTCTTGAATGCATTTTAAAATACAAAAATCATGCACATATTCAAACAGACATTATATTTAGTTTTCTATAAATATTAAAAAAGTGGAAATTGTCACAATTATGAACTTGTGCTGTCCTATATATAAGCAGATAAAATAATAAATATTTGCAAATGGTACTGCTGTTTAAATGACTAATTATCAGAAGAGTTTGATTATAATAAACAAAATTATACACGTAATGCCTCGAAAATTGGGCTGAAAGTGAGGAACGGAGTTTCTTAACAGTAGGCTTCCACTGTCTAGCATGCTATACGCGGGATCCAGCGTGAAAAAAAATACAAATATTAATATATAAAAAAGATAAAAATATAAATTATAATTACCTTTGTGTGTTCGCTGAATGATGGCGGTACATCCACAAATACCCTGGTGTTGCCGTCCCACCACAGGTCTACTTTGATAGGTAGTTGTACTGAAACAAGCATAGAATAGATCGAATAACGTCTCCTACATGTATGTCAAGAATGAGGAAGTTTAGGTTCAAATTTTAACACAAGAATTTGTCAAATTTTATATAATAGAGTAAAAGTAAGATAAATATTACATAACATTTATAAAAATTTTAGTATATTTATTGGTCGTGCTGCATAAATAGACAGAATTTAGTAGGTTCAAATTCCATTTGAAAGAGCCTTATAATTTAATAAAATATAAGTCTGATGTATGAATGACTTATTATTACTACTATAAATAGGTTTCCAAAAATATCTAAAACCAAGAGCCAATACGTCTTTCTTCGCTTTACGTTGGTGTCAGGCAGAATACGTATTGAGTAGCGGAAATAAACGCCGCACTCACACTTATAAGTGAAAAAAAAGTAGTTCATTTCTCTTTTCTGGTAAATATTCCACGAAATCACGACCATTGCGTTTACAATCACCGCTGTCCCCTACGCTATCTCATATCTTCAAAATATTATGATATGATGTAAACAACAATTCAAAATAGATCAAATTCCTGTTAATTTACTACTTTAGTACTTACTAATAATAAACAGTGAAGAAGCAGCCCTTATCCTAATCCCTCCCACATTAACAGGCAACTGATTAATTTCCTTTCCATTGACTAGTATTAATCCACCTTGTTTTAGATGTATGTTAGCGCCATTGTATGCGAGGCTGACGGCCTTAGTGCATGATGGCTTGCCTTCACCTTTGTAAGGAGCTAGGTTCATAGCCTGTGTAGAATAAAGTTGAATTAGCCTCAATTTTTAAATGAATTTGAAAAGATAATCATTTATTGAAATAGTTATACAGATAGACATAAAAACAATAAAAGTTTCCACAGGCTTCTTTTTAATTTTTTATCATTTTAGTTATTATAGAAGCTGAATTAACATTATTAAAAAATATAAAAACAATAACAGTTAATAAACAAATAATAATACGTTAAATAATGGCATATAGAGAAATACTTTATAACATCATATTGCACAATTTATAATATCACACAAAAAATCATAAAAAAAAAGAAAAACCTACCTCACTAATACTGCCCGAACACGCAACATTTTCCACGTCAATCGTAATATTATCAGTTTTCAACAATGTATAGGTGCAGTGTCCCATAAAGTTATATTTTAGACCATCGAAGGTGGTGTAATGTGGGTCGCCCACTGCACCGCAGCGAGCACCGCATGGTATCTGGGTACAAATCCATTCGCCTGCTTGGCATGTGCTGGGGGAATTAAAGAACTCAAGGTAAGTCGAAATTTAATATTTTGTTAGTTATTGGTAGGAACTTTGAAGATTCATTTCTTTAAAATTAGAAGTTTGTAGACGTTTTTATTGTATTACTTTCATTAAATAATATTACAGAATAACATCATAAAATTGATAAAATTACATGTCTCATTTAGTGGTTTTAAATAAATTTTATTTTAGTATAATTTAAATAGAAAAGAGGGAGACTATGGCAACTCCTTTACTAACAATAGGATGTGGTACTAGGTTTTTGTAAAAAAATACAAAAACCTACCTAAAAGATAATACCTAAGATAGTTAATATTGTTTAGTTCTTATTTAATATTATGTAAAATTTTTTTATATGAAAATAATAGACAGAATTGGTCAAAAAATAATGAAATATTTACCAAGTGTTACAGCTCTTCGGTATGACAGCTCCAGGTGGGTAGTTTTTGTTTCGAACTCGACACGGACATTCTTCTTTTTGTACGCAGCGACCACTCTCCAAAAGCATACCTGTATTTTTATAAATGTATAAATTATTTTTTTATTTTTATATTGTAAATTTTAGTTCAAAATTATGCGAGAACATTTTCTATGCGACCCAAACTTTTAGATAAATTACGTAAATATTGAATATTAATATGTGCACATTATTTTTTAAATATATGTTAAAGACTAAAATAAAAACACAAATGACATTACTCATCACCAGCAAGGAAATCACATTTTCGCTTACGATAACATATTTATGCCATAAAATATATTTTTTAAAACAAAAATACACTTTAAAAATTATGGATTATAATTTTTTTCATTGCAAAATTTAACTGCACAATACTATACTGCACAATAATTTTTTTATTGCCCAACCTCCTAAATCGTGCAATAATATGCCAAATAAAGCTATTAAATTTTAAATTAGGAAATGATAGCGTACCATCGGGACAGAAGCATCCTTCAACACAAGTGGCGTTTTCCTTCACTATAATATCTGGTAAAGCACAACTGGGTTGGGTATCGGGACCGCAGGATTTATAGACTTTGCCGGCCGGACAAGTCATTGCTGTGAAAATAAAATTTCTTAATATGTTATTTGTATTCATTTTATTCGTTATGTTTTGCACTACCAAGATATCCTGTACCATTGTAAGAGATCACTAATTGAGATAAGGTCGCCTTTGCATACTACCTCTATGCGCAAAATGTGTTTATTTATTTTTTTCTATGTTTTTATATTAGTATTCTTATTTGTCTTGTGATTTTTTTTATTTTCTCTGTGTATGCAATAAAGAGGTTTATCTATTTGTCTATCTATTTGTCTAACTATTTATCGATGTTATTCTTTATCTTTGAAATATTTAATATTTTCAACAATACAACATATTATTTTATATACACAAACTTACGGCAAGTGTCAGAGTCTCGCCATGCTCTCATTTCCTCTACGCCGTGCCTGAGACACTCCTTGGCGTACACTGATACTGTTTTACACGCACATTCTTCTGGACCTAAAAAATAGTTAGGTTAGGTTAAAAATTATTTATACAAATGTAACCCATTAAAATGTACTTCTGTAAATTCCATTTACTCAACATTTTTATTATTAATAAGAAATGTAAAAAATCACCAATAATAACAAGTACATAACATACTTTAATATTATTTCAATATTTAAAAAAAAAAGAAAGCCTGTTCTGTCGAAGAGGCACAAAAAGTGACTGTAAACGCGACAGGTTGTGGGTTCGATTCCCAGTCAAGGAAAATTAAATACTTATTATATTCATTTTCTTCGCTCTGGTTTCGAGGTAAACCGTGGCGTTGAGTTCCGCCATATAACACGCAATGCCTCTAGAATTCAGCGGTAAATGATGAACGGAGTGGCGTACCACTAGGTTCCCTTTGCCTTCCCTGCTGTGTGCAGCATAAAGAGTGACACTAAAAAAACATTGTAATGTACATAAATTTAATTCTAAATAATATTGAATAAATTAACTTACTTAGACTCGTGACACACGCACAATAGTCCCATTGACAGACTTCTAGAAGTTGAGATACGTCCATTACCTAAAAAAATATAAACTTTATTATACTGAAACATAATATAAACATTTTTTCTATTATATGCCCTAATTTTTCGCCTACAAAACATTTTCTTAAGGAAATTTGAAAAAGGAACGTCTACATACATTAATCACATAATTATATTAATAAGTGAAACAAAAAAACTTTGTCCTCTTGTTTATAAAGACTGTGCGAATTGATAAGCATGAAATTTGGCATTACATAAAAAAGAAGAGAGAGAAGACGAACAATATTGCAAAAAAAACAATAAACTATAAAAAAATATATAACACACGCTAGTATAGGAAAATAATTCAACACATTTCGCAATTGAAAAAGACATGAAAATGAATAAAAACATTATTACCAACCTTAGAGCATTTTCGGAATTTATCCTTGCTGAAGACTTTAGAACAGAATTGCATTGCTTTCTTCATATCGGCATCTGACTTTAAGACGCAAGCGCTAGCATCTGAAGGACTTTCGTCGCAAATATCTGCAAGATTTAATTATTATTACTTAATATGTACAAAAAAATATCGTCAAACATGGGCTATTATCAGACATTATTTTAATAAATATAAATTATTTAAATCAATTTAAATGAATAGACCCAACACAAAATAAAAACGTGTAAAAGAAACATAAAGCAAAATAAATATAAATTCATATAATATTATCCATATTATCTTAATCTATAAAAGTTAATGAAGCATATACAAATATAACACTCTTGTCACTAGAGTTTTTTCGAAAAACATAATTTTATTGACTAACATTGTGATATTTCTCGTATTTCTTTTATTATTCACATTTAAATATGTACAATTATTCTTATGTGTAATAAAACGTTTTCATAACAACCCACCTCCAATCTTATTAAGCTGCCACGACGCGATCATAACAGTTTTAGTGGGCGCGATCTCTCCCTCCTTCGTCCTCATATCGTTCTCCGGGTTCCCGTCAAGAGTGCCACAGAGACCTTCCGTTTTGTTCCAGAGCAGGACAGAACCTTCCACTATTACGAAGTTCTGGAAATACGTTACGTTAATTACTATTCTTTGTTTTATCTTCACACTGTATTCCACATACGGGGGACGAACTCAGACCCGCCGCGTTTAGTCACATCCTTGCGCCATTGCGCAACAATAGCATCGTAAAATATACATAATTTAATTAGAAGATTTTGTGATATATGTATGTATACTTAACTAATATTATAAGATAAAAGCTATAGCTAAACAGTTAGAAAATGCCTAACAGTGTATTAGCTCCAGCAGAGCAATGAAATAAAAATAATTCTTTCCTTTTTTTATTTTGATTCTTTTCATAATGAAATAATACAATTGTATTAATGCGCTACAAATACCTATCTATGGCTTTATTATACCTGTATTTTTCAGTCTACTTAGACGAAGTATGGTATTAGAAATTATATATGTCGAATTCAACTTACTTTACAAATATTGTAATATTTCTTTAACTTAATTTAAATGATTAAGACACACATATTTAAATAAAAACATAAACATTAACTCACATTGGTATCCCACTTTAAAGTGAGTCCCACATCCAGGTCGAGGAGTACGCTGTCGCTGGGCATGGACACACGGATGCCGGGTAGCGACGCCGGCATCGGGATCATGCGCTTTGTGCTGCGGAACACTACCGAGCCGTCGTCTGTACACAAATATGGATTTTAGTATGTTTCATAGTCCTATATATTCATATAAATAGGAATAAAAGCTTAGTTTATTTTATATTGAAGGTTCCATTTGGGTTTTATCAGCTGCAGATAATATACCTATTGTGGCATTAGTTTTAGTTTTATCACAATTTTTTTGTTAACAATTAAACATAAATTAGGAACGAATATACAATATTGCTTTAAAAACTAAAATGTCTAATAGTTAAAATAAAAAAAAAGGTTTATTTGACTGATAATTATACTTTTAAGATGATAATAATACATTTTTATTGTTATAATATAAATGTTAAGAATCGTTATAATAATATATAATAAAATTCTTCTTATCCTTACCAGAAACGCTAAGCGTATACATTTTCTCCTCCAAATAAATAATAATTTCAGACGGACAGTACTCTCTCTCACATTTAGGATGTTTAATCGCGATCGTGTATTTGTGCTCTATTATATCACGTACTAGGATATGCTTGCAAGGAGACTGGAAACTGGAAAATTAACAAAATTGGATAAAAATATTAATATAATAATAACAAACAGTGTAAAGGTTATTTAAAATATGTTATGGCAGAGAGAACATGGAAATTGTACCCTTTACAATACCTACAAATGTAAAAAGAACAGTGTTTATTTTTGTATTTTATCAAGAAAGTAGCAGTTTTATTTTTCTAAGGAACTAAATTACATACCTATATATTTTCCCATCAAATGTTTTGTAATGACTCCCGGCCCAAGTTAAACAGCTGCCACCTTTAGGTACAAAGTCTTGTACCACGACGGTCACGGGTTTATTCCCCGTGTTGTACTTTCCAGTGCCATGTGTCATATGTTCATAATCGCTTGATGAGTTTGAATGAAGCGAGTCTGGTATAAGCTGTATTGTGTAAAAATATAAGCATATATTTTTAAAATTTCCTTTTGGAATTTATAACTTATCATTTCATATATTTTTTTTTATATTAAGAAATTATTGATGTTTCAATAAAAATGTTTTAAATATAAATGACAATTATAAGCCCCCAACATAAAAAATCCAAAAAGCGACCAAACAACTAGGAAAGAGTTGATAGTCTTCAAATGGTTGAACATATTTACTGGAATCGTAGATAAATAAGAAGACTCAATTAAGTCACGTTTACCCACGAAACGGAAGCTATGATGCCACATACATACAGAATATAGATTCACACATAGACACACACACACATATATATAATAACTAGTGGACACGACTTCGCCCGCTTATATTAATATTTATTAAATATATATATAAGAAATTATTTTCAATTTAGGGATCCATACAAACTAAATTATATTCCATACAATCTTTCAATCCCTATTTCATCCCTTTAGGGTTAAAATTTTTCAAAATCCCTTCTTAGTGGATGTCCAGATTACAAACATAAATATCTGTCCAAATTTCGCGTTTCTACGCACAGCGGTTTATATATATATATATATATATAGACGCGTCAAGCTTATACAGTTTTCGTCGGAGGGTAAAAAGATATATACAAAAATTACTTACCTCTTTCGGACGATGGTTGGATGGAGTTATCACGATGACTTCGTCTGAAAGAAAAAAAAAATTTATTAAAAGATATGCATGTAGTCACCGCCCTGAAATTAATTGTAGATGGCTTGAATTTAATATTTTTGATTATTTTCTTTTCGAGTGTACAATAGTTCAGAGAGCCTTACTTTAGAGCGGCCATGACTTTCTATCATTTCATTGATAGTACAGTTATTAAAACCGTTATTATTAATAAATATATATATATATATGTATGAATATACTCACTAAAAACGCAATGCGGTATCGGTTGCGGCTCGAAGACTCCAGTAGAGAACAGGCAGGTGTATTCATCAGCTCTGGGCACGCTGAAGGAGGCTCCGGCGGGGCAGGACAGCTGACAGGTGAACTTATCCATGTCGCCGCGACAGCTGTAGCCGCCGTTGAAGGCGAGCTTGCGGACGTCGCACACACTGGCCGCTGGTAAATAATACTCTATTTTAGTAATATTTTTTTCTTGGGACCTTTAACGTGGGTTTTTTATTATTTCTTTCTTTATTCTTCTTGTTATGATTTATTTCAATTTTAGATTGAGAATTATTAAAAAAAAATAACTGAGACACCCAGTGTCTTCCACTGAACTGACTCAGTTATTTTTTTATTTTATTTTATTTTACAGTAATCTCACACTGAGTCATAATGACCTCAATGGTAATTTATATAGTTTTTACATGTATTTTAAAAGATACATATAATTTAAAAGCCTTAATTTGCAAAATAAGAAAATATATTGAAAACTTACAATATTGACACTGAGGGCCTCTAAAATCTTTAGGACACTGACAAGTATTGACAGACAGACAAACACCGCCATTTAAACATGGCGGATTACACTCTGGTTCGCAGTCGGGAATTGAACTCAGGTCCGCCCTGGTCGGCTGCCACTGTCCTTGCATACACCGAATGTTAGCTATGGTAGAGCCATCTATGAACTTGTGACCTTCCATACAATTTATTGTACAGAATCTGTTGAATGAAATTGTTCATTTAATTTCTAATGTTAGTCAAGAATCTTTAAATTAAAAAAAAGCCAAGAAATTTTATAAAGAAAGCCAAGATTTAAGACTTTTTGTATGGACTTTTAACACTTTTAGATATTATTAAACGGAAAGTAAAATTTATCTATATTGTATATACTGACTATTTAAATGGTAGTTAAGCTTTGTAATTACCAGTTTTTGTACTGATAATATACAAGACTCTAAATCAATATGATAAAATGTTTATAAATAGATTTTAAGCCACATTTTATTAAATTTAATTACTCAACTTCAAAAGTATGACTTTGACAATCTTAAGAATGGATTTGAAGACTAAAGTTATTATATCGATGTCACTTACTCAGAATTAGAGCATTTCATATGTGAGTTCTTAGGTAGCGGTGGGTTGGCCAGGCAAGGCTTCTTTTCGAACTCGCAGTACTTGCCCTGGAAGTTGGGTGGGCACAAGCAAGTGTTCGTGTCCACGCATAGTCCGTTGTTCTTACACTCGACTTCGCATTTCGCTATAGAAAAACAAACAAATATAAAANGAGGTGTGAAGTTTATTAAAAAAGTCGTAACGTAACGTTAAGACTTAAGTTCTATTTTTATAAGTTTTCCTCTTATTAAACATAAGGACACTAACAATTTTAGGAAGTTTTCAAATGAAACTTTTGAAGAAAATTTTTAAACACGCTGACAATTAGTAGATAAAAAATAAATTTAAGTAGGTATTGTCGGTCCAATTTTACTTGAAAAGCTTTATCATGATTAAAAAGCTTAATTTAGTAGTTAAAACAAAATACACCAAAAACGAGAGCACGACCCTCCCAAAATAATCGAATATGAAAGACATAGGTACTCGTAGATGCAGATGCAAAAGCACCAAGTAAACATAAAGTCTATTTTAATTTCAACCGTGACCCAAAAACAATGAATTACCAGTTATCTATTTTATTATTATATTTGGGTTGCGATTAACTGGTCGCATATTTTTAGTTTCCGCCAAAACAGAGATAGCTCCCACGCCGCTTGATTGTGAGGGCCTAATTAATTAGGTTCTAATTTAAATACTAACATTGATAAGTCTACAAGGTCAAAATGTTATAATCATAATCCACGCATATCGCAGGTCTTATCTGCTAATACAAAAATAATACTATCAGCATAACATTCAAAGATGTCAATTAAAATTTAACTGTAGGTTCATCTAGTTAATGCGAATTAAATCTTTCTATAGACAATAATAAATTAAATAGTAACAAATTAAGTATCATAATAATTTTCATGCAATAAAATACTTAATTAAATAACTTATTAAAGCATTTTTAACCGACTTCTGTAAGAAAAGGAGGTAATCAATTCAACTGTATTTTTTTATATAACTTCGTAAACCCGAGCGGGCTCGGCAGACTAAATATAACTTTATAATAAAAAACCCTTCTGAATCACGTCTGATAGCACGAGTATTTTCATAAAGTTCGATTCCATGATAAAAATGAATGGCGGATAAATTAGCGAGAAAGAGATAATAAGTGCAAGGGTCACAATTTTATTAAAACTTTTTACCAATAGTATCATCAATAATTGAGTAAGAATAATTATTTTATTTATAATATTTTACGAGGTTGCTTCTCCGCAATTATTGCTGAAAGTAAGTATTGTTACGTTGTTTGTTATTGGTTTTCGTGAAGTTTTCGTGCAGTACCAATCTAAAAGATATATAAATGACTGATAGACAATGCATTAGTAGATGATATACCTAGTTCATTTTGTGAAGAATAGGGGACACTAAGATTTCAAGAATCGACGGAAACAAAGAGGGTTTTACGTTTTATAATTCTCGGAAACAACAATAATAAATGGAGTGATAACTTTTTAAATAGGATTTCCCATGTGAAAAATATAAAATTCGAAGTTGTTTATAATTTTTAATTAAAGTTAATACTTACAGACGTGTTTGCATAGATAAAAAACATTATCCGAATAAAATAAAATAAAAAATATATAAGCTTATCTACATTATACACTCTTAGCATCCTGTTGATTTTACAGTGTATATTCAAGTTAATTCTAGTATCCTACGTAACTGACAAAATCAACTCTAAAATAAATAAAAATCTAGTAAAAAATATTTCCTCGTTTAATTTTAATTTATAACGATATAATTTCTCGTTTTTTTTTTATTTTGAACTTTTTTTAGCCTCACGCAACCTGTATCACATATACAGCAGGTTAGCAGATGGAGGTGTGTTAAATCACTGTATTAAAATTCCGTTCTTCACTTTCCGCCCAATTTTCAAGAATGAGGAATTAAAATTGATCCAATCCCCGAGTAGGATTTAGACTCATAACCATCAAGTTTACAGACGGTAGCGTCTGTATACTAGTTACGACGGTATCTCTATCTGCACATCTCTAGCTACACTATATATTATAAGTGAATTTTCAATTTAATTATCTTAAAAAGCTTTATATTACTTCCTTTATATCAATTAATTATAAAAACTTACCCGTATATGCTTGGTTGGCATTGTTGGCAAAATTAGAGTATGATGGTCTGCAAAAAGAAATATCATATTATTTTTATAAGATCGTATGAGGTCGTCGTGGCACAGGTACACAAGCGCATGGCATCAAACACGACAGTTTTGGGCGCTTTTCTTTCTCAGGGGATATAAAATATTTAATAATACACACATTAACACGCCGCAGACATTAAAATAATTTAAATATAATCATTAATCCAAATGGGCACTCTAAGACTTGATTGCTTACTTTTAGAAGTTTTCCTACTGCATCATAATATACGGTAATAACAAAAAATTTTAGTTAATTGTTCTGTTTATTGTGTTGTTTTTAACTTACACGTTATTAAAATATTGTGTCCTTAACCTTTATCGATTTTTATAGGAATACCACTATTGTACGCATCTGTAGCATAGTACAACAAGTCGACAAGACATGACCGCCCTGAAGTTAGGTGTAGATGGCTGCGCAATATTTTTTTTACAATTTCTTAAAGTCTGTCGCTTCACGCTGTAACCCCAACGCAACAGGGTAGGCAGAGGGAACCGTTAACACACTCCGTTTTCCACTTAAGACTATCTCTTACTTTTGATTATTTTGTCCCCGAATTTTTGCGCATAGTTCATGCGCAAAAAATCAAAATAAAAAATATTATAAAAATATATAATACAAGAAATAAAAAAAAATGTTACAAATAATTCAAAATACAAACAAATAGAATAAAAGTATCTAAAAATTGTAACAAAATAAAAAATCTGATTTAATTTAGAAACTTTTATCTTATTAATATTCAAAGCGAAAACGAATTTGTACATATGTAGGTTAATTTTTCAAATAACTTACCCATGACCTGAGGAGTCCCACGACCGTGATTCACCATACATGCTTTTATGTCCTCCGTAACCACTTTTGGTGCCACCGTAGTTACTTTTAGTACCACTGTAACCGGTTTTAGTACCACCGTAACTTTTTGTACCACCATGAGCCGTCTTAGTCCCAATATATCCATACTTCCTAGGTTGCACAGATTTGGAATAACCCCAATTCTTCATATAATTTGGCATATACGCAGGAGCTTGAACGTCGGATTGCCTATTTGAAAAAAAAATAATTATAGCAGCATATCAAATAGATACATATGTCCTACATACCTAAGTTGGTAATTTGATAATAATAATTTTCAACAAAGTCATTAAAACAAGTTAGTTAAAAGTTACTACTATGTTGTTATCATTTAGAATTTTTTAAGATTTTGAGAAAAAAGTGTATATAAAATAAATTGGAATTAGTATAAAATATCGTAATGTCGTTAGGGTTAAGCTTATTTTAGAATTCACTTTTCTTTACATGTACTTACAACGTAGCAGCGAAGTCATCGTAAATATTTTTTTATTTACAAAACTATGCAAAAAAACAATTAATGCAAATAAATGAAAATATACAATACAAAAAGATATTTTAAGTTACATTAGATAGCCGCGACATTTAAATTATATTTTTATTTTTTAAGAGGTAAATGGCAAATATTGTACAGCCTTACAAGAAAATAAAAATGTAAAAAAAAATGTTATTGCTGTATAATTTCATATACTCACTCTTGATATCCACCACCTACGCCATAGCCAGGTTCGCAAACGCATACTCCAAATATTAAAATGAAAACGATTGTAAATAATTTCATTTTAAATTATTTGTATTACCCATTTATTTTAATAAATTTATGTATAATAACTTTAATTAATATTGTAAGCACGATTGTTAGCTTGCAGATCACAAGCTACACTGATTCAAACCGTTTCATTTATAATGCATTATAAGTTATCTATATTGCGTAAAAAAGGAAATTCATAATTCAATCCTCCCGATAAGTGTATTTATCTGCGAATGTAGGATTTGCAAAAAATATTTTTTTAATTAGTTACATTTTTAAATCACTATTTTTTTAAATATCATTATTAGTTTAAAGCATCCTTATGTAGGTAATTTATTAATAAAAAAATGGCGCCAAAATTATAACTAAAGTTCAAGGCGTGTAGTGTTGATAGCATTAGTCTAAAAAAAAGGAATTCCAAAAATGCCTTCAAAAAGAGCTAAGAGGACAAAACAGACTGAACAGGTAAGTTTTTGTTTATTTTGTTTATTTGAACTTGTTGAAATTGTAAATTTGATTTTTTCATTTTTGATTGATTTCTTTTTTAGAAAAATATTGTAACGTCGACACTTCTAACTTTAAGTTTAAAATTTGACAATCAACGCGCGAGGAAAACAATTTCTTTGCAACAGGCAAAAGACTACATAAGAGAAATTTCGAACCTAAACATCGAAAGTGACGATATCAGATCGCGTCAGGTAAAGATCAGTTTTTTCTTTTATTATTAGTTTTTAAAATAATCGCTAAGTACCTAAATTGTAAATATCTGTACCAAAATCTTCGCCGCGTTATTTCTCTTTAAGTACAGTACAGTACAGTACAGTACAGTACTTAGCTCGTAATTATAAATATATACAAAAAACAAGCATTAATCTTTATAAATAAAGATTAGTGCTTCACGCTGTATCCCGCATGTAGCAGGATAGCTGCCTATCGTGCTGTATGCGGAGGAAGCTTAGTGTTAAGACACTCCGTTCCCCACTTTTCGCCGATTTCTGGCACTCTGTTGAGTGGCGGAAGTCAACTCAGTTTTTTGCCTCGACATCAGAGCGAAGAAATTACAATAATAAATATTTCATTTCCTCGAATGGGGGTCGGACCCACAACTTGTCACGTTTACAGTCCACACGCTGTGCGCCCTGTGCCACGACTGGCCTCAATTGATCAAATATAAAAAAAGTGAATACGCTAAACGTTAAAGCTGCCAACTTTTATTAGTTCTACTCCCAATTGAGCTGCAATCATAAAATTGTTCGCATTAGACCCAATTTTTTTTACAATTAATCTTGTTAACCACAGGTGTCTGAAAAATTTACTTACATGCTGAAAGACTTATATACAAATAAAGTTACTGATAGCGAAAACTGTAATACTTTTTCTTTAAATAATAATATTGAAAAGAAATTAAATGAAAACTTTGAAAGTAAATCAAATGAAGGATTGAATAAAAGACCTGAGTTTTGTGAAGCTTCTGTAGTGACAATGAATTCAGACCACTCTCAAAATAATTTAACAGAATCTGGTAATATAGAAGATCGAATAGATACTAACTACAATATAAGTACACCTATTAACAATATGCCTAAGAATTTTCGAAAGGAAGCAATACAAGTTAAAAATAATAACGATAATATTAATCTTTATACAGCACTCCCTGTAAAAAAATTTAATATGACCAGTCCACCAATGAATAAAGAATATATTAATGAAAGTAACTCAAAAGACACAAATAATAAACCTAGTGCAATTAAAAATAAAACTGTTTGTATAAACAATACCAACATGATAACTAGTACTGAGTGCGTTAATAACAGAATTATTTCTGAAGATAATATAAAAAAACCTTCGAAAAGTAAAAAAAGAAATTTGAAGAAAACACAAAAAAATGACTTAATGTGGATCGAAAGCATAAAATTCATTAGAGAAATCGACAGAGAGGAACATCTTGTTAGTAATTTGGAGGAATCATTTTGGAGCGATTTAACTAAGCCAGCTAATTGCAGTGCTGATTTTGAAACCGATTAATTATATACTTTAATGATTAATAATAATAAAAAACAGTAGTTGGTTCTGAAAATTTATTGTTATAACATTACGCTAAAGACTAAAAGATGCATGCAAAGCAAATATTCATAAATTGTATTTCAAAGGTTTCATTTTAAATTCCATAGATCTAGTAGGCCGTTATTAATTTTCATATGCACTTTTATCTTAATTTTATATAAGTAATTTAAAAAAATTGTTGTCAATTTATACGAACGACGACATTAGACCTAATACTTTAACCTCCTCCAATATATTCGCTGTATAAATTGATTTTAAAGTTTGATTAATAATTAATTAATTAATAATACTTTTTGTATAAGTCGCTAATTTAGACTAATAAATTTAATTTATTCATATAAAAAACAAATAAAAAACAAGTAGAGCAGCGGATTTTCCTCATGCTGATAAGTGCATCTATCTATAGTTCTAGGAATATACGAACAAAGTTTATGATAATAAGAATTTTCCCAAACCCAGTTTTTAAACCTCATGCAAAAGCTACAATATATTTGATTCTTAACATTAAATGTAACTAATTACTATTATTATTTTATAAAAATTATTTTATAACCACTTAAAGAACTCTGATTAACCAAAGGGAATTTTGTTTTACTTTGAAGTAAAATTTAAAAGTACCATAATTGTTATTATTTTTTGCTTAATGCTATATCCTGTATATAGTACCAATAGAAAGAGACTATAGCAGAGAAAACCTACTGTTCATTCCGTGCAATTTTTCGAGACATGTTTTGTTAAGTGGCGGAACTCAACGGCGAGTTTTGTCTTATTCAAGCAAGAAAAATTTAATTTAGATTTGTATATGCCTAATGTATATCTTATGTCGTACAAAATATAAGTCTCGTATCACTCAGAGCTCTTTAATGTCTTTAATAAACATTTTTTTAGAATACAACATTGTATTACATATGAATTTACAGACAACAGACAAATTTTATTTTTAACTTTTATATAACAAATATATGTATATTACATCAAACAAAAGGCAACAATGAAAACGTTTAATATGAGAATGAACTTATAAATAAGTCACTTTTATACCATACTACCACTCCATGACTGAGTAGTTTCACCAAACCTTTATTAAATAAAAAAAAATATTAAGTTGTTTTATTTTTTACATTTGCATATGTTGTTATTTGTGATTTCTGTCATGTAAAATTAAAAAAATCGCAATTCAATAAAAAAACGCCCCTTTTTTGGGGTACATTCACAATATAAAATGTACTGAGTAGTTTAAGTCTAATGGCTCATCAAGCCTTCCGACTAGGTTAATAACATTTTAGTATAAATATGAATCATTATTTTTAAGTTTAATTGTTTGTATTAATTGAGCACACACAATTCTTATCCTTATTTTCGTACCTACATGTTCACGAAATTCGTTACCTCAATTGGGTCAAATAGTAACAACGTTAGTTCATTATCAGACTATATTAGTCTGACATATAACCGTACATAAATTGACGTACAAAGACAATTATATAATATGTGAACGTCATATTTAATAAGGTTTTATAAACCCCATAATTACAGAACTA
Source organism: Heliconius cydno galanthus (assembly GCA_036379175.1). NCBI lineage: Eukaryota > Metazoa > Arthropoda > Insecta > Lepidoptera > Nymphalidae > Heliconius > Heliconius cydno. The sequence continues at coordinate 272,535 of JAKRZM010000467.1, read as the reverse complement.
AACTTAAAAGCTTATGTTTAATTTCAAGTTATTGTTTGTTTGTTGAAATCTCATCTTGCAAGGAAATTTAGACTCACTTGCCGTTAGGGGCCATCCATAAATTACTAAGGGAAGTTTAAGTGTGATATTGCGTGGCAAGGGGTGGGAACCCTACCAAGGTCATTCGTAGGAATTTCGTCATTTTTTCGGCTCTTATCTTGTGAATTTGACATTTTATATGTTAATTCAATGTAAACGTGATTTCCTTACACTCAGGATTGGCTCCAAATGGGTTCCCCCATTCCCTCCTGGATTTAACACAAGCAAACAATTATATATATTCAATTATAGCTGGTTTCCTTTTTCTTTTAAGCCCATTTAGATAAATGATATCTTTATACTCTTCATTTATCTCTTTTATTTATATGTATTGTATATATTTAACAAAATATTTAATAACATAATAATATATCACAAATGAAAGAACACTTCGACATTACTAGTTTAACTATAAAAATTTTATATAATATATTTTAATAATAGTTTGTTTCGGAATTATGAATATAACATGATTAGATTAATATCAAATTTAGTACATACATACTATGAAACATTCAAAATTAGGTATATACGAGTATATATTATCTCTACATAAATTAAATATAAAAAAAATATATAAATAAAAATAATTTTCATATATAATAAAAATTATTTATAATATACGATAAACTTTTTATAACGTAATTTAACAAATGCTTATTAATAAATGCGTGTCCTAAAGGCCATATCGACGGCTTAAAGGTGTAAGGATAACCAGACTATTAAGCAAATTCTCGGGAGATAAAAAATGTTTTTGAAAAACTTTGAGTATACGTTTATTATCAGAAAGTTTTACATTTTCGCAAATTGGTTTGTATTCTCTACTATGTGAAATTAAAAAATAGTTGATCTTGTATTTTTTTACATTTTCGAATGGCAAAATTGTACTAGTACATGAAAACAAAAAACGTATTTAACAAGTTTACACTCTATGCCGACGATAATTAAATATTGCACTTAAGTTTCATTATTTATTTTCAAATATTTTATCTAGAATATTAAAATTTTATAATTTATTTATTTATTCAGCTTCACGGTGATTCATGCATATAGCAGGGTTGGATACTAAACAGAGACCTTTATACCCATATCCATCTTACCCATATTCATAAATCGCTCTCAACTCTGAGATCGATCTAAAGATGCCATTTTCATACAAAAAAATATAACATAAAACTTTACACATATCTATCTATGTATGAAATTGGCATCTTATGACTGATTTCCGACCTGAGAGCGATTTATAAATACTGACTCTCGGCATATGTGTAGAGAATGGTTGTTGATCAATCTTTATTCTACAGATATGCCTAAATTAGAGACAGCTTGCGAATTCGCCCCGTTCTTTCTTAAAAGAACAGACATTGTGTTTGTTATAATTCACTCCTTCCTACATGCAATATATATTATTGTATATTATGTTATGTATTATAATAGAACATTATTAAAAATATCTTCAAATGATTTAATTTAGAAAAGCTAAATGCCTATATTTCTCATTTTGTTATATTTGTCAATAAATTTATGTTTATGTAATTATTCCCAACAACTTTGAATTATAACATTGGAAGAACATGATAAACAAATTAAAATATATATACAATGGTGTACTTATTAAATTTATATATAACAATGTAAAATAGTTTTACTATCTCCTATTGTGATATGATATAAAAGGATACATATATATTACATATATTAATTTGCTCAATCTCATCCCTTTATACTATTCAAAACGTAAACATTTTTCCAATTAAGATAAAAATTAAAGAAATGCATTATGATTAAAATTTCAAAAATGATAATTTAGTTAGTATATTTTCATTACATATTTAATAAATTAAGTGTCAATGGTGGCCAGGTAATAATTTTCATTTTAAAAACTAAATTTCCCTCTGACCTTGAAGAATCCCATGCTAGTTTTATTATGTAGTAGCGATGTTATACCTAGATAGCTTTGTATGACTATAGGTGAATGATGTATGCAACACGAAGAGGGCATAGACTCTATGGCCCTTTGCAATTTTTGAGCAAATAACTCCATGTCGTATGTTGATCGTTCATCAACGCCACCATCTGTAAAATATTGTTTTTAATATATATTAAATTAAAAATATATTTCGTCAAATACTTAATTTAATGTCTTGTTCTATTAAACCTAATGGTTATCCATATGATAAATAATTTGTTCAAAAGCATTTTTATAAGTTTGCTCTACTTACCTTCATATAGTAGGAAAGGGTCCAGAGCAAAGAACTCAATATATTTCCCCGAATGGGAGTTGAACTCACAACTATTCAAAAGGCATTGCCACTTCACCAAGAATTATCTTGGTGATGTGGCAATGGGTGAATCATTTTAAGTTAAAAAATTGTTGTTTAATTGACATCAAACCAGTCAAAAGACAAGTATTTGGATTTATGTCAATTAAAATATTGATAAAAAACATTTATACAAATATCTTGCCTTTATGCCAATATATAGGATGAGAAGCGAAAGTAATAAATGGCACGTCATGGCTAAATGGATTCCATACAGTTTTTAGTGGTAGAGGTTCTCCTTTATTCCACATCATGCGTACACCTCGTAGGTTGCGTTCTCTAAAAGATTATAATATAACAATAACACATACTTTTTTATATATAAATTAAATTTAACTGTCCTTACAAAGATGTTTTTTTGTTATAATTTTTTTTCTGCCATTAACATTTTCTTTAAGTTAACAATATGAATGATGCTTTATATTTAATTATAATATTTATTATGTTAATTATTAATAATGTGACTAATATTAATCTATTTTAAAATGCATCTGTTACATGAATAAATATATATGTATAAACGATAAAATCTTATTCAAATAAATTTTAATAAAATTGAAGCTATTTTTGTGTTGTTATTCTAAATTTTTATTTGTTACCTAGTAAATTTAAAATTTAACTATAATATATATATTTTTTCTTGCAAGCATATCAACTACTGCATAGCATGCATAGTTATAAAAATCACAAAAAGCGTACTAGCTCTTAGACTATATGCCAAAATGCAGTGAATCATACATATCACAGTGCAATGGAAATTTCAAATTAAAACATGATCAGAGCATCTACAGCAACCGAAAGTACCTAGGTTCAAAATACTTGGGATCGAACAGTTTAGCTTCATCTGTTGTACTGGGACGTCGGTACAGGCGGTCTATTACACAGTCTTTGACTACCGTTGTAACGCCTGTAGCGATACCGTTTAGACGTCTATAATAGAAACATTTATGTTTTAATTTTTATTTAGGATATAATATTATTTTTTATAATTTTAATGTAACTTGACCAATGGATCAACTGGTCTTTAGGAAGGGGATCTCAGTATCTTTTTTACTGTACAGTGATTTTCAGAGCTTCAGCTGATATTAGAGAATTTATGATTTTTTAATGGAAAAAATGAGATTCTTAAACAAAATTGGCAAACACAACCCAACTGTTGGGCTTGGCTTGGATTAAAAATCGTGAACGCTGACCAAACAGTCAGGTTACATTATGTATTGGTTAGGTTATGCGAATTTTGTTCAAGAACCCAGGTTTTTCCAATAAAACACATGTTTTTTAATATATGCTTAGTCACTGAAAATCACTGAACATACATGGGGGTGAAATGGACAGGCACTGAAGTTCTTTTCTCTCATATTATCATCTAATAATTAATAGTAGTTTTATTTAAAATCAGTTATTAATTTCTTAAGTGAAGCTAAGAAATATTAAGTTAGGAAGTAAATTTAAAAAATGTACTCACGGCACTAAAGAAGATGGTGGGTAAACTAATTCACCGATTACAATAGTGTCCAAATCATCTAAGTATGTCTTTTTAAAATCCAATTGTTTCATAGCAATGAAGTCATACTTTATTGTCATTACCAGCCTTGAAGTCAATAGCACAATCCTCTCTTTTTCATTATCCCATAAAGTAATTCTATAAGCAGGTTAAATACATTATGTATAACTGAATTGTATTTTAACATTAATTTTTCAAAATTTCAATATTTTTTAGCTTGAGAAGAGCTAGATATAACCTAATGATATAGCTCCTTGCCCACATTTCTGCTCAATTTTGAGATATTGCATAAAGAGTGGAGTGAAATACTATGCTTCACTTTATCTTTATGAGGCAGAACAAAAATAAAATAAGTAATAATCATTCCCCAAGTGGTAAATGATGTCACAACCATTGTATGTACCTTCAGACACAGTGCAATTAATATTTAATAAATAATTTTGATTTCATATTGATAATACTTACTCTGTTAATAACCAAGAACCTAGATACTCTCCATCTTCAGGAAACAGTAGTGCTGTTATACACTCTTGTATTGCATTTTCTACAACACCCTTGCGGAAAGTGAAGAAATCTTTGATATTTTCTTTATTGAAAGGAACATCATACCGAGGGTAAACGGTTTGTACTTGCTCTGGTTCTGGTTGTACAGCAGGTGGCCCATCTGTTCTAGCGTCTATTAGATTGAAAACAAATGAAAATATTCTATAATTGTATGAAGTTTTACATGTACCCTCTGTAGCAAGGCAGCCGAAGGGAAACAAATGCCAAAATACTCTGTTACCCACTTTCTGCTCAATTTTAAAGATATTGACTATTGAGCCACAGCACTCAATACCACATGTTGTTTTGTTACCAGAAAGAGGAAATGAAAGTAATTCATTCATGTGAGGAGAATCAGCTACAATGTTTACCATCAGAATCTGTGCCACTGTGCTAGAGCAGCCTAATTAAATAATACCAAATTTATGTAAAAATTTGAATAACGATATGAAATATGAAAATTTGTATTGAATAGAGGTTTCCAAAGAGAGTTAAAATCCTGCTATGTTCAAAATTTTTATACATTTTTTAATAAGTATGTTATCTTACTAGTATTTATTATTGATCTTAATTTTATTCTTACTTGGCGTAACTACAAATGTTTAAGATATCATATTTTATCATTTTTCCTAAATTTAGTTTATTAATTATCTTGTTTATATGACCTTATTTTATACCTCGAAAATTAAGTGTTTTGTTAAATTGTGAGATGAAGTTATGAAACTAATTACATTTCAAATGTCGATTGTATCTTTTATTACTTTCATATATTATATTTTACAGTGACAAGTTTAAACAGCTACTAATTTTTTACCTGCAAAAGAAGATGTAGAAGACGTCAGTGAGTCTGCACCAGAGAGTACAGAAGGATTTATTTGTGGGCTTCTATTTGCAGTGCCCGAAGGTTTATCACGCCTATTACCAAGACTATCTCCACGTACACTTTCTGAAGACAGCTGTAGGGTGCCACCTCGGAATTCTAAGTCGTCGTCCAACAAATCGCTCATCTTATTTACCCCAATATTTACCTTTTAACGAGTTTTCAACTTACTTGTATGCGTAAATAATCGACCGGCTGATAATGAACTGTCAAATCAGTGTTGTCGTTCCGAAAAAAATATTTGTATTGTAATATGGTCAGAATCCAGGTAAGAATTGCGAAATTAAAAATTAAATTTTAGTGTAAAAATAATTATATCCTACCTGTCTAATGTAATGTATGTGGGTATAGGATATGGCGATAATATGTACCTACTTATTAATTGAACAAACCAAAAATATTTATACATTTACTTATTCAATAAACCATACATATTAATCTTAAATCATTAAAACAACCAGCATTATTTTAAAAATATTTATTGTAATATTGTACAAAAGTTCTTAAATGGTACTGGTGGCACCAATTATATCAGTATAGTACATACAGATAAAATCTTCCTCACTAACCATTAGGAATAATATATACATTTGTACAAAATAATTATGATCGACATTGGCCGATACTGAAAAAATAATAAAAAAAGATTTACAATACATAAATTTGATTAAGAATTGATACATAATATAAAAGTATTTTAATTAATTCAACATCTCAAAATAATTTTATATTTACTCTAGTGGTATCCAAAATTTACAATAGATATTAGATAGGATCTAATAAGTAATACATATAAATGCAATCGAATTATAAATATAATAATGCACAAATTTTAGGGACAAAAAAAATGGCACTGTGTAGAAATTAAACATATGATATTTTTTTACTATATAATAATATTTAACACATTTTAGATTCTACCATAAAATATTTAGTTAAAGTTGGCACTAAGATCCTATCTACGTATAAACAAAACACAGTGTTTCTAGAACATATACAAAATTTCAAAAATAAAAATATGTAAGAATTACAATAAAAATAAATTCAATTGTTCAAAATTTCTAGAAACACTCGTTGATATGATAATAGGGCTTAGTAACAGCGACATCTGTGCTTTGGGCAGCGTGGTGGGTACACGATGCATTGGTCCATACAATACACGTCGGCTCCTTCTCTACCTTCCAACTCTCCAATTGCTTCACAAACTTGCCTAGAAAATTAAGAAAATGAAAATTTAGTTAAAGTATGGGATGGAATCGTCGTGGCTCAGGGCACAGAGTGTGACCTGTATACATAAACGTAAAAAAATAATCCAAAATTAGCTTAGCAAAAATCGAACTATATTTATTTTATTTTTACAATAACTTACGGGCAGTGGCAAAGATTTTCGGGACAGTTGGGAGGGTACCGTAAGCAGTTCGTCTCACACCAGCTCAACATTCCGGGGATCATACGGAATCCTTCAGATGGTATACAAACTTGATCTCTGAAAATATCATTACAGTATTTAAAAGGTTATTAATAATTTTTTTAGCATCATCAAAATCAAAACATAATATAAGTATTTTTATTTACAACTGCAATGAAATACGAAGGATACTCATTCATATCATTCTAAAAATATTATAAATACATTATTATTTACGAAACGATGTTAACTTTACAGAATTTATGTATCTTGGGTATATTCTATTTATACTTTTATTAGGATAACAGTATTAAACACAGTTTCTTCACACAATAAGTAAACATTTTTACAGCATATTTATTGGAAGAAGAACATGAAAACAAAGAATCTACAGGAATTGTATACGATAGCGAAACGAGTAAAGACAAGTATATTTTACAATATAGAAACAGAAACAACAGACCAGAGACAACAATAGGAGAACGACAAATACAACAGATGTAGTCAGACATAGAAATACAATTGTTAGTCACAAAGTTCTATATACATAGGTTTTCATTGAATAAGTATATGAACGTAATAAACACAAAGGTATTATTGACACACCAGCCCCTTTTCAAGGTCCATACCATCCCAATATTGAGAACACAAAACAGATACCTAATGACGATTGGACCTACGACGCCAGAGTCACTTTCAGAATCATCTATATCATTGCTGAAATAAAATCAATGATTATTATATACAGTGCACTAAAAACATATATTTTGTATATAAATAATTTTTTTTTTGTATACTTGTTAGGTTTTACCTAATCATACGTAATTCCCCTCTCTCTAGACTTTTGTGTTCATATCTGCAATATTAAGCGTACATACATATATGCAATACATACATAAATAAATAATATAAAAACGATTAAATAACTATATACAAAAATACATCGGATATGTATAAAAATAAGCTGCATACTAAAAGTATAGTTCATATATTAAAAAATGTAAATATATATTAAACTATTGTATAAAGCAATCGTGATAAGCAAGTACGTAATATAATTATCTAAATATTTTTTATGAAATAAAATATGAAAAATATAGTAACAATTAGCATAACATCACCACTATTGCTAATGGTAGTGAAGTTATTGCTTAAGGCGTGAGCTTAAATTATTTTCTATTTTAAATTGATTATTTATATATAAGCATTGTTCTGGATCAAGTGAAATGAAAATTAGTTCATATTGGACCTTCTAACATCTACGTCATGTTTTTCCTATCTTTTGCTAATAAATTACGTAATGGAAAAATAACAACGAACGAATTCTCCGTCTTTTATACTACTAACCTGACGACAAGAGGATAGACATTTTGCGGCATACTATAGTCTCTATAGTAGAGTAAGAAGGGATTGTCACGTCGTAGGTCTCCAGCGAAGGCAGGAGGAAGCCCACCGGTGCTGGTGATCACGCTTACGTCAGCGCAGTTCCTGAATGTCTCTGAACGGCCGCAACCAACCGCTTCTGTGCCATTTGGACATATGCCCCACATGTTACCTAAAGAAAATCAGATAAATAATAAAATAGAAAAATAATCTTGCACATCAGATTAGTAGATTTTCAAAATATTCTTTAACATTTATAATTATGTCTATATTTTACTCTAATTTATAGTCTGTGCCTGTGCCGCTGCATCACGGCGGCCTCAATAAGGCCCAAATGTACTAGAGAAGTTATATCATTAGAATATACTTTTTTACATAAATCTTACCAGTATAATAGGTCCATTGCAAAACGCATTGGGTGCAAGTTATGTATGGTGGTAACCTAACTCTATATCTGAAGGTGTCCTTCTTCGCCGTATCTAGAGGAATCCAAAACCTATCTTCGCGAGTCCCAGAAATGTATAGAGGATACCTGTAAAAATAATTTTAAAATCAATTTTCATTAAAAAATGGTAGTCTTTACATAAACGCCATATTAAAAGCATCATAACATTTATAATGCATGTTCTTTAATTAGTATTGAAAGATAATACATAAATAAAAAACAATTTGCATCGTTTCCTTTCCTTTGTCGTTTACCAGGTATATAAAGAAGTATTGACGTGCCTTCCTATACGTAACTTTAATCTTTGTTTACCTATACAGTATTAAAAAAATCATCCTGTAATACATATTGGGGTAGGCAGAGAGAACCTGGGAACCTAGTTTTAAGACACTCCGTTCTCATTAGGACACTTCAGTTGTGGAGGCATTGCGTTTTGATGAGTGGAATACAATGCTCTGCTTTGCCGCGTTACCCGAGCAAGGAAATTAAAAGATTAAATATTTATTTCTCCTGGGTGGAAATCGAACCCATAACCATTTTGCAGTCACACGGCCTCAATACAATAATGATTTAGTTTTTTCCTACTTAAGTGTTAATTGAATATATTACGTGTTTTTAAAGCATTTTTTGTATCACCTGTCAAAGCACTCTTGAGTGGCCTCTTGTTTGGGGTTATTGTTCGGACAGAGCTTCAGCACAAAGGTACCGAGGTGATTCGCCGTTAATTCTATTTCTATTTCTATTTCCTGCAAAAAGTTTTTGTCCGATAAAAATATAAAGCTATTATAAGTTTTCTTTACGTCGTTTTTGTGTCCACTTTGATGCCAAATTAGTTTAGAAAAACCAATAAATTTAAATTCGTTTCTAATCTATAGGTACTATAATAATTTAGTAATAAATAAGTTAATTTAAAAAAATATCTTGAGTACATACTAATGAAAATAGTTAATCATTCTATATTAGGTGAATGAATATTTATTCATATTAGTTTTAGTAGTGTAGTAGTTACTGCAAATATTAAAATATTTGCAGTAACTACAGGGAAAAAAGAAAAATGGCATATTTCCTTTAATCTTTATAGTTAATAAGTCAAAAGCGATGGCTAAAAGCTCAAAGATAACAATTTCCATTTCGATTAAGACCTAAATACGTAATATTTAATAACCAATATTTTGCAATTAGGTTCAACAATTTCCAGAAAACACAATTTCCCACCTGTCCAACACTGTAGTGCCTAGTAATGATGCCTTTTCCATACATGCCGCCAGCCTCGTGCGGGCGCGGCTCGTTGAGGTGGTCCGCATCACCGCACACGCCGCAACGTCCCGAGTTCTGCTCCCACTGGACTGAACACACGCTTTATTTTTTATTTATCTCATTTAAATAATATTATTGAAAGGGAACTTAGTGTACTTAATATGAGACGAAATGTTGTTAAATATATTACAAGTATAAAAGATATGAAAAAAAGATTTCTTATCTAATTTTATGTTTGTTTATACGTCTCCCATAAAAATTTGAATATTTAATATTGTTTTCAGTACAAGTTTGTACCTATTATTGTATTTGTTATCACGTCATGGTATAAAGGTTTTTCCAAACAATATTTTTACGAATGACTGAACTTATGTTTAAACTTATCTATGGTTATTATTAATATTATTGACAGAAAAAAAATATGACACAATACACAATATTTGTATGTCGGCTACTATAGCGTTGTTTTTTCCGTAATTAATCATACAGATAAACTAAAAACTCATGTAAGATATAAACGAATACATTTTAACATTCAACAGAATACATGATGATAATTAATCATCAAAGGGATTTACAATAATGTTATTTATATAAATGTTTATAAGTACTCATGCAATATAAAAATGTAGAGACAAGTAAGATAACGTTGGTATGACAATTGTTTTTCTCTGCTTTCTAGATTCTCTCATTATAGATGCTAATAAATAAAAGTAAGCCATGGACTTGCAATTTTGATTAGGGAAAATTGGTTTGCTAATTTAATATGGTCTACACTGTTATACACTTAATAATTTGTGACTTTTGGGATTTTATTTGATTTTGCTCTCAAAAAATATACGTATGCGCGCACGGCAAACGCCGTTTGTCCCGTGGAAATCTCTATCTCACGGTAACTCCGAGGCCCACACTATCATACAGTGAAAATTTCATAGAAATCGGCTCGGCTGTTTCGGATGTTAGCTTAGACAAAATTAAAGACCGACAGAAATACAGACAAAGAGTTTAAAATTGTTTGTTTGTGTTTTAGTATTGTACAAATAACTATAATGCACTTGAAAAGACACGGTTATTTTAATGTATTTTAAAATAAGTGTATGTTTAAAACATAAAAATAACAAGAGCGTGTCTAGTGCGGGATTTGAATCCGCAATCTTCGAGTGCTCACTCGTTGAATGACACGGTGAGTCCATGAATAATAAAAAGATCAATGAACTTTAAATATTATAATTTTGTCTGCATTAGTTTTATTTAAGTAACCACAAATATGTTTACAAACACTCAAAATGCAAATATCTTAGCCACAAGAATTTCATAAGACAATGACGTAATGTATACTTTAACTGAGAAATGCTTGCTTTTTTTTCTACTTTTAAATATTAAAAATAAATTCCGCTGTAAAAAGTTCTAAAGCTATGCTCTCTATCCTAGTAACTCTTCAACCCGCATTTCACTATAATCATAAAGAAAAAGTGTTTGAAGTATAAAGTAAAAATTTATTATCATTTACGACAGTGTTTCTTATTACTTGATAATTGATTTACTTGGTTTCACAGGTACTCGGTATATAAACTTCAAAAAACACACAAGCAAACGGTTTTTTTTAATAGAAAAAGGAAAGGGGGGAATGGAAGTGTCTAAATGAGAACGGAGTGTCTTAACACTAGGTTCCCTCTAAAGCTAAAAAAAGTAAAAGTACTTGTAATAGAAATCTGTGGACTGTAGATGTAATTGTATGGTGTTGAATAACTTCGTGTTTCATTTTCTCTCATATTATTGTTATGAACTACAAAGTAACGAATAATCAAGATTTGGAGCAGATTCTGACCGGCGTATCCTCCACAGAAGAGTTCGTTGTCGTTGTAGTTGACTGGGTTTGGGAAACCAAAACGCCACATGGAGTTGCGCGCTGGAGGGTCCATGAGACGGCCGTGGCCTTCTGCCCCGCGACGCGCACTGCCTAACATCTAAAGGAAAATAAATTATAACTTTGTAAATTTTTTAACCTTTTTTGTTAAAGAAGATAATCCATAATGTATTTCAAACTCCATCATATTAAATTTTTTACTCATGTTAGCATATTATTAAATAATAATAAAAGTTCAATATTTAAACAAGTAAACAGGCAAAAAATAATGTTTGCACATTCATTAAATATTAGTTTAGATAAATGTACATCCTTAACACGTGCTTCTAAGTACTTAATTCAATAGTGACAATAAAAAATCATTTTTTTTCTGTGTAATCCTGTTGATATATATAACACGTGTTCTAACTGATGTATGTTTTGCAAGGAGAGTTTTCAAAACAAATACGCGTTTTAACTGAAGTATTTCCCTTTATTCTACTCACTTGAAGTAAAAATATCCAGTATGTAAGAGATGATGGACCACCTCGCCTTCTAATCTCCATCTGAAACAGACGAAAACGTGAATTACACCACGGGAACTCCTGTATATAATATAACTTATGTTGACATTTTCATTCAATACAAGGGAAAAAACATCCTCCTAGATACTGTGCTCCTGATAAATATGTTTTTGTACGGTAAAATATTGATAGATAATTTTTTAGTTTCGATAATTTTAAAGAATTTTATAAGTTCTATAAACAATAACATGTTTTAATTCATTACTCTGTTATCAGAATACTCTATTATCAGGCAGATTAAACTTATTTTTAAATAAATGGCTAATATTTTTTTTTACATGTATACCTATAGTTTTTTTCTTTCACTTTCATACTTTATTAGTGGCGTGACGTGTTGAGTGGCGGAACTCAACGCCGCATTTAGGCTTACCAAGCAAAGGAAATTAAAAAAAATCAATATTTAGGTTGATAATAATAATAATAAAGCTTTTTATTCGGACGTAACAGAATATACAATTAATTTCTCCTTACACTAATACACTAGTAATGTAATATAGGTATAGGTAGATGCTGATTCATATTAGAAAGAAGGTTTATCTAAAAATATTATTTAAGCTAAAAAATACATTATCAGCTTTTAAATAAGCTATTTTTACGTAAAGCTACTTATAAAAGTAAGTCACGTCCAAACAGATGAGGCCATTATGACAAAAGTTCAATGCTAAGAGGCGGACACAACCATATTTCAGCCGCTGTCTTATTTCATGTCATCTGAATATACGATTAAGCTTTACTTAAGTATATACCTACTGATATTATCGAGTTATATTTAAATACTGATTTTATTTAAATTGAGATTAAGTGACACTGTTTAAATTGATAACGAATCTCTTCCCACAAATCTAAAGCAAGTACAAATAAATCAAATATTGGGTAAAATAAATTGGGTAAACAAAAAAGGGAAAAACGTCCGATTAAAACTAATTAATAAATAATTCGTGGTAATAAAGATATCAATGTATTTATATTTTAACTGATACACGGAATCACTTACTACAATCATTTCAAGAATTTCAAGAATATGCTAATAAATCAATGTTGTCGTGACATAACTGGTAAAAATCTCCTCATCGTGGTAGTAGATTCGATTCCACTCGCCAGAATGCTTGAATAACTAAATCCTAAGTATAATGAGCGGAAAGCGGAGAACGATATAATCCTAATATATGACATAGTTCCTAATATACTTGAGTTGGGGTTAATGTATTTAAAAAAATATATTAGGTACTTATTAATCGCTAGAGTTCTCCCTGTTTCGAAAATTACATGAAATCCTCGGTACCAAGAATAAAATACAAATTAGTAAAGTACTGAATAGTAATAATATAAATAATTATCAAAAATAATATTGTTTTTTATGAACATTGTTTTGAAAAATTAATAATTTTTAATTACTCAAGGACGGCTGATAACCTAAACGCCTACATATTGTCACTTAAATGTCAACGTACAGTTACAATGGCGAAGTACACTCACAGGGACTAGAATGAAAAAACTATTATTAGGATTGCTTTTATTAAAGTAAGTTAATGTTTTGGTTAAATATATTAACTGTATATATGCAGGTATATAGTAGGTTTTAGGTAATTACCAACCGATGAATGGAAAACCTAATTTTGAGACAATCCATTCCCCAAATTCAGCTCAACTTTTCCAGAGTCCACCCTTAAATTTAAGATCAAAATGGAAAGTCCCTCTACAAATAATATATCAATATAATCAAAATAATTGTATGTAACCAAAAAACATAATTCACGTCTCATATATATCATTTTTAATGTTCTTGTTATTTTCCGAATGCCAAAATCCATTTAAATTTGAAAAATGGTGAATTTTATTATTCATTTAGTATTCACATTCATATAACTGTTTGGCAATTAACAGAGAAACCGGTGATATATTGAGGTTATGTTATGCTACTTTTATGTTATTTAAAATACTAATCGAAATGTAAACAGTTATTATAAATTATAATATATTTTTCTGTATTTCTAAATTTATATGCACAAAAAGGTATTTTAGACAATTAAAAACATACATTTGTTTTAAATTCGTTTGTTTATCGTAATTTATCTAAGTTAAACCGCCATTAATAAAAGTTTTGTTTCAAATAAACAAGACCTGTTAGATATTTTGGAGATTTGTGGTGAGATTAATGGTATATCGATTAGAGTTTGACATGGGACTTTAATTTAAAAGGAACGATAAATTGTTATTTTTTCCTGGAATTTGTTCATGATTTTTAAGAATTAAACAATTATAATTAGTAAAACAATAAATCACCAATAGTATAACATTATAATTCAGCAATTATTTTGTATTATTTGTTAGTATATATTGAGGGTAGTCATGGTGCAGGGGCACAAGCATGCGACTGTATACGCGACACGTTGTGGGTTCTATTCCTACTTGACGAATATTTGATAACTTCATTTCTTCGCTCTGATTTCAAGGTAAAGCACAGGATTGAGCTCCAGTCCAGAATTCGGCGGAAAGTGAGGTGCGAAGTGTCTTAACTCTAGGTTCCCTACTGCCCACCCTGCTGTGTGCGGGAGGCTGTAAAATTAATATAATTGACAGCATTTCTGTGTCATAGCACATATATATTGGGTAAACGGATAATCTTTATAATAGACAGAGATATATAATAGATACCCGTCATATGGCAGAAAACAATAATATCTGAATAATCAGGAATTGAATCTGCTTTTTGTTTAATAAATACCTACATCCGCTACAATCCAGATGGTCGTAAAATGCGTTGATGGCACACGTTTAAGAATTTCTTTAAGAACATTTTATTTCATTAATGAACCAAAATGTGTTTTTATCCGATTAAGTACGACCCTTAAATCGATTTCAATAGGTCATTTCATGTAATATCGCATTCCTCTTAATATAATTAATAGATATAAAAAATCGATTCCTCTGTTGTATCGATACTTAATAACAGATATTTTAACGAGCCTATTACACGCACCTTCACTGTAATTACGAATCAATAATGTTCTGACATTACATCGATTTCCAGATTATAAGATGTCGTTGCGACATTTTTTTTTTTTTTTTTGGTAATTTTCTCTGGTTTTGTATAATTAATATGAAGGGTAGCCTAGGGATATATTCCCTATTTCGATCGATCGAGATATTATGAGTATTTTGCCTAAACGATAAACTAAAAATAATTTATGAATTTTAATATAACTATTTCCTAGTGAGCTTTACTGCCACCAATAATCTACTTTTAATCATACATAATATATGTTCCATATAATTCGGCATGTGCGTAAAAACAATATGAAATATTTTTTAATAATTTTATTTGATAAGCTATATCGGACGTATTTTCTTATTTACGACAAAAATGGCAGTTTAAAATTGTTTACTATATGAAGTTATCTAAGGGAGTTCTGCATTAAATTATCTTTTGTATCTACATAATTATGTGGGTTTTGTTTAGTATAATTATTATTATACAAATCGGATCCGAAATTACTTACGTCTTAAATCGACAAATTATTATTTTTTTTCATTAAAATTATCATAAAATTAAAATATAAAGAAAATATCTCAGCGTTAGTCCGTCAGTTATATCCCACTTGTTTAATTTTATAGAGCAAAATAAAAAATGGATAAGAAAATCAATATATTCTAAATGAACAATTAAAAATATTCATTTAACTGTATTAAATAAAAAAAGAAAAAAAATACATTTTTCAGCGGCACCCTAAATACATAACTGATTACCGCTCGTATATTGTATGTGTGTCACATAAAATTAAATTATTTTAATCTCGCATGATTACAGCTTCCATAGCAACGTTTAATATCAACTCGTTTCGGATTTACTTTATTATAATTTAATATACCTAACTTAAGGGACGTGTGGTTTATTTAATGATTTTACTTCATTTTTTAACGGTCTTTAATTATAATTTACGAGTATGTCTACTACCAACTATGTCTCGAACAAAGAAGCTATGTGTACTTATACGTACAACTAACTTATAGAAAATGTTTTAATTCTATCAATATAAAAAAACATACATTTGCGGAATTTTAACAATTTTTTATATATATAGATAAATTATTTGTAGAATCTAATTTCAAATCTAGTTTTTGATGGCTGATGATAGTAAAAAACCTAGGTATCTAGCTCTCTTTTTCTACTATCATAAACATAGATATATGTATGTTGGGACAAAAATATGAAAGAAGGATTATAATATTACATTATAAAAATGAAGTAAATAAATACGACGATTAGTTCCGCCACTCAACATGCAATGCCTAAATTAGCGGAAAGTGGGAAACGGAAGCGTTAACACTAGCTTTCCAGATTTTGGCTGGTTAGCCTATGAGAGGGATGCAAAAGACCGTGTATGTTGAGTAGGAAGGCAGACCCTGGCAATAGCCGGGATTAATGCCAGGAGGAAGAAGCCTATGAGATACAGCGTGAAGGTAAAAAATATCATCTTAGCACAATAAAAAAAATCGTAATTTAATGCTCAGATGCCGTATAACCGTTGACATATGTATCAATCATTGTATAAGTTCGACATTTCCGAATGCGACCTTTTCAAGCCGATGTCAAGCTCAAGCACTGTCTTACGAAGCAATGTTGAAATAATTATTCTATCAAACATGATTAAGTTACCGTCAAAACGAACGACCCACGTCGCTAAGTTTGACGGCAAGATTGGAATATTAAATAACATATCAGCTTCTGGTATTCTCTTCATTTTTTTTATCTATAATTGACTGTAATTCAAATGAAAATGTCAAATGTGTAGTAGGTTAGTACGTATCAAAATGAAGTATTAAAATATATGTAGTATTGAAGGTGTATGGATATAATAAACATTTAAAAATAATCTTTCATAATGAAACATAACTTACAAAAGCATTTTATTCATGAAATCGCGGTCTATACAACTTATTTCAATTTCATTATATTTATATAAAAAAACTTTATTTATTTATCTATTTATATATTTTTAAATTTATTGTCGTATAATTGAAGGTTGAAACAAGCTGAAATTCAATATAATATACAGTTTCAGCTTTATAGCCATTATCGGTAAGTTTCGTTTTATCTAAATTTTAACAACACGGATAGATGTTGGTAGTATCTTCTCTTAACTTCGTCTAGGTGTAATTTCTAGTGATCCAGAAAAACTTATAGCAGTCCAAAATACTAACCAGAAAAACATTACGCCATTATTAAGATTCTATGCTTAAAAATAACTTTCACACAATCGTTTACAGAATATAATGTGCATAAAGGATATTCCTACACAATAGCTACCTTGTTCCACGACCACCCCAAAGACCTCAACTCCAAAGTCAACTTGGATTCCTTATAAAGAATCAATAATTAAAGTTCCACTAAAACAATTATGTCTAACCAGAATGCAGGCGGAAGACCAAAAATATATAAAAATTTCTACAAAAAGTATCGACAGCCATCTCATAAATTATTAATAAGATACGCTAGCTTTAATACAACTTATGTATTTAAAATATATTTACATTTATAAGGTAAAAAGCGCGTTAACAAGGCATTAATTATGTAAAGTAATGTTTTTAAATTTTAACATTCACTTACATTGTTATTACGTTATATTAAAACGTTTTCGCGTATATTTTTGTTAGGGTTATTTAATATGGTAAAATTACATAGTGGTTGATATTTGTGGTTAAGTTTTTTGCTTGTTATTATATCGCTTTACTAGATTTGAACTGCTTGGCTTTTGTTTTACTTAGGAATATGCTTAAAAGCCATAGATTAGATATAAGAGCGTGAATTTTTCAAAATACGCAACTAATTTAAATATATTAGAGTATGTATTAGTAGTAAGTTATTTATAATATAAAATGTTATATATTGTTTATATTTCTTTAGTGGAAATTATTCTTTTTTTGTACCATAAAAGTAATATTAGTATAATGTGTCATTTAAATACTAAAAAAATTAAAAATGTGACAGTGCTTACCTAAGTTTTCTAAAAAAAAAGTGGAAGACAAGTAAATAAAATAAGGTAAGCTAATAAATCCATGTGTCATCACTAAGTGACAAGTAAAAACCCCTTTCACAATGATCAACTCCTTCGTATATCTGGAGTTGACTTCAGCGATATAATAAATCTCGTCGAAGGCCAGCTTTAAATGGTCTGTGTGCTCCCGCTCGTAAAATATCGATAATTGCACTTTTGTTTGTAAATCGATATCGTCAGAATATAATCCAATTTTTAAACACTTGAATATAAGAACAATCGAAAGCTTTCTTGTTTTTGTTGAAATTATTGCTTTTTTATACTATCATATAACAGTTATTAATAAAGAAACAAAAAATAACAATATTTGGATAATTCACATTCAGTTATCTCTTAATACAAGGATTTCTAGCTATACCATTGCTTTTACAAATAATTATTGTTTTATATATTATCCAAAAAACGCTCTAAATTTTATATTTAATGATATGTATATAAAAAACGGCACCAAGCTTACATTCCCGTTCTGGTACTAACGTCAAAAGGAAGCTGTTTATTAAGAGTATAATATTAAATCATCCTTAACACAGTCGTTAAGGAACAACTTCTTTAATCAAACTGCTGATTTATCCTGATTGGACCCACAAGCCACAGTACACTTATGTAAATGTATGAATATATTTTAAAGATGTATTGTTATTGCATTTTTTGCTTCATCATAAATGAATTTAAATAATAATAATGGTAGGAAAATACAAAATCGACTAAGAAAGTAATGGAAGTGTTATTAAAAATACGTAGAAATTTATTGTTTATACATTTTTCCCCTTTTTTTTTTAGCTTCAAGCCCTACATTGCAGAATTGAAAGAGTGTTAAAACAATATAATCTCTACTTTTTGCCTTAATTCAAGACAAACCTGTTTTTCCGCGAAAGAGAAATGAGCGGGTAATGCTTAGGCAGAACGGATTCTTTTTAATTAAAATAGTTAATTAGTGTTATTATATCCATCTGCCCTCTAGAACTGAGCGAGTTCATTTCAACTCTTTCTGCCCTCTAGGTCCTTTCCGCCCGACTATAAATTGGTGGAGGGCCTTAAATATGATATCTCTGTAAAAGGGGTGGAAAACGGTACGGAGACCAGGTTTTGCTTATGCGAAAATAACACAGAGAGACTCTTATAATGACATAGTACAATAAAACATTTATAAATTAATATTGTTTATATTTAAAAAATATTGTGTAAATGTTTTACAACCGGAAATGTAATTAAATAAACATGCGTGCGTGCATTTTGTTTATAAAATCGAAATCGGGTTTAATAGATAAAGTGAAACTAGAAGTAATATAAATATTGTTGTTTACGAGCTATTTACGTAGCCGCCCTTGGCATTCACACGACAGAGCGGCTGGGGGCTCGTCGCGTTCGAGACTTTATAATGTGATAGACATGTCTCAGACGTTTTGAATTATTTTAATTAATTTAATATAATTAGGCATATTGCATTTTTTTTGAAGATTAAAAGTAGTCTTAACACTAAATATATTCTTCCCTCCCTGTTAATGGGGGAAAAGGATTAATACAAAAAATTGTGTTACTTTCTTAGATCGAGCAAATGTTCACAAATATTTAATAGCAATAAATGTATATTGTACAATATAGCTAAATTTATTTATTTCAGCTTATACTAAGAGACTTCGCTCCCCAGTTTCCGCCAAAATCTAGAAGCATTGGGTGTAGAGTTAACTAGAGCGAAATGGAAAATTAAATATTTAATGAAAATATTAAATATTTAATTCCCCTGAGTAGGACTCTAACCCACAATTGTCACGTTTACTGTCGCACGTACTTTTGTAATATAAATAACGAATTCTATAGTTAGCTTTATATGTGAAAATTAAACATTATCAAGGGGCTATATACCCTCGGCTGGTAGTTGCACAAACTAGAGCAGCTCGGTGCTAAATGAGAACTGGTTGTCTTAATTGTCTTTTTCATTTCGGATTCCGATGAGCCCCCGAGCAAGCCCGGGCTTATCACTTCCTTATACTGGAAGTTTTTGTTAAGTATAATACTTTATTTCAAAACAAGTAGTATAAAGCGGTCAATACGCGTTTTATTTTGAATACCTTTAAAGTTGACGGAACGTAATATTTCCTGATCAGTGTCTAGACAAGTCACTGAGTAATTAGCGCTAAGACTGGACGTGGTCGGGCTACGTACATACATACATACATATCATATGCAAATGAAGATGGATGTAAATTAAAAATAGTTCAGGAGTTTTAATTGAGCTTTTTTTGTTACTATTTTTTTAATGTTTATATTATGATAACATATATATGTAGGTACGGCGAAATTCGTCGTCAATATTTGGTATGTGATGGTATAATAATTAAACTGGGGTTGAGAGTACAAAGTACGACGTGAAAATCTGCTACAAAACCAATGTCCCTATAATTTTGGATGAAGTTTTGAATGATTTTTCTGATTTTTTTTTAAATATTTCGGCATATTTCTCACATTTTGAAGATTTCTATACCTACTCTGGTGGATTTGAAGATTATCTCTTTAAATTATATAATGACAACAATGAAAAACCATATTATATTATTATCCTTTGTTTTAATAAGAAAAAGTATATTTTGCTTTATTATACAATGCTAATTCAAATTAAGTATGTATGTCGTAAAAGAAATCTTCCTATGCGATCTTGAACGGTTCTCTTATTAGTATATTGTTACTTATATGCATATATTTAACATTCGTTTAGAAACTTTATATGGCTAATAATAAATAACTTTATACATATTACTAACCTCAAATACTGCCGCCTCTTTTTTATCGTCTGTTTGGAGATCGTTAAAACAATCTAACGACTATAAAACTGGTGTGTAACAATAAAAATATTATAAAAGTCGTTAAATTATTAGCTCTACATATTTAATTCGAGAATATATTTGTTTGGTCTAAGTTTTACAAAACGTTTTTATTATTTTCTTCTGTTTTTTAAACACTAGATATGTAAATATTTGTAAATTGTTAAAAAATAACATAATTGAGTATACTTATACGATGTCTGTTAATCATAAATTAAAGTAAATAATTATTTGTTTCTTGTCATTTATTTTAATTTTTAAGATTTAAATATATAAATTATGTTTTTTTATACAAAACCTGAAACGATGCTGCACACGACTCTAGTTTATAAGATGATACATATCTATTAAGATAACATCTTTTCTTTTAAGCTTTATCAATCGCATATAGTAGGTCGTTAAACCAAGGAAGAGTGTTAATGTTAGGTCCTACCATCCTTTAGAAACATTATGCATTAAGTAAACATATCTATCGTAGCGCAGTTAGCTGACCTCTGGCTGTAAGCGCGATGATAATAGGTTCGAGGCCCGATCGGCGGAACGGTTTAATTTAAATTTTTCGCCCTATTAAGAAAAGATGTGGCATTGGCTGAAAATTATAAATTAGATGTCCTAGCAGTACATTCCCTCTGCCTACCCAATACCTACTCTACCTCTGTCTACACGTGTCTACGCTTTATACGAAAATTCATTTTTGATAAGACTATAAACGTAATATAACTATAACTTTTAATTATAATGTATATTTAAAGATCAAAGATATTTAATAAAATGTTATATTTTTCTTATTAAGCTACAATACAAAAATAACGTGACATTTCTTACCATTTTTCAATACTTGTACGCCTTATTTGTAAACAGTAGCCTATACTCGTAAACAGTAGCAGATTCAATACGTCGATACCATTAAATGATATGATATAAAATTTTACTACTTTGACTTATTGAAAAATCGGTTAAAATATGCAATTAAGATATATGATATTTTCAGGTTTATAATTTGACCAGAAATATTTATCACTTATTAAAAGGTTATGCTGTTATTTAATTTGGAAATAAAATGTAACTATCCATTATTATAACGAAAATTCTTAAATTATTTTAATTTATTTGGTAAGTCTGTTAAATTATAAAAAAAATTACAACCTCAATTTATATTAGTGATGAGATATTTGATTTACTTATTTGTACAGATTAAAAACTTCAACGTGGTCTTGTCTACTGACACCTGCCTTGTCCCTTATTCTTGTTATGTAAATTTTGAAATAAAATAAAAACAGTTAAATATAAATACTGGGTATACTAACTCGTATTTATTTTTGAATACGACCTTGAAGTAAAATAAAAACTAGAAAGGCTTTACACTTTGGCATTATAGAGCGAGTTGAATATTATAATTCATGACTACATCTAGGATATTGGCAATAATATTTAAAACTACTTGTATTTTTATTGCAAGTAAAAATTAAGAATCATTATGTGTTGAGTGTCGGAGCTCAACGCCGCGCTTCGCTATATAATATTAATTAAATATTTCATTTCCTCGAATGGGGATCGAATCCACAACCATTTGCGTTTGCTGTCGCACGCTTGTGCCCCTGCGCCAAGGCTCTAGATTTTTTTGAAAGGTATATAATTGCTTACTATCAATATAAGCACAAAAAGTTGTTTAACAAACGTCTAGCAATAAAAGTGTTCTACAATATTAACTTTTAGTATTATAAAGCACATAAATCAATCCAATTAAACCCAACCTAATTCTTAATAATTTAGATTTGTATTTTTTATAATTTACAGTAAATTGTTTCTTAGTGTATATATAGTTTAATTAATAAATTGTATTATACATTATGCGGCGTTGAGTTCTACCACTCAAGACGTAATGTCTCCAGAACTAGTCGGATAGGGAGGAATGGAAGTGTCTTAACACTAGGTTCCTTGGTTCCCTCTGCCTACTCTTATATGATTGGGATAAAACTGAAAGCCCGAAAGATTTTTAAATATAACATTTACTTTAAAGATACGTTTAAATTAAATCTTACATATANCGTGACATTTCTTACCATTTTTCAATACTTGTACGCCTTATTTGTAAACAGTAGCCTATACTCGTAAACAGTAGCAGATTCAATACGTCGATACCATTAAATGATATGATATAAAATTTTACTACTTTGACTTATTGAAAAATCGGTTAAAATATGTAATTAAGATATATGATATTTTCAGGTTTATAATTTGACCAGAAATATTTATCACTTATTAAAAGGTTATGTTGTAATTTAATTTCAAAATAAAATGTAACGATCCATTATTATAACGAAAATTCTTAAATTATTTTAATTTATTTGATAAATCTGTTAAATTATTAAAAATATATTACAACCTAAATTTTACTTATTTTGTACAAATTAAAAACTTCAACGTGGTTCTGTCTACTAACACCTGCCTTATCCCTTATTCTTGTTATGTAAATTTTGAAATAAAATAAAAACAGTTAAATATAAATACTGGGTATACTAACTCGTATTTATTTTTGAATACGACCTTGAAGCAAAATAAAAAATAGAAAGGCTTTACACTTTGGCATTATAGAGCGAGTTGAATATTATAATTCATGACTATATCTAGGATATTGGCAATAATATTTAAAACTACTTGTATTTTTATTACAAATAAAAATTAAGAATCATTATGTATTGAGTGTCGGAGTTCAACGCCGAACTTCGCTATATACTTAATATAAATTAAATATTTCATTTCTTCGAGTGGGGATCGAACTCACAACCATTTGCGTTTGCTGTCGCACGCTTGTGCCCCTGCGCAAAGGCTCTAGATTTTTTGAGAGGTATATAATTGCTTACTATTAATATAAGCACAAAAAGTTGTTTAACAAACGTCTAGCAATAAAAATGTTCTACAATATTAACTTTTACTATTATAAAGCACATAAATCAATCCAATTAAACCCAACCTAATTCTTAATAATTTAGATTGGATTTTTTTATAATTTATAGTAAATTGTATATACTGTTTATTAAATAAATGGTATTACACATTACATTTTGCAGCGTTGAGTATCACCACTCAAGACGTAATGCCTCCAGAACTCGTCGGAAAGAGAGGAACGGAAATATCTTAACACTAGGTTCCTCGGTTCCCTCTGCCTATTCTTGTATGTTTGGGATACATATGAAAGCCCGAAAGATTTTTAAATACAACATTTACTTTAAAGATACATTTAAATTTAATCTTAGATATACTTACTTGATGCATAATACAAAATAGAAAATTAACTAACTTTCAAATAAAACGTTGTGTGTACTGAAAAATTATATATTCAGGCGTTTTTATAAAGCTCATGAGCCTATTTATAAAAACGCCTTATCAAATCAAATGAAACTTAATAAAAGTGTTTCATCATCATCATCATCATCATAATCAGCCTGTCCTGGTCCACTGCTGGACATAGGCCTCTCCAATGGCACGCCACTGAGCTCGATCTTCGGCTCTTCGCATCCAGCGGTTGCCAGCTGGAGGACGTCCTACATTACGCTTGCCGAGGCGTTTAAGAACAAGTGTTTAAGAAATTCATAATTTAATTTATATATTGCTTTTAAGATATGACACCGAATAATGCAATTAAATCACGTCCAGTGTTATTGTATGAGAGGAATGTCTTTATGCACATATTTCTGGAACCAGTTTATATGAAACTTGCGTATAGTTTATATTTTTATGCGACACATTGCAGGCTATCAAAACTTACTACGTTTCACTTTTTTTTGTAATTGCTTATTTATTTTACACCTGCCGAGAAGTATTTGGCCATTGCTACGTTTATAGACTGAGACCAGTCGTGCTCGTCGTCGGCTGTGGAGGAAATTAAATATTTAGTATTTTCATTTCTTCGCTCTGGTGTCGAGGCATAGCCCGACGATGAGTTCCGCTCAACTCAATGCCTCCAAAATTCAGCGGAAAATTAAGAACAGAGTGTCTTAACACTAAGTTCTTTCTGCTTATCCTGCTGTGTGCGAGATGCAACGTGAAGCGTGAATTTTTTTAATATTATTTATTATCCAAGATCAGTTGAGAATTGTAGCATTTCTATCCGCCAAACAACGTACAAAATAAAAAAATAATATAACTTACAAGTTACAATAAGTATACGTCGTGACGAATCCGTAAAATGCAGAGGATGCATAAAAAAACCTCGTCAGAGAAAAAAATAACTGCCTTTCTGAACTTCTGCCATAAATACCGTCGCTTGCCTCCTTAACTCCAGATATAATTAGTGGCATTTGCTCGAAGTAATTGGGAACTAAACGATGGCCACGCAAAGGAAAATACTTTAAACACCACACTCCGTTGTTTACTTCATTCATTAACGCCATTTACGAATTTAACAAAAAACTTGACTTTTAATTGCAATATTTAAGTCAGTAAGTATCATTTATTTTTGAAAACAATTATTGTACCACCGATTAATTTTGTTTTGTGATAAAAAAATATGTTTGGAAATTTTTAATAATGTAAATGTTAAGAAAATAATAATACGTATCTTATTAATATTAGTTCCATTTTTTATTTTTAAGGTAAATACATCCTAGGATGTTGTAAAAGACAAGTAAATATAACTTTTTTAATAACATGACAATAAATCTGACTTGTCTTATCTCATAACCTTAATGATTTAAACCCACAATCATATTTATACCAATAAAAACTCCCCAGTTACTTTCTTTTCATTATTCTTCATTATTAAAAAAAACAAGCTTCATACATAGTCAGTACAATTTACATCAATTATCATTAATTCCAAGCCGCGCTCACAATCAAGACTTTAAATAGTCAAGATTTCAAGTCAAGTTCATATAAAGATTATTATTGTTTTAATTGGCACGACCGTAGCTAGTGCCCTTATCACTAGCTATTTAATCTGTCCAACTTGTCATATGTTTTGTATAAGATGAAATGTACTCATTACGCTCTTAAGATTCGATTTCGCCCGCGGCTATGGTTCTTCCGAATGTCTTTAAGATATATATTGTAAGGTTAAAAATTATTATTTTTCAATTATAGTTTAGTTATTTATGGCTTAAATATAAGTAATATAATGAAAGGATAAATGTAATTGAGGCCGTTGAGGTACAATGGTACAATTGCGTGACTGTAAACGCGATGGTTATGGATTTGATTCCCACTCGAGAAAATTATTATTTATATTAAGTTTCGTCACTCAACACGCAATGCTTCGAAAATTCGACGGGAAAGTGAGAAACGACTTGTCTTAACATTAGGTTCCCTCTGCCGACCCTCCTATGTACGGGATACAACATAAAGAAAAAAATCTTTATACTTATATTTAAAGTAAGAAGGTAATTACAGTCAAAGAATACATAATAACTTATAATTTATTTAATTTGTCAGAATTGTATGACGGAGTTCATCATTTAGGAAACAAGTGATCAATCTTGTCATATTCTTTTATTTCTGAATGAAGAACTTTGTTTTGTCCAATTTATAATGTTGCTCACAATTAATATCAACTTACCTCGTAATATTGAAAAGCCAGTTAGGTCAACCAGGCCCAGTGGTGAGGTGTCTGAATAAAAGTATGATGGTTGTGGCTTCAAATCTTTTCTTCTTCAAATTAAGATGTATATAATTAAAATATTGGTACTGTACCAAACCAGGTAATATATCACTTTCTCTTTAATATATCATATTTTTCTATTAAGCAAGAGTTTAAAGAGAGAAAATTCAAGTAAAACAATCAAAAGGTAGTAAAATATAAAAAAAAAGTTTTACGTGAGTGATTTTTTGGTAAGGTAAAAGTATATATTGTTGTCGTTTATATATTTTTGTCATTACACAAGGGAGGACAGAGAGTGCAAGCGGAGAGAGCAGCATCTTCACAGTTCATACAAGTGAATGATTTTTTACAAATCTTGAGCAGGTATCTAATACAGAAACTAATAAATAATAATAAATACTAATACTTGACTTGAAACTTTTACTCATATTTAAAGTTTTACTTGTTTAAATTACCAATATATATTTGGAGGTATAAAGGTGCGAAATTACAAAAAAAAGTCACACGACCTGTTATTAAAGTATCGGATTACTTAAGGACACCACGGAGCCTCAGTTTGCGTTCAAATGATATCATTAAAGATGACAGATATATTGCCAGTACTAACAGGTTGTTATAATATACAAAACGAAAGGATCCTAACTGTAGAATCCTCGACATTAGGCTAATATATTTTTGTTTCGTTCTCTATGTTTATACATTTATATTAAGTAAGTATTAAATCGATATTATTTCCACTAAAATATATAAATTCAGGTTTAATATTTTTGTAACATTTCTTTGCCATATTTTTAAAGTCTCTACAAAAAAAGCAAACTTTTTATTATATCGAAATTTTAATAAAATTCTCCTTCTATAGGCTATAAGGTATAATAACCTACTAAGGCGTTGTTTAAAAATAAAATTAATGAAGTAAATTTGCTCAAAATCAATATAAAAAAATATCNTCAAATGATATCATTAAAGATGACAGATATATTGCCAGTACTAACAGGTTGTTATAATATACAAAACGAAAGGATCCTAACTGTAGAATCCTCGACATTAGGCTAATATATTTTTGTTTCGTTCTCTATGTTTATACATTTATATTAAGTAAGTATTAAATCGATATTATTTCCACTAAAATATATAAATTCAGGTTTAATATTTTTGTAACATTTCTTTGCCATATTTTTAAAGTCTCTACAAAAAAAAGCAAAGCTATATCGAAATTTTAACAAAATTCTCCTCCTATAGTCTATAAGGTATAATAACATACTAAGTGAAGTGAAGTGAAGTACTTAATGAAGTAAATTTGGTCAAAATCTATATAAAAAATATATATCTATAAAATTCAGTTCGTCTATCCTTCTACCAATCACCATGTATATAATTATTTCATGTTAGTTTAAAAATTATATATTTAATTTATTTAAATCCTTCCAAATTTGCAATATAAATATGAATATAGCTTAACATGTTTTTATGTAAATAACGAAGTCCTTACAGTTACGAATCTTGTTTCACTCAATACGATTAGTTTTGGGTGGTCAAAGAACCGATTTAAATAACATAAAATTGGTGCTGTATATAATTATATAAAATAATTTTAAATATTTAAAAAAGGCCGCCATATGTGAGTCTAAATGAAATATTAAAAGTCGTGTACCGCTTTATAAATGTTTTTGATTAAGTAGAAGGTTGGAATAAAAATATTTTATTAAAAAAATTTAGCGCTTTAACTGTATTTTTTGTTTATGTTGCAGATGCGAATTTTAATTTTTATTTTTCGTCTTAGGAAAATAAATAAAATAATTAGTATGGCCCTGTTACAAAGTTATATTACACTCTACATGAAGCTTTTGCTTAAGATTTCTGTTCAAAACATGTTGTCTAAAATTTAAACTTTAAATTGTTTAAATTTAACATCTATTTTGAGCAGAAATTTTAGAAATAAAAGGAGTGGATAGGAATGTTAGAATATTTTTAAGCTTTACGCTATATCCCACATAAAGCAGAAAAAAGTAATTGTAGAAATGGAAATAATAATAAATAACAATTTATTCCCCTTATTTGGAATTGAAACAACAACCGTACCGTTTACCCGTGTCATTGTCAATTTATAACAATCCTATTATTTTGAAACAAGAAATATGTAAAATAAGTCCAAGATTTTATCAATTTCTCTGCCAACCCTGTACAATAAAAAATATGGCTTGGCGAAAGGAAAGAATGAATAACATAAGTTTTAAACAGAACAGAGCTTATACCCCGTTCGACAATTTATCATATGCGTGGTATAATATTTTTTTGCATCTCAATAATAAATATGATTTAAAAAACAAAACGGACGAGTAATTTTGGCTGGGATATGTTTATTCCCGACTGCTAAGGAAGCGTTATTAATAAATACATTTATGTTATCAAATAATAATAAAATAAAACTCAATTTTTTATTTTTAATGATTAACATGCTTGATGCGGTTCAACGCAAGCCTATTTCAGTACAAAAAAATATATTAATATGGAATTAATACTCCATTAACGTCGTCTCACAGAGACAGGTAAGTATAATTTATTAATCACTTTAGAAAATAACTGAAATATTACTATTCTATAATTAACATACATAATGTTTAAAATTAAAGTGATATATTATAAAAATTTGACAGTCCAACGAAAGTGCCGCCAAAATTATTTAAATATTGTTCTAAATACAATACATTAGCATTCAAACGGCAGTCGAGAGCAAATCGTCATCATATTAAGGACAAAGTCACGGTCAGCTGCTAGTTACATATTAATGACAAAATTATCCAAAGAGCGATCCAAAGGGAATCTAGTGCTAAATTCTCCACTTTCCACTCTCCATTTTCAGTAAGATCTAGAGACATCGCGTGGAACGTCGTGCCCTATGGCGCACATTATATCGAGGAAATAACGACCCGCACGTAGCAGGTTTGGCAGAGGTAACCTGGGAACTTCGTTAGTTATTCATTTCATTCTCTCGAATGGAAACCGAACACCTAACCATCGCGCTTAGTCACACGCCACTGAGTCACGATGGCCTCATTTAGTATGCTTATATCCAATTGACTTAATATGTCAAATTGGGATCAAATCCACACTTACAGTGAACCACGGCGCCACAGTGGTGTTTATCAAAAACTAGACATAATAATATTTATTTCGATTCTGTAAAGCCGTTGACCGCACCAAATGCCCGCTAATTTGCATATACAAGCTTTTCGACTAAAATATTGCCATCTCTGTGGACAAAATAACACCGAGGTCAATGTTCTATACTTTGTTCTTACCTGGTATATTTACATTTAATTCTTAGTTTCGTGGTAAGAACAGTGCTATAATAATGAGAAATACAAATATAAACATTGATTTATTATGAAGGTAAAACTAGTATTTTTTTTTTGCAAAGGGACTTCATAAATGATAGAACGTATGTATATTTAAGATATTTTAAATCTTTTATCAGTAAGATTAGCATTTTATAGCTTCACTCTGTACCTCTAGCAGAACATGTACGGCTGAGGGAACCTTGTGTTAGGATACTCTTTAGCCCATTTTCCGCCCACTTAGATAGTAAAATTGTGTTTTCATTTATTATTAGAGCCAATGTGAAGGATAGTTATAGATTTCTATGCCCATTTAGGTGAAAGAATTTTCTCCTCTGGGAAGAAAAGAAAATGCAGCGTCTTCTTCCGCCTCTCAACTCGCAATATCCGGAAAATTAAGGCATCGCATGCCACTGGCGTAAGTCAACACCGCGATTCGCCTCGACATCGAACCCAGAACCTGTCGCATTTACACTTTGTGCCCCTACGATTGGCTTAAAAACATGTAATCTATCTATACTTATTTACTAGTATATGTATTACAATATATTTTCCTGGAAACTCCAAATTGGTAAATACAGATATTATCCAAAAGGTTATCTCTAATTGCATTATGTTTTTATTTATGTTAAGCCAGTTCGTGGTAACAAGCTTAGCATTTAGAATATTAAATGAAGGACCAAAAAACGCCAAGATATCCTTCGAGTGATAATTTTTATGGAAATGACAAGAGACGATTGGTACAATTTTATTTTTTATTTCAATGTTTCAATTAATGATAATAAAAAACCGAATATCCAAAAAAATTAAAGCGGAAATAGCTTACACACATTAAAATAAATTTAAACGAAAATGGTTCACGTTTTAATCACTAAAAAATAAATTTTCTGATACGTCATAACAGTATTAAATATTTTTTTATTTTAATTCATAATGAACAATAATATATGCTGTCATCACGTAGAAAAATTAAGTAAAATCGTTAATCAATTACCTTCAAAAACAAACAATATAATATAACAAAATTGTGCCAGTCATTTAAGTAGGCGTAACTTATAATATCTATTTTACACAGCCTCTATTGATGTTTCGTTTTAAATGATTGTTGAATACCTTTGTCTTTTATGAGTAGCAGGCTTAATTTTAAAATGCCTATTTATAAACGTTGAATAATAGATTGCTTGACAAGTTTTCTCTATCAACACTAAATTTGTATGGAATTTTTTTGGCAACAAAAAACTACTTAAGAGCCAACGCCAAAATGATAAATATGAGTAATATTTTAAAACTTGTTCTGTTTTTATGAAAAAAGAATAAGACATTAATATATTAATAAAGAAGTATTTGTTAGCTCCAGTTTCTTCTAAATAAAACACATTCAGATTATAATCCACGATGGTTTCCACTAAATAAATAATCTACCTTCGCTATATAACTAAATGTGCAACAAAAACAGGTCCATTTAAATATATTTTGCATTTTCTTACAAGCAAAAGAAATATTTTCGAAAACGTATACAAATTTTACGTATACGCCCCTGCCAGATGGGCCGACGACATAAAGAGGTTGGCGGGAAGCGGATGGGTCCGAAAAGCTGAGGATCGAGTGTGGTGGCGAGAATTGGGGAAGGCCTATGTCCAACAGTGGACAAAAGATGGCTGTTGATGATGATGATGATGATGATCCAAATTTTAACGTAGCGGGATTCGAATTAATAAAAATAAACATACAGCCTTTTTTTCGATTACGTAAAAAGATGTTAATAATTATCGCTCTCATTTTAGGAAAATTTTGAAACGCTTTTTGACTTTACTTGTGGTAAAATAATTTAATTTAAAAAAAACTGTCTAATATCAAGGAGGTTTATGGAACTTAACTTAAGTAAACTAACTTACTTTTACGAAAATTATTTCAAAATGACATATTTATAAGTCTTCTTAAGGTCTTTTGTCCATGCTTCGTTAGCATAATTTAGCAATATACGTCGTAAGCTATATTCAAATATAATTTGCCAAAATTATCATCTACATATCACTTATAATAGCAGATTGAGATACAATCTACAACATTCATATTTCATGACAGATATTTTATTGCTAAGAAATTTAAATCATGAAATGAACTTGTTTATTCTTTTTGCTTCATGGCTATATTTTCCTATAGCAGCATAGACGGAAAGAGCTTAGTTAAGACACTCTTTTCTCCTTTTTTCACCACATTGATTAGTGGCGCACCTCTACGTAGCGCTGTTCGTTATCAGAATGGGAATGGAGATCGAATCCACAACCATTGTATTGCTTAGATGCTTTCTAATTGCGTCACGATCCGACGACCTCTCCTTCGAGTCTTTATTTATATTGAAATGGAATTTGAATCGCCTTATCGTGATAAATCTGATACATTTGACACGATGTCGTCAATTAAGTGTATAATAAATATTATTTTCCTTCTTATTATATTAAATTGAAATGTTGATGTTTTTTTTTTATTTATTTTTAAACCTATAATAGACGAGCTATTGGTACTCAAGACAAACCTTCGTGGTTTTTTGTAGTATCTTTAATAATGTTGAAATATATTTGTATGAATAATGATAGTAATAAATAAAAAAATTTAAAAAAATATACTAACAGTATCAGTCATGTTATCATAGTTAGTTTTTATGGATATAAATGCCAATTGGTATTGCCGTAGTCTTTTATTTTAATGTTAGTGTCGCGTTAAATAGTGAATACTTCATGTATTTTTAGTTTTAACTTTTTTTAACTTTTCTCTCTTTTAATAATTGTATGAAATGTAAAGAGAAAAATAATCTCGTGGATTTTGATACACACAATAACTATAACAAAATAATATAGAAATAATATACAATTGTACATTCTTAGTACATACACTATAAGTTAAATTTCACTTTTTGTATTTACTGGTTGGATGGACACTTTCAAACACAAGTTAAAAATAAAAATTTCAAGAAGCGTTTAAAACTGTATTGAATTTGGAGAACAATACACAAAACGTGACCCTGGCCACATATCGCTCAGTAAACGGTGACAATACCAAATTTCCTTATTACAACAATCTGTCACGTCACGATGCGGTCGAACATAGCAGGTTCGATTCCCAGAAGGTGACTCAAGTCACGACGGAGACGTCACCTTGCAATGAAGGTGTTTGATTTACATACTACATGTTTACGTGATTTCTGTGATGTTGTAAGTATGTAAGTACCTACACTTAGGCAGAGAACAATGAGAATACCTACCTACATTTTTGTGTTCATACTAAATGTGTATTGGAGAAATTAATTTAATTTATATTCAACATGCTAATCTTACATCCTGAAGGTAGCGCGTTCGATTCCCACCCAGAGCAAACTAGAAAAGCGGGGTATTTAGCTGCGGCACTCCACGTGAAATGTCACTTAAACGTATACGTAACGTAATGTACGTAAAGTGGGAACAGAATGTTTTAATTTTAGGTTCTTTCTCCCTACCCCGCTACACGCGGGATACAGCATGAAGCTATAACAAAATGTCAATTCAAATACTTTACGACTGAGAAATATTCGAATTGTCAGCCTTTAAGGCAAAAAAAAGTAAAATCTTAATTGTACACAATAAAAGTCCGTTAGCAATAATTTATTATGTACAAAATGAATAGCAGTTGTAATAAAAGAGAATTTGCATATACGATGTCTTAAACAGTAGACGTGTTAGACGAAATATAGATTAAAGACATTATTATTAGATATAAGTATTTTTTTAACTTTTTTATTTTTACGTTTTATACCTCCACTTTTCACCATAATTTGAGACAGTTATTTATTAGCGGAACCTAACGCCGCACCTACTTATTACTATCAAAAAGCAGTTCTATAACTCATAAGATGAGAATTTATTTTATTTACAATCCATACATATTTATAAAATATTAAAAATAAACATAAAAATAATTACACTGATCCTTTAAATATATCTTTCTGTTGACGTTTAATGGCCATAAAGAATGGTATCAGGAGGCGCAAGAAGCACAAGCTAAGATCATCGCGAGATAATCCGAGATAATCTGACTTCAATATTGAGATATAAATCTTATAAATACGTTAAAAATATACTTTACGTTATAAAATGTAAAAAATGTCATTTTAAGAAGTATCAATGTTAAGTGGGATGGTTGTATAATGGACTTCTTGATAATAAATATTTTATTAGGTTAGACCTACAGTTAATTTACTTGCTTCATTTTTAAATTTTCGCTCAATTGCGAGGAATTACTTGTGTTTTTTCTATTTTATAATTATTTATTTTGTATATAATTATTGATTTAAATAATTCCTATTTTAATTGTTATATTTATTCAGATAGATCATATTTTTTTATACGTCTTAAGTAAAAGACATCAACGCGTTCATTCGCTTTTCTTGATTTTTCGTAAGATACATTATATTAATTGGACATTATCATTTCTCACATCTACTGCGTTATTTATATTCGTCTTTTATCGATAAAAGTACATAAGCAAAAAATCTTCTTTTCAACAGAAATAACGGCAATATAGCGATCAAATCAGATATTAATTAAATTACTATTAATTAAAATATCTTTAAAAAATACACTGTATTCTCAATATTAGTTACAATTTTATGATTTCGTTGTAAATTTTTACGACCTTTTAGCGATATGCAATCAATTTATTTAATTAATTTAGAATCTAAATAAAACGATGGCTAAAGATTATTTAGGAGCTCTAATATGTGTAATAAAAAATAAAATATTGCGATTCAAAGATATATTTTTTATTTATACGGTGTATCTCACAACCTAGAATTAAAACACTTTTCCTATTTGCCCATCCCAGACGCTTCCGTTCCCCAATTGAATTGTAGAGGCATTGCTTGCAAACCGAATTGAATTGTAGAGGCATTGCTTGTTGGGTGGCGGTACTCAACGTCGCACTTTGTCTCTTTACTAAAGCGAGGAAATGAAAACATTAAATATTTCATTCACCCGAGTGGGAACGAAGGTGTACAGGCTTCACGAATATAAATATATAAAGAATATTACACAAAAGTAAAAGAAAACAAAGTTATCTTAATCGATCCAATAAAAAATCTGATCGCAACCTTATACTAATAAACATACAAGTACTTTGAAATGTCACAATTACACGACTATCTTCCTCATGGCTACCATCGGAGTATATGAAATCACGCATATTATTTAAAATAGTATTTTAAGTTCTATTTTAATCGAATAAAGTTCATTTTTGAGTGACATGGATAATTGAAAACAGTCACACCTTTATGGTAAAATTTTATATCCCTAAATTATGAGCTCTCGACACGCGTGTTCAATTGAAATTGATTCAAATTTAAGATTTTTTATTATATATGGTTTCTTTATGTTATTATACAATTGCTACTTAGTTCGTGTTACTTTTTTACTTATAAAAATTGTATAGATTTACAAACTAGTGCTACGTTTCTGCCACAAAATTGTTGCTGAAAAACAAAAAAAGGAAAACTCTATTTAATTATTAAGTGATCAAGAGACTTCCTATATTGACTGACATACAACGTACAGACAAAACTACTGAACTTAGAATTGGACATTTGGCATGTTAGTAGGGATTAGAGATGCAGGTGACCTCTAAGACAGACGAAACTTTCCAAACTACGTCCACGTGGCGACTAATATAATACATAGCAGAAAATTAACATAATACATTCCTAATTGTATTATTATGTCCATTTGTTCACACATTTTTCATCTATTAAATTTAGAAAAAGACAAATTATTTACTTAAACATTTCTTTATAAGAAATATCATACACTTACAAAAATAACTGTTGAAGAATAAATAACTTACATGACGTCTTACGAAATACTCGAAACGCATTTAAGAGCGCGGTAAGTGATTCTCATCAATTTTGCCCTCCATTAAAAATTGCAGTCTTTATATATAGACCTTATCAATTGATTTAAACGACTGTTTAACTTAAAAAGGTTGATCTTCTGAACTTTATACGTTACTATTAAAAAGCTTTTTAATGTAACAATTTAATATATTTGTATGTACCGGACGGAATTTAAGTATTATTGAGATTACTTACCTTCTACGGTAGTCGCAAGATCTTTTATTTTTGTTGAATATGGGCAAAAAATAACCTATAAGAAAATTGAAATAGTTGTCGTTTACTATAGCACTCACCTTGAAAAGCTGTTTCATTTAATAAGAAAATATATTCGCTTCTCTAATATAATCTTTGGTATTTGCGATTTTTACATATTAAAATTTTAAATTGGTTTAAGACTCATTGAAAATTTCTATTATATTTTAATAGGATCGATAATTTTTCTATGTACTCGTATAATATACAATAGCTATTCCATACAATATATTACTAAAATGAGAAAAATCCATCTACATCGTCTAATAAACCGCAATAAATTATTTAAATCAAAACAAGCTATCTCAATTAGTCAAGTGATTTCTGCATAATCTGACGTCGTCGGTGTCCATCATCAATCATTTGTTCGCACAAAATTATATTGGATTTTTGCATTTTTGACGACACTTTCGACACAAAAACGATATTAAAACGCGACGAATGACCTTTTATTATAGAATAATGGTTATTATAACAAAAGTGCGTGAAAGAAGCGTTCAAGAATATATTATGGTGACGATCATAAATTATCCCGATGTCATCATTCTTATTGAACAATTTTTTGTAGATACTTATATCAATTATGACTTAAAATTAAATTTTGGCGGAGTTTTTGCTCGAATTTCGAATATTCTGAAGCAATACATTTTTTTTTTCAATATTTTAAGTTTTCACAACTAAATTATACATTTTTTTAGATTATATAAGGTTTTCTCTAAATTCATTATTATACGCGTCAATTGAGAAATCGAACACATTGATCTATATTTTTTTAATTTAATGTTTGAAAAGATGAGTTTGAACTTTCAAGTGTAAAATTTAGAATATTTACAATATATCCTTAATTTATTTGAATATAAATTTGTAAAGTAAACCTAACAAAAAGTGCACTTTAAAAGCCCATAACCACAAGTAAATATTTGCAACAAATACGACGAACCTTACGATAAAAGGAAAACTTTAACCGTAATCATTTTTAAATATTTATATTTTGACGTCTCAAAATCCCAAGCCTTAAGGTATTATGTATTAAAATAATAATATATCTTTTATTTTTTAAGTAGATTATTTAAGTAAATATACGAGACAAAATTATACGTTTGTCAATCAAAAGGTGTTGGAGAGATTGAAATACCATTTCGCGCAAGTTTTGATAGTAATCGTTAAAAAAATCTTAATATAGAATCATAGTTTTTTAAACTCTTTAGATTCTAATTTATAAAAGCTGCTAGAAAAATTATAAGAACCGTTGTTCCGTTGTTAAAAAATGGTAACAAATT
Organism: Heliconius cydno galanthus; assembly: GCA_036379175.1. Classification (NCBI taxonomy): domain Eukaryota; kingdom Metazoa; phylum Arthropoda; class Insecta; order Lepidoptera; family Nymphalidae; genus Heliconius; species Heliconius cydno. Next base: position 235,031 of record JAKRZM010000467.1, on the reverse strand, counting down.
TTTTAACGATTTTTTATGTTATTCACTGGAACTAACCCTACTATTCCTACTAACTATAGACAATGTTATTCATAATTTAGGTAATAACATAGTACCGCAATGACGACGCAATACGGTTAGCGAATGTAAAAGAATTTCTTTGAAAGCTGAGTAATGATTTTTTTGACTGCACAAAACGGAATTAATCAGACCTCTTTTATCCTCAAAATTTTCCTGTACCTATGAAAACTACCTGTACCTACCTGTAGTAGATTTTGTTTAGATTTTTTTTTAATTATACAGATTTTTGCCTAAATATCGTCTTTGTTAACTGTTTGACAGTTATTTAACGTAAGACAATGTGGACTACAAAGAAATTTATCTGTATACTCTACATTCGTGGAAAAAACATTACTTAATTAAATGTTCCTTATAATTATACATCGTACATCAGCTTCACGCTGTATCCCGCACACAACAGGGTAGGCAGAGAAGCCAGTGTTAAGACACTCCGTACCCCACTTTCTGCCGAATTCTGGAGGCATTGCATGTTGAGTGGCAGAACTCAACGCCGAAGCAAACAAATGGAAATATAAACGTGAATAAATATTTCACTTCCTCGAATGGGATTGGTTTGTAATTATTTATTATATACCTAAAAGTAATGCAAAAATATTAAAGACTTATTTTCGGTATTCGTACGTACATAATATGTACCTAGACCTACACATGATTAGGTAGCGGAACAAACACGCTAATGTCACGGCCACGGACCTGTTCTTACGATCACCAATTGGCATTTCGCTGCGTTGTTCACTGTCACTCAAAATATATAATCGATATAGATTAGGATGACTCCGACTGTCTGTCTGTATGGCTATTGTCTTTAAGCCCGTAGATCAAATTTCTAACTAACTAAAATAACTAAAATATTAGTTGTTTAATGATATTCGAATTTACTTACTAATTGTATTTTAAAAATAGTGAGCATAGCCATTATACTTGGATAAACAACAATCTAATATCATAAGATATTTTTAGATAACATCAAAATTAAAAGGAACAAGGTCCTCCAAACTGTCTTTAAATATCAAACAATACATGTATTCATTGTAGGTACATTGATCGATGGAGTGATGAATTTGTTTTAATATAATTAGAATAAAATATATAAAAGTTAAAAGAACAAACGGACAATACTTGTTATTTATGAAGAAATTTAAAGGAGCTACTACTCTCTAATCTCATATAAAATAAGGAATAACATATCATTAACAATTCATCACGTAATTATCATTAGCACTATCATTAATATGAACACGTGAAACATGACATATCTACAAGCGGAAAATCTAAAGTTTTATATGAGGCATTGATTAGTAAACAGCCGTATATTATATGAAATTAAAACATAGACAAAAGGTGATTCAACGACAGAACGTTTTGTTGATTAATTATAGGTCAGCGACAAAAAATACATTTGATTTACGTATGCTTTTATAGTAGTTGTTTTTATTATATATAGGTATGTATAATTGTCGTAACTCTTGCCTTAAAATATTTAGGTTTTAATTACATTGTACCGGTAATAGATTTTTTATGATAAAATGATTTATACGAAGTTTCTAAATTGTAGAGCAATAAAATGTAGAGACTCTTTGTATGATCTCTTCAATAAAGATTTTTTTTTTAAATATTTGCAATATAGGCTTACAAAAGAAACCTAATTTACATATTTTAAACCTTGATGACCATTTTTTTTTTAACTTCAATAATATTTATATCTAAATACAATCACATACCAGAATAAGATATAAAATTTTTGCAATTCAAATATTCCTATTATAATAAAATATCAATAAAATAAAAAATAAATAGCATAATTTATTCCTTTTAACAAAATTATGATTCAACTCTTTTTTACATATAGCAACACAGAAAAAAAAATTGTAGGTAAGTATAATATAATCGTAGGTGGTAACAACGTTATATCATCGTTTTGTATCCATTTGGCACGAGATATAGGTAATTATTCTTGTACTGTGTAAGCTTTCAACGTGATTATTATTTGAATGTCCATCCATATGTTACAAGGATTTCATTCAATAACTGGCTTTTGCATTCATTTCATTATTTTTAGTATTCATTTGTAATACAACGTGGTAATAAAAATTACGGTGTTTAGTTCCGTCACTCACCATGTAATACCTCAAGAATTCGCTGGGAAAGGAATTGTCTTAATGGAGGACGGAATATTTTAAGTCTAGGTTCCTAGGTTACCCCTGCCTACCCTGCTATGTGCAGAATGCAGAGTGGAACTAAAAAAAATGTAATAGAAATATGTGAATAATTTATTAAAAACACACAGGGCAGTTGCTACAATTCTCAGAGGCTTTTCTCATCCTAAGAGCTTATATAAATAAAATAATATAAAATATGTAAATATGGAGCCTATTGTTATAGAAACTTATATCTATATATAAATTATTACAGGACAACACCAACTTTTTAAAAATATACAAACATGTCACGTGGCTTAAAACGAGTTATATCCCTATAATATACCAGTCTCTCTTCGAAAGAAGTTATTTTTTACCTTTACGAGGATTTCAATATTGAATTCATTTCTTAAAATTATTAATAAGGGGTCGTCGTGATGTAACGGCACAGCGTCATACGAGGAAACGTGATGGTTGTATATTCGATTTCCTTTCGGATTAATGAATTATATCAAATAATGCTAATAGATTTTAGCTTTAAAAAATAAGGCGAATTTAGTGGTTAAATAAGAAATTCGATATTGGTTACGTTCTTTTTTTAAAAAAGTAGTAAGTAAACCAGTGATGTATCTTACAAGTGAAAAAAGGTAACGCAAATATGTGTGATGCAGTATAAGAAAAAGGCTTTTCTAAGATGATATAAAAGTAGTAATGCTTAAAATCTTTATTCGTTAAATAATAACCCATATACGAATGGACATCGAGATAATAGTAAAAATCAAATCAAAAATCTCTACTTGACCATATAAAATAAAAAATACTTTTAAAAGGGCTATAAATTCAAAATGTGTCTTTAAAAGAAGACTTAAATGCTAATTTTCATTACATAAGTAATGTTGTAAGATCATTGTTAAGCAAACAACGATCGCATCCAAGTACAATAATATTATACGAGTATATAGCTACTGCTGAGGAATCTTGAGGTACTTTGTACACTCAAATTACATTTCGTTGTACTCGAGAGACTAAATAAATTTAAAATTATTGATTTAAATCTTATTATTATATTTTTAGAAAGTGTAGAATATGTTAATACCTGTACACTTTTATTATATTACGTATATAGTACAGAAAAATAAAACAAAATCCAGTCTTATATTTAAAACTCCAAAAAAACACCGAGAAATAATTTATTTATTTAGAAAATGTCTTAACGATTAACGATTTTATCATTTGGAAAAATAAATCATACAATCCATTGCCCTTCCGAAATAAATGTCAACGCTAAGCAATTAAATAAAGTAGATTTAGGTTAATTGTCCTTTTAGTTATCTTATCTCGTAGGTGGCTTTATAGATTTTTATATGGTACCACGCTTAATTATTATAACATTAAAACAGACAAAATATATAGTTAGATAAACTTTATTTTTATTTTTTGGCACATTTTATTCCATACATAATAGGGCTGGCAGAGAATTGTGTCAATTTATTAAGATATTAAGTGGCGAGTGGCAGAACTCAACGGCGCGCTTTGTCTAGCTACCGGAGCGAAGAAATGAAAATTATTTATTCCCACCATTGGGAATCGAACACTGCCATCACGCCCCTTTTTGATAATGCTTAAATTATATAATGTTAAAGTTATGCAAGTGCAGAGTACGCATTGGGTGTCCATTATTTATTATGGATAATTATTAACGGGAATTAAGATGTACATGACAAAACAGCAAGAAATATACTTAGGTTATATTTAATTTTATTCAACTAACAAAATTATTTTATTAAAAATATTAATATATGAATCCAAAATTATGTATGAAATGTAATAAATAATTATCAAATAACAAGTTTTTTTTTATTAACACCCAGCATTGACATTTTATAGTTAATCTCAGTTTCCTGTCACTTTCATAATCACCTTTTTTTATAATGGATCATTAACAATTTTCCACTCAGTGGCTGTCAAAATACCGTGAAACATTTGTAACAGTGATATCTTAAATATTACCTTTTATTTTACTATGATAAATACAGATATTAGGTTAATACAAGATTATAACGAACGTGCAGTGATAATATGAAGAATAGAAAAGTATATTAAAAGTTGCAATGGCGTTACCATTTTTAAATTACACAAGTTGTATTTTCCTTAAAAATCCAAAAAATATTGTGAATATTGCAAAAGCAATTATGTATAGTAATTATTTAATTTCGTAATAATTTAAATGATACAATTATCGAGTTATGCGAGACCCCACATGCGGCGGACATGTGACAACCAACAATAAGTTAATTATTCTTCAAAAACGTAGGACGCTTAATTTGATTTGAGCAATAAAACTTAATCGTTTTACACCATATTAACGAATTCTTCACTCTATAAACGTCAAAAGTCAAAATATTTATATTTATAATACAGATTGTTGATATGTATTTACTACAAAAATATATAAAGTTTTTGTAATATTAATAGGATCTTATGAAATTAGCTGCAGTTATTATGAGTTTTATTAACAACTTTAAAAAAAGGCAGTTCGATCATGAAATGATTTGAATTAGATGTAAATGGTAAAGAAAATTTTATAAATATTACGGATTTACAAAAATTATCAAAAGAAAAATGTCAATCCTATAAGATGCAATGTGATATCAACCTTCCCGCTAGTTTTTAAATTTATAATTTTGAATAATAACATCAACCAAATTTTTAGATAAACATCATGTGTATACTTTCTTATCACTTAAGTTTCACTTTTAATTTAATTTAAAATATTTTTTTAAAATAACTCTTCTAGAAATTAATATCAGGTTTTCCGAAAAAAAGATTAAAACCTTCATCCTACCTTCATCTTCACACCACATTCAGCCCATTTTAAAGACGTTTTGACCGCCAATATCATAAAAAAAATAAAAACGACATACAAATTTAAAAAATTCTTTCGAACTACAAGTTTCGTAATAAAATAAGTAGGACCACGCGAAATAAAAACGTATTAATTTCATGGCTGCAATATATTACATTACCTCAATGAAAGATTTAATCGAAAAGTACGAAAATTATTTATTGCTTATTGATGTGCGATAACTCTTTATAGTAACACTTACATATTCAATAACCACTAGGTTCTTACTTATTGACACTCCTTTTCTAGAAGATATTTAAGTTACAGATATTATCGTTAACAATGGACACTACGCTTCTCATTTTGAATGATTACAAAATGTAGAGGGACGAGACTACTATATAATTTCATCCAAAATTCAATTATAATGGAATATCTGTTTCATTTCTTGAGATAAAATATTTTCAGACAGAATTTCTTTGAATTCTTTCCCTTGCTGCTTTAATTTTTCATACGAATACTATAAGTGGCCGGTCAAACTTTATTGTGTCACAAGCAGAGAATAATACCAAGCAACTTTTTTATCACCGTGTGGTGATAAAAACTTTTTTTCAAAATTTTCAAAATATTTTACAAAATATTGGCGCGAAAATAAGAAAACACAATGAACAATCGTATAAAAATGACAAATTCAAAATTCAAAACTAATATTCTTTTTATTTTTAATTGCAACAGTCTTTATGGCCAGACTAAATATATATACTGTATCAATATAAAATAATTGTTATTGAATATAAAAATTGCACAATATTGTAGATCTTGTCCCTTGAAATACAGCGTACATATTCCACGTTGTTAAGTGGTTTAAGACATAATAATTTGTTTACTTCAATTGAAATAAAAAAAGAAATAAATAATAAAATAAATAACCTTGATAACTTTACAAATTAACTGAATGATTATAAACAAGGTAAGTTATTTTAAACAGTACCTACTTAGATACTGATAATCCATTCTCAAAGAGAATTTGAGATCAAAAATTAGAGCTCCGTTATACAGAGTTTTTGGTACAAATTACAAGAGTTTTCGAGATATGGATGGCCCCATCCAAAAAAATTATCCAAAAAATAATAAAATATATGTTGTTTGTTTTTCCACCGGCTGTAGAAATCTACATATGTATATAAAAATATATAGTAATTTATAAATACATTTTCCCCGCTAAATACAGCAAAATAAAAACAAGTTTAAAGATATAAAAGCATAATTAACTTGAACACGCTCCCGTCTTAAAAAAAATACAATCTGATATAAAGTTTTTACGTCCATTTGCAAAATCACAAATTAACACCTCTAAAAAAAAAGCTACAGACAAGAAAATTAATAATCAAATTGAGATATTTTTGATATTTATAAGTCAAACTTGGGCAATAAGCATTCCTGAATAGTACAAAGACCTCTAAATCGATACAATTCTCGAAGCTAGTAAAAAATATCGAACAAGTTTCAATTAATACATACGTTGGTACTTGTGTCTTGATAATAATAAAACACTTCCGCGTTGATAATCTAATTACGTGATCCAATCGCTTTTAATGTTAAAGTTAACATAAAAACTCTTTGCGATCGGTTCGTACTAAAGTTCACTTGGAACAAAATTAAGTTCATATCATTTTTTATTCTTATGGATTTCTTATAGAATCAAAAAAGATATAGTTGTTAAGACAGATATTTATACAATCAATCAAAATTAAAAGTGTAGTCGCCATTTTTAAATATACAAACTACTAGATTTAGAGATAGTGTATAGATACAACCTACCTTTAACTATTATCGTTTAATTTTTTTTTCAATAAAAATCAAAATCGAAGCCAGTCGTGGCGTAGTGGCACTAGCTTTGGACTGTAAACGCGACAGGTTGGGTTCGATTCCCACTCGAGAAAATTAAATGTTAATTATTAATTTCCTTGCTCTACCAGAGCAAGCCCAAGCGTGGCATCGAGTTCTACCGCTTAACTCGTAAAACCCTCAGAATTTGGCAGAAAGTGGGGAAGGCAAGTTTCTTAATAGGTTCGTAGATACCCTCTGCCTACTGCGATGAGCGGGATACAGCGTGAAGCGTAAAAAATGTAAAAATAATGTCAAAACCGATGTTGTCGATAAAATAAATTTGGCCTTAATTATAAGTATAATCAATATCAATCACAAATTAAATATATTAATGATCAGCTTCACGCTGTATCCCGCGCATGTATAAGTTAATAAGTTTGTATCATTATATTTTCATATTAATGATACAAACTTTAAATGTATTTTGCATTCCACTGAATTGAATCTGTTATCCATATAGCTAGTAGGCGTAACCAATATACATGTAGGTACGTACGTGTGTTTCAATATTTATGAAAACCTATTAAAAATAAATGTCGAAGTAATAATAGCTGTCTGTTGACCACTCACGTCAGATTAAAATGAGGGATTGGCCTTATCCTGACACATAAGAATATTCGATTATGAAAGTTACTCTTACATGTCTCGAGTTAATTTTGTTTATAGTAAATATGTATTTAATTATTAACTGTTTTAATGTCGAAGTTGCCAGAAATCTCGTTTAGTATTTTAGTGATATTAATATAATAAAAAAATATGGGATCACGCTGTATACCGATTATAGAAGGGTAGGTAAAGAGAATTTTAAGATCCACATTTTCCACTCAATTTTCCAATTTTGTTAAGTAGTGGAATTCAACGTCTCGCTGTGCCTCAATAACTGTCAATAAATGGGGAACGGGCTGTCATAACACTTGGTTCCCAGGTTGCCAGGTACCCTGTTATGTGCGGGATACTATGTGAAGCTAAAATAAAAAAGATTCCTTAGTGACTGTCCTAATAAAACTTGATTAAGATATTTATAGATAATTTTATCACGCTGATCTCTTAATATTCGTCTCCCTGTAAAACTTTTAAATAAATATTGTAATTTTTAAAACAATTGTAGATCTTTTTATAAAACAACACGTAATGTAACCGCTTAGTCACGATATGATCTGTTTACGCTAAAAAACGTGCGGAGGATTCAACGAACAACGAGAGGGGGTACTAAACTAATAATTATTGATTACACAAAAAGATTATATTTCTAATACTATTAATTAATCGTCATTCATGTAGTATATTCGTCTTAATTGAGTGGAAAACTATGGATATTTCGAAATATTACCAAAATAATTACTTTGATATTAGTCTGACGCAGAGTTAGTTCTACCCACCTTACTATGCAGCACATGCCTTGGAGCTGATTTAAAATAAAAATAAAACTTATTATAAAATATTAAATATGACGAACTCGTGACTGAAAGTTGACATCACAATAAATTTAAGTTTTATTAACATATAAACGTATTAGTAATTAATTAAAACATCATAAATTCTAAAATCATAATCGTTGATGCTCTTTAGAGCACTTAATACTTTAACAAAATAAAACAAAACATTTGTCGTTTGTCCTTTCCTCAAAATCTACAATAAAAAATACTGGCAGCTGATAATTTTTAGCAAGAACAAAAATATCCAAACAAAATTTTATTTTTGTTAAATAAAACCGTATTAAAATCTAAATATGAAGATTATGAATATCAAATGTTATTAATATAAGCAAAACAATATAATAGTTATAAGTTTTTGTAGCGGAACCAAACGCCGTAGATGGTCTACCCAGACCGAGAAAAGATCTAAAAAATATAAATTAAAATTATGAATGTGCTTTCAAATTGATATGACAAGCCATAGATTAGAATTTTATGTGATTATATAATATCATAGGCAAACGTATAATAAGATTAAGTTTATAAAATATGCCTCTACATTTTATGTCAAGAGCGATACAGGTCTATTATTTTTCATATACTATCAGATATACAGCACTAAAATCACTAAGTATATAACTATACACGCCCTTTTCGTAGTTTATAGGACAGGTGCCCGGATCTTTTCTCCGAGTATGAAAGGTATTCTCGTAAATAAGCTTGGATAGAATTGTGCGTAAAAAGAGAATGGGATATATGTTTATGTGGGCACAAGATATCTCGACAATGCTAGATTGTGAATATTACAGATAGCATAGGTAGTCCGGTGCTATATATAATGTAACTACATGGTTTAAGAAAATTGTACATATTAACTTAAAAAAAAAATTAAAATTTTAGTATGAAATTGAAAACAGTAACTTACTTAAGTAATTCAAAATCTAAATTTATAAATTTTATTCATTTTTATTCAAAAATTACTTACTTGTTAACATCTGTTCTCATTAAAATTAAAAAACACAAACGTCAAACTCAAAAATATGACAGAATTTTTATGAAAAGTTTATTTTTTGCAATTGTAATTTTAAAAGGTCATTTTATCAGTTGCAATTAACTTTGTTATAAAAAAACTACATTTTTTTAAACGTCCAAACATACAAGAAGACAGATGTGGTATAATTAAGCAAACAATCATTAATATTTCATATTCGGTCAGAATAATTATTAACGAAGTATATTGATGATACTTAATAATTCTTGAAATACGGTGGCGCTCATACAATGCCAACTCCGGAGATCCCTACCTTGTTTGCCATATAAATAATGATGAAAAAGACGATTCGCCAAAACAAAGGCTTACAACTGACGCAGAGGTGTAAGTTAACAGGCTATAAATTAACAAATACAAAAAGTGAATGAATAAACTCTTGCCACTATTTAAATAAATTTCAAACAAAAGTTTTTTCTTTATTGTATTGCTAGTGTTTTATTGATATCGATTTACGAAGTCAGTTCTTTTTAATTTATTTTGATTAGAAATATTTAAAGTATAATCTGGTTTTCTGTTCAGATGGTTCTGAACGGAAAACCTCTCTTGAACATTGTTGATGAAGGACAATATCTTCATTTCTAAGTTTACATTTTGCATTTCAAACATACTTTTTTATGTTGCCTATAATACTTATATTAATTTAAACTCATGTTGAAGGAGATCATTTCACGAAAAAGTTATCGATCAAATAATAAAAAAGTAAAGTAAAAAAGTATCAAAAAAAAATATTTCGCCTAGAATTAGATAAAAAAATTCAAAATCAAGTTTCAACTTTTTAAATTAAATATACCTATATCTATCGATATATCTAAAAGCTAATAAAATACAGAAACTTAATGTTTTATTGATGACACACAGTCGTGGCCGCAAGAGTTATTGCTTTTGTCCATATTACCTCATATTACATATTCTAATCATTATTAGAAGGCTAAGTTTTCTTTTTCTTTTTGTAGCTTCACGCTGTATCTCGCACATAGCACTGTAGGCAGCGGGGACTGAGGAACCTAGACACTTCCGCTCCCCGCTTTTCGCCAAATTCTGGAGAATGCCTCCATTGCCGCGTGTTGTTAGATCTACGTCGTGCTTTATCTCGTTACCAAAGGAAATAAGTGAACATTTTTAAAATTTCATGCCTCCGAGTGAATCAATGCCACAACCGTGGCGAGTCACAAAGACTTCACAGTTTAAATTTTTAAACTATTAAGACAACACCTTTCATCATCTCATCCTCAATGAATTATCCACTTTCAAGTTTTAAATTAAGGAATAACTCAATTTAGTCGCTTCATCAACCTTATCATGTAAAAGTGATCCGTGTAATATACGCATAATTTGGCACATCAATCAAGTTTCGACGTTATATAAAAAGAAGGAAAATAAATTAGCTATTAAAAGCTTAAATTTTTAAAATAAATACGTGTTTATTTTATCTACTATTTTAGCGTAGATAATATAAAAATGCAGGTAGAACTCATATTTTTTTTTAATTTATAACACTTTGTCATCTTTTTTCGTTTATTAAGAGACATTTGACTAGGTTAGTATCTCATTTTTAAAAAGTGTGGCCTAATAAAATTGAGAAAATATCTTAATAATAACAATTTATGGTGTTGAAATTTACACTTGCGCTATATTTATCGTCATAAGAGTAAAATAATGTGAAATAGAGTTTAACACTAAGAATGTCTCTACATATATAACTACATATTTCTACTTGAAACTAGTTTTCTTAAAAACAATTTTAAGTATAGTATATATTCGTTCAGTGGTTCTGGAGATATGAGGTAATAAAGAATATTACATACATACATACGAGTAGGTACATACAAGATACGTGCGAAAAACATAACCCATCCTTAGCAGTTGGGAATAAAATAAAAGGGAAATGAATCAATCTGTATCTCCCTCTCCGCCCTCCTTAGAGACATTATGTACTAGCTAGCGAATCCAATGTGAAATGAAAATTAATATATTAAATACATATTTATAAACCAATATCAATATGAGGGATTATAAAACAAAAGCTGAAAATCTTAACGTGAGGTCAAATTACGAATCACTATTTTGGGCTCGATAAAAGTGACATTCCATTAACAATATAAGCGTAAATTGGTAATATTATAGCGACAGATCTGGTGGCAAATCATCTTTTTTTTAATTGAAAATGTCAGTCGCTTTGTTACCGGTTTTAGTTTGTTAATATAATAGTGTTTTCATTCCGTTCGTTAGCACCAAAAGGAACAAAAAGGTTTAATATTTTTAATCTCAACTTCAATTCATATATAAATACAAATGTATACGTTACAAGTGTTTTTTTTATTAATTTTTACGAAGTGAATTCCTGCTGCATATAATTTTTCTATAAATTAACAAGAAACGTTGTACTAAGGCCCGTATTTATAAACCGCTCTCACGTTTGAGATCGATCTTGAGATGGCGTTCTTATTCATATATTATATATCTATCACCAGGATTTAGCTAATGTTTCAATGTGTCATACAGCATAGGGAGTACAAAATTTCAACAATTTTTCGTAATTATTTTGAGGTAAACATAAAAAATATTATGTTAATGAGTTTTATAAAACTTAAAGATAGCATACACTCAACAAAATGTTCACTTTACAATTCTCGCTACATGCGCTGTAAAAGCGAGTCTAAAAAATTTACTTCTTAAAATAACAAAAAACTTCCTCGATCCTATTACCTGCACCTTTTAAATATTAAGTTAGTTTTCGAAAATAAATAAAAACTATTGATCAATAAATAAATTTGTATTGGAAATATCTAATTTATTTATTAAACCTATGCGTTTTTATGACCTCAACATTTTAAATCTTTTGTTATGTTGATTTGTAATCTTATTGGATTTAGATGTTTCCTTTTTTAATGCAATATGTTAATGAATGACAGTTTTATAACTGCAAAAATTTTAAAAATATTCTAATATTCTGTTCGGCATTTATGAATTGCGGACATTACCATTACCATTGCGGAGAATGTGGGGGTGGATTACTATTCTCGATACTTACCTAACTATTTATTTATGCTACTTGTAATAAATTTATTTATTGTCAAAGTAGAACGTAAATTTAAATATAAATATTTTTTAAGTACGTTTAAATCCTTTTACGTACATATTCGGCCGATTCGGCTCTACAACGATATTCGAATATTAAGCAAATTGCATTTCATATTTGATTCAAAGCGTGCGCTCCTCAAACATTTTAAATACCGTCGTCGATTTTTTTGCAAATTAGTTTCTTTGTTATCAATTCAAAAGTTAATACTAAAGATTAAATATTTTTTTATAATAAAATTAATATTTAAAAATATGAAAATCATACTTTTTTTCTCTCCTATTATAATCCCTACTATAATTCCAGTTTTAATGCCTCCTGCTTTTAGTTGTATAAATCTATTATTAAAAATAAAATCACTTACCTTAAATAATCCGACAAATAAAACCAAAATTAAAATCCCAGTTATCCAAACAAAACGTATCTATACAAAATTTTCAACACCGTATCGAAAGAAAAACAAAAACTGTTCTAAATTCAATAGGCGCGCGAAAACAGAAATGTGTCAGTGGCGTGGCTAGGACGCGACGCGCGCCGAATACAAATGGCTGACGCGAAAATATTCGGGATTTACTAATTATATTTGTTAGCGGCCGCGGTGTTTTGAATGGCGTCGCGGTACATCCGAGACTGGCTAACAATGTGGCAGGACATCGACTTTATTAACTTTGTCCATCCATGTATAACTGTTTCTTTGGCTAGAAGTTTCGGCTCGCTATAGACGGTCATACTCGTATAGGTATCATAATAAGTTGTTAATTGTTTACGATTTCATCGCACCTGGCTCTTTTGATTGAATCTATTAACCCAGAAATGGTAGGCTGATTTTATTAAGACAATAATTAATATTGACATACATGCATACAATTCTATATTACTTATGCATATAAGTAATATAGAATTGTATTAAAAAATAAAAGAAATAATTATTATCACTAGGTAAATTTTATTTTGACTTTAAAACGATTGACTTTCTTTTTTAATTNGCCGCGGTGTTTTGAATGGCGTCGCGGTACATCCGAGACTGGCTAACAATGTGGCAGGACATCGACTTTATTAACTTTGTCCATCCATGTATAACTGTTTCTTCGGCTAGAAGTTTCGGCTCGCTATAGACGGTCATACTCGTATAGGTATCATAATAAGTTGTTAATTGTTTACGATTTCATCGCACCTGGCTCTTTTGATTGAATCTATTAACCCAGAAATGGTAGGCTGATTTTATTAAGACAATAATTAATATTGACATCTATGCATACAATTCTATATTACTTATATGTTATATGCAATTAAAAAATAAAAAAGATATAATTATCTTTTTTATTTTTTATTTAATTTATCACTAGGTAAATTTTGTTTTGACTTTTAAACGATTGACTTTCTTTTTTAATTAATAAACTAATATTCTTATACTCGAGGCCATCGTGGCGCAGGGACACAAAGGTGCGACTGTAACGCGACAGTTGTAGATTCAGTCCCCACTCGAGAGAATGAATTATTATTTCTTAATACTGTTTTGCTTGTACACTATTAATAGGCGCTATATGCTATCTACTTTGATTCGTATAAAAAAAGTTGAATATTCGGTACCCGAATCCCTTCATTTAAAATATTCGGTTATTATCAGTGCAAAATGTCAAAAGTATAAGATAAAATTCTAAGCACCGAAACTGGCGCTAATTAAAGTCTATTAATTCAAGAATAATCGGTCCTTCACATTCCGTACTAACTTTTTTCATATGTAACATGAAGTAGTAAATGTCAAATTTAATAATTTAAATAACGCTTAGAGACCGCTCCCCGATGTGTGGGCGGCGTTACGTTAATATGATTCTATTGTCATTTAATATTCATAATTGCCAAGGATTTTCAATCCAAGTGTTAACTGTTTAAGATGTACCTAACCATTTATAATATATGATATTCAATCAAAATTTTAAAAAATTAAATCAGCTTTACGCTGTATCCCGCCCACAATAGGGTAAACAGTCGGAACTTAGTGTCAAGACATTCCGTTCCCCACTTTCCGCAGAATTCTTTGTATGTTGGGTGGCGGAACTCAACGCCGCGCTTTGCCTTGACACCAGAGAAATGAAAATATAAAATATTTCGTTTCCTCGATTAATTGAACCTACAACCTGTCGCATTTAGTTACTTGTGCCCCTAGCGATGTTTGAGATTCTACTCTTCAGTATAATTAGCTGAATTAGACCTTTAGTCATCATTTAATAAATATATGTATCTCTTCTGATTGTTTTAATGGTAAAAATGAAGAAATTCTATTTATCTTTTTAAGTGATGAAAGTCAACGTCGCGCTGACTTAACAAAGCGAGACAAAATTGGACAATGCGGGGAACGTAACTTCAACAAACAACACTACTTACCACACTTACTTCCCTCTGCTTACCGTGCTATATATGGTATATAGTGCGAAGCTAAAAACGATGCTTATGTTTACTAAATAGGATAATTCAAGGGAGTAAAAAAAAGAAAAAATATATGTTATAATACATATAATTAAAAAGATCTTTTTGTCAATATCATCTACAGTAGTAAAAAGTCATTTTTTTTATTTACATCTCATTTACATGCAATGTACAAAAAAAATGTTCAAAACTCCATTCATGTACATACGTTCATATATCGTTTGATCATTATATTACATTATGTACAATATTTACACAAACAATTCACATATAGGTATTTGAATAAATTAAAAATGCGAATAAGATTCTTACAAACACAATGAAAATCGATACATCCATTGTCAAAGTATTAGTGAAGTTCATGAAAATCGATCTAGTTTAGAAATTGCTACGAGTTGGGCAGCACCCAACGCCGCGCTTTCCTCAGCAAGACCGGCAAAATGCAAATATATTATTATAACTTGTTTGTATATTTCATTGTATATTGTATATATCTTGGATGTAAATATAACTTGCACAATTATTTGTTTTACTCAATATAATTTCATAGTGAATTTCAAAAATATAAATTGTGTGTAAAGTGAGTGTTTATAGTGAAACGGTTTTGAAACCAAGGGATAATATAAAAAAAAATTGAGCTTCACAAGGTATAAATTAATACATATCTCTTCAAAGTCATTAAATGTTCATATACGATATGCTTAATAAAGCAACTTCAATACAAGTTAGCAGCCTAAATAATTTGTAATTAAAAATATTTAATCTGTTTTCATATTTTAAATGGCTCTTAAAATGTTAAACTTTTACACATTCAAGTTATTTTCAAGTTATTTTGAAGTATCTTTTGTATAGGTATTTGGATAATTAACTTCATAGTCTTTTATTGGTCGAGTTAAAATTTTTTGCGAAAAGCGTTTACATCAGTTACCTATATGACATTTTTGAAAAGACATTTGCATAATAAAAACTTAAGACTTAGATATTGTTTAATAACATAAATATAATAATCACGTGTAGAGAAATAAATAAAAAATATGAACAGAATGGAAAATCCTTCTATGGGACCTCCATACCAGCATTCAAAATATGATTGTCAAACCTGACAGCAGCATCACTTTAATTAATCTGTAGGTTAGAGAAAGAGAAAAAATTGCATATATTTTTTTAGAGTATGTATATAAAATAAATCATTACACTTGCAATAGTACTAAATATATATTGTGGTACATTCTCTCGAATATTCTTTAATTTTGTTCTCTTTCATTGGGTCTCCATGGTCCAGACCAAGAATCAATATAATTTCAGACAATACCCTAAAGAAATACCAATACTGCATTTCGCACATTCGCACATATTAGACAGCTAATGCTAAGTGACATAACCCTCAAAACAAATCAATAATATTTTTATATTGATATACATAAATTATAATTATAACAACAATACATCTTGTTTTTCAGTAATATATAGGTCTGTATAGAAGGAACATTATTTATTTTACTTAAATTTAGACAATACAAAAATGATTAAGCGTTTTTTAATTCATAATTATACTGTATATAGAATATTAATGTTAAAGTACATTTTTAGTCTATATTCTTTTTCTGTATCTTGCTAATTAAATATAAAATAAATAAAAAAAAACAATAAATCTTTGTATTACTCCCCATAAAAAAGCAAAAGCGCGGACGGAAAATCTTTTGAGTAAGATCATTTCATTATAAATATGTTATATTTTTTTATAACGTTACGCCACTTTAGCCTCAACTGTTTAAAATATCTAGCAAATACTAACATATATCTATAACTAATCTTAATTATATACAAATATACAAATAATATACTTATAGTAAGGTTACGAGGCGCGTCGTTTTAACGTCACTTTGCCGCGCGCGAGTTGAGACACGTATATCCTTACTCGCTCTAAATTCGTCTTTTTCACCCATATCTGAAAAAATATAGATTAATTACAGTCTCGAATAAAGTCTTTTATAAATAATCTGTATATTGGGTGAATTCTAGATTTTTTTAGTAAATTTTCGGAAATACCAACGTAAATTGATAAATGTGAGTTCCAACCTGTTACGTGAAATGTCCCAAAATATTCCAAGAAAGAAAGATACATAATATTACCTCCAAGCGATCTTTCTATACATTTCGCTATACACGAGTACTTTTGTATTATAAAACAACCTGTATAACAATTAAACACATTCAATTATGTAAACGTATGTCATTTGTCATCATAAAACTTGTATTCCCTAACATTTTCTCTCTTTTTTCTCAATATTCTTTTCTTCCTCTATCTTGTTTGCATGTGGAAGTGATCTCTCACCGAGTGTCAGGACTCTATGACCAGGGTAGGGTGACCGCATCGCCTACCGCCTGGGTAGAGTCTCCACACTCAGTGAGGTAGTTTGTGGTGTTAGATAATTTCTGCAAATTATTTACTTCAAATTTCAAGTTACATTTTAAATCAACCTTTTTTCCTTGACCTGTTTTAGAATATATTTCACCCCTACAGATAAACATTCTATCTTCTATAGCACCAACGGCTCTCATACGATGTTTAGCCTGTCCATTTAAGTTTCAATGTCTACAGATATAGTACGCCCATGCTGTGGCCCCCTTAAGTTAAGCTTCGTGAATTTTTGCGCAACTTACACTTGGGAAGGAAAATTAAATAAAAATGCTAGAATTAAGTCTGCGCATCCATCTACAGGTTACTTCAGCACATCACGACTTATCAATCTTACTTTACATTTGTACACAAAAAAAACTAAAATTAAAAACCTTACCGCATCATCCGTAATAGCGTGTATGTGGGCAGGGAAGCGCGGCATGTCTCTCCCCTCCACATAAACACTCTGTCCCCTATGGAACCAGCGCCGCTCGTATAATAATTTACCGTCCTCCACTCGGGTGTCGACGTCTGGAGGTACGTTTGTAGAGGTATTTGTGCTTTCCCTTACTGGGGAATCACCTGAAATGAGGTTTTTTTATAAAATTAACTATTCTAATTCATCAGCGCCACTCTGTATCCTGCATACAACAGGGTAGGCAGAGGGAACCTAGTGTTAGGACACTCCGTTTAACACTTTCCGCCGAATTGGAACTGGAGGCCTTGCGTGTTGAATTTTGAAATTCCATGCTATTCTAATTGTAATCTCAAAAATATAATTTAAATCAAAACCGTAAATTAGTTAAGCACTAAGTCATCTTTATATCATATTTTATACAACTCATTTTTATACTGCAATCTATTGACTTATTGAGTTAAAATAATATTCTCGTTATTTATTTATAGTTTCTAACCAAAATTCCAGAAAACATTTTATTTCAATACTTACAACTATTAGAATTCAAATGCTTCCTTGGCTGTGTAACATTGTGGGATGGTGCATGATGTCTCGGAGGTGAACTCCGTGATATAGCCCGTAGGTCCGCATCTATGTCCCTCTCGTCCAATTGGAAGGTCAACGTTGTTGTAAGGGGTTTCCTTCTCTTTTCTGGGGCAGGTGCAGGTTCATTTGCTCGCCTCCTTAGTATACGTTTCATTGGTGGTTTTACCTGTGATAATGAATAATAATTTTTTTTTAGCTTTACAATGTTTTCTGCATATAGCATAACTAATGTTAAGACACTCTGTTGCACACTTTCTGCCTAATTTTTCCAACTGTCTGACACCACAACGTTTGCCACACGCTGCTATGCCACAACGATTTTACAATGATCATAGATAAGTCTGTCTGTCTGTCTGTCTTAGAAAATTTTAAAAAAATATTAAGATCTATCTTAGCAGTTAGATGATGATGTTAAATGGAGTTTGATGATATTAAATATTACTCTACATTATATCGATAATAATTCTTGACTCTTTTGTTTAAAATGTTTATAAAAGTAGATTGCCTATATTCTCATGGTAACGCATTCCATAATTTTACTACTTTAACAGTAAATTATTTGCTGTAACAGTGACTAAGGGAAAATGGTTTTTCTAGGATGTCACTTTTTGAGCAAAGGTTCAATTGAAGACAGGAATTGAAGCCTAGGAAGAAAAAGCGCTCCTTAAGGTAAAAAAGAGTATCAGGGGAAAATAATAAAGTAAAGGAGTGTGACTATATGGAAATTCCATGGGTCTTTAACAAAAAGCCACTGCCGCATAACGCAATTTTGACTAGTCTGATCAAACTTCTTTAGTCCAAAAATGAACCTCATAATATAAAGATAAATTTGCAAAAAAATATTTTTTCTTACCTCTATAGAATCTCCATTGAGTTCCATAGTGTGCCTTTCACTCTCAATCAATTTACGTTTCTCCTCAAAATCATTTAACAAATTCTCTCTTAATTCTACTTTCTTCTCTTCAAACTCTTTTGCTGCTGCTTTTTTCTCAGCTATAAATTCCCTTTCAACTACTTCATACATGTGATCCCTGTTAAAGAAAAACAGCTATTTTATTATTATTCACAATGCCTATATAACTATAAAAGTAATAGTAAGTAGTGTTAAAAGACTCTATTCTCCTCTGTACGCCCAGTTGTGTAGCCAATATCCTCTATATTGGCTACACAACTGGGCTACACTAATAGAGGGAACCTGGGAACCAAGTGTTAAGACCCTCTGTTCACTAATGAGTCACTTCCATATCACACTTTCTGCTCAATTCTAAATACATTGCTTGTTGCCTTGTTATCAGAGAGAGGAAATGAAAATATTAGTGCCCTTACAACCAAAGCTAATAAAATAAACCAAAAAATGTTACAATACAAATACACATGTTTTAAGATTCTAATAAGATGTAGAGCATAAAATTTGTAGAATATTACTTTAAGATATTAATTTATATTTATTTTAATTTTATTTATTTACATATTACCTAATTGTAAATTATATCAAACATGTCGTATGATTCCAGTGACATATATTGTGTTTGTACTGAAAAAAAAATTTATAAACAAAATAGCACTGAGTTCTCCACTGTCTACCAGATCTTTCAGACATTACCTGTGAATAGTGAAATTTGACACCTCACTCTGCCTTCACAATAGCCACTAATAATAACATATAACATGAAGCTAAAAACAGAAAACATCATGAGACTTACTTATATATTCTATTAAGACGTAACCGCTCATGAAGCTGATGCTCCAATCTTTTGACTCTTCTTACAAATTCTGGGTGAATATTATCTTCTAACTGCTGTAGCTGTTTTTTTAAGTTGGCCAACTTATCTTGGTACATTCTAGAAACATAATAAAGAATATATATACCATAATGATAGTGTTTAAATGTGTTTAATGTGGTAATCAATTTAGTTTTATTTATCAAAAACTTATGATTATAAAAAGACACTTTTAGATGTGGCTTCACTCCTTTACACAATAGTTTATTTTAAAACCTATAGCCTTCCTTTATAAATGAACTATACAACTCATATAGAATTTTTAAATTTGGATCTGAGAGTAGGTTCTGAGATTACAATATTCAACTAAATGAAATCGTCTGTTTTATAATAATTATATAAAAGTATAGATTTATGATTTACACAATTGTTTTAAAGATTTGAGTATTACTTTTTAAGTAAGAGTGGATTTGTAATAATATATAATGAATACTTAATAAAATAAAAATAGTTTTATAAAATATTAAAGGAAGTATAAATTTCTAATCTAATGTTAGTATTTCTAATTGCTTTATAGTAAAGTACTTACTGCTCTTTTATTTCCAGAGGTTCATCATTATTGGGGATGTCAGTTTCACTGGCTTCTTCTGTGTCTAGAATTAAAAGGAAAATATATAAAATTAATTACTATATTAGAATGAAATGTCATATATTTTGAGATAAGTGTCATCAGTAGCTAGACACCTGGTAAATATTGGTATGCTTCTTTAATTAATTAAATCTGGTAAATGTTTCTGATTTTGTCAGACAAAAAAATGACACGCAAAAAAAATAATATTTACAATGAAGAGAAAGTCATGGAAATACAATTCAATTACGTCATTTTCAGAGCTTGACTCAAAAGGCGGGAAGGTGATAAAATAATTAGGGAACTGAATCACAAAGTTACAATGATTACGCAACCAATGTTTACAAGCATTAAGTGTGTATTTATAGAGAACAACATGGTTAGACATTAAAGACAGGTGATACGAGGCCAAAATAGGCTAGTAACGCTGGTTATAAACAAACATACCTTCGTCACTATCATCGGCAGGGGGTTGCTGCAATGAGTCCTCTGGGTCCCTATATTCATCTATATCGTCGTACCCATCATCTTCAAAGTCGTACTCGTCCCCCGGCCCCGAATATGGTGATCCTTGGTAAGACATAGTCGAGGCAACGCGTAACAGTTGCATACAGATTGACTACGTTACCCGTTTCAGAAATATACTCTGAACACGCAAGCGTGAGTCAAAATGTCTGTAATTATAACGCAACTACTGTGTATATCACTCATAGAAAGAATTTTCTTTTATATCAAATACTTTCTTCCGTGGAACAACGAATCTGGAGCAAATTGAAGTTGTTTTACGTCAAAATCGACAAGTCAAAAAGCATCATTAACCAACTAAAATTAATGTAATCTAACAAACAGAATAACATGATGGTTATTTGCGGGATTTACTGCGGGTGTGAAAGAGAACAGAGACATAATGAAAAAAGTCTAGTTTACTTTATACATAGTATAATAATAGCATAGACAATACACAAGTAGATGATAAACGTAATATAGCTAAAAATTATACACTATTCGATTAACTTGTAATCGACTGTTATATATTGCATAATTTGTAAGACATATTAGAATTTACTTTATCATACAAAATTCATTCCGTAAAATTGATCATAAAGTTATGTGGAATTTCAGTAGTTGAACGTAATAATAATTGTAAATCGAAATTTATTCTTATCTTATGATTTTTAAAGGAAAATGAAATTTTTATGTGTTCAAATAAAAAATACAATATTAATCCATGTTCTTGTAAATAAGGAAGTACTAAGTTACTAATTTATTTTTAATTATTTCACAAACTGATTGGTATATTTCAAAATCGATATAAATCGAGTACATTCAGAATTGTAGTAGAATATTATATGCAAACACTATCACCTAGAAAAACTTCACCGTTGTCTATTATTATGATTTGACGTCGAGAAAGTGGACGTCATCTTGTATGAAAATTCTTTATTTGATTAGTTTTGCCAATTAAAATACATAAAGTAATTTTGATATAACTTTGTAAATACATAGTGATAATTTTTTTACGTATTAGTTATGTGCGTATAATCAAACGGATTATTGAAAAGTGAAGTGACGGTGACGCTATACGCTATTGTGTCGGTGATGTAATTAAGTGATTGGGTGGCTTCCTAGTTGTAGATACTACAATGGAAGAATCCTCTTTTACTATTCCAGCTGACGACAATGGTGACACTGAGCTCGATCCCAGAATACAGGTCAGTGAGTGAAAAATTATGTATTGAGTAACAAGTCGTTGCCTTCGTAACAGCAAAGATGAGTGTCAACTTTGTAGATTATTTCGCCAACGAGCATAATGGATACGATATTTTGTATCAAAACATGAAATACGGACTGATAGCTAGCAAGGAGCTCTCAGAGTATCTCAGAGAGAGGTCAAACATTGAAGAATCTAATTCGAAACTGCTAGCAAAGTTGGCTAAACAAGCAAATAGTAACTGCGCCCAAGGTACATTTGCACCTTTTTGGGGCGTACTAAAATGTTCAGCAGAGAAATTATCTAATTTACATCAGCATATGTTTCAAAAAGTCAGCGAGCTTGTTAAAGATGTAGCTCGCTATGCTGAAGAGCTTCATAAGAAACATAAAGCAGTAAAAGATTCTGAATCGAGTACACTTGAAGTAGTATTACTCATACAAAATACTAAACAAGCTTTACAGAAAGCTAAAGATGTGTACACTTCAAAATCAGCTGAACTAGAAAAACTTAAAAAAGAAAATGCTTCAGCAAAAGACATAGAGAAAGCTGAAGTTAAAATAAAAAAGTTACATGAAGATTACAGACAATTAGCTGAAAAATATAGTATGGTTAAACAAGATTTTGAAAAGAAAATGACACAAACTTGTAAGCATTTTCAGGATGTTGAAGAGGCACATTTAAAACAAATGAAACAGTTTGTAAATGCTTATGCTGATATAATTCAAAATAACCATGACCTCATGGGACAAGTTCATAGAGATTTCAAGCACCAGTGTCTAGAATTAACAGTAGATAAGCTGTTAGAACAGTTTCTTGTTGAAAAGTACAATGCCTTAGAGAAGGCCAATTTAGTGGAACTACCTCCATCTTTACCAAAGCCGGGGTCAGCAAATAATTCGATATCAGAAGTTGACCAGATTTCTTCAGTTTCTAATGGCTCTCACAAGCCAGCACAGCCTCCTAAAGCAGCCAAGAAAGAGCCATCATTTGCAACTAAAACTTCAAGAAGAACTACATCCCTTCTTAATTTGTTTACTCCAAATTTCCAAAGCAAAGATGAACCTAGTGTTAGCACTGAGGGGGCAGCACCATGCTCAGCGCCTTCTAGTCCGAGTGGGACCCCTGCTACTCCAGTAGTTCAAGATAAAGACGACAATATGAACCGCTCTACTCTCAGAGAATCAAAGTGGTTCAGAAGTAGAAGAACAAAAACTAAACTTAAAAAATCTAAAAAGAAAAAAGATGAAATATCTGAAAATTCTAATGCAGGTGATAAGTCTGACTTAGAAGAAAAGGAAGAGGAAGTTCCAGCAAAAGATGATTTGTTAAACTCTCCAGAAGTTGATGAAGAAGGATTTTGTATTAGACCAAAAGATGAAAAAGGTAGTGGGTATTCTTCTTCTGACTCAGATTCAGAAGAGGAGAGGGAACAAAAAATACATGTGGAAATTAAGCCCATCAGCAATGGAAACGCCCCAATGTCGGCCAGCGTCGATGAACTCAGAGCAACAGTAGAAAACATTAGCCTATATAAAATCGGCACAAACCGACGCGGCTCTAACGCCAACACCAGTAAAGCTAGTAACGATTTTATAAATTTGAATTTCTTTCAAAGTCCCAGTGCCAGTAATCCAGGTTCACCTCACGGCAACGTTTCTAACCCATACGCTCCTCTACAAACCAATCAGTCACATTTACTAGAAAGTCCTACTCCAGTCTCTGCCACTGATGTTGGTGACTTATTTTCCGAAGTCGGCGAAATGTCTCAGTCCAATTTTCGAACATCTACGCCAACAATATCGACTATATCCCTCCCTCGTCCCCCTTCTAGGCGTTCTGAGGGCGATTTTCGAACAGCAGGTTCGTCGGGGTCACGTGGCCCTTCACCGCTTACTATAGGCATGGCAGACACAATACCCTTGGCTGTAGCGTTCCACGAAATAATACATTCCTACTTTCGTGGAACTGAAGAATCTAAATGTCAAGTTAAAATGTCTGGTGACATGATGCTTTCGTTCCCTACCGGCATAGTGGGCGTACTCGCAAACAATCCCAACCCAGCCAAACTCTGTTTTAGACTGAAAAACATACACAGATTAGATAATGTTTTGCCAAATAAGCAATTAATAAGTATAAACGCCATGATGTCGACGCGCGATTTTACTGTCGTGGAATTTAATATGCAAGCACTAACATCCCTTTTGAAAAGACAGTCAGAGAAGAATCCCACCGCGCAATATTTCAACGTCGACATTCTTAAATACCAAGTGCGACCTAAAACAGGTGCCGCATCGTGTCCGTTGCAAATGGTAGCTTATTGGAAATGCGAGCGTGACCACACGGACCTTAAAGTGGATTACAAATATAATCTCCACGCTATGAGTCCGTCGTCGCCGTTACTTAACGTGTCAGTGTGCGTGCCAATGAATGGCACCGTGAAAAACGTCATAGCAATGCCTAAAAACTCCTGGAACCCCGAAACCGAACAGGCGTTGTGGCGGTTTACAGAGTTGTCTCAACATTCTGAGGACCGAGGCGTAGGGTCTCTTCGAGCACGTTTCGAACTGAACAGCGGTCCGTCGTCCAAAACAACCATCTCAGCTCAATTCAACTGTGAAGGGGCGACCTTATCGGGCATCGAGTTCGAACTGATAGGCAGCGGGTACCGTTTGTCACTCGTGAAGCGTCGCTTCGTGTCCGGGAAATATATTTGCGACAGCGATTTGCACTGATAGGTCCAATTATAACTGCATGTAGAGGTATACAGTATGCATGCGAGGCATTTTTTATAACTTTGAACGATCTGTATATCTTCAGTACCTTATAGGACTGTTTCCTGTCCACAGATGTAATATTTGGATCATATTATTTGTCAATTTTGATGTTTATTCTATTAGTTATAGTTCACTTATGACAGTTTTAACATTTTTTATAATCAAATTATGTATCTGTATCCACAGCTGCACTAACTTATTTCTTGAGTATAGACGTGCCATTATTCCTGACTAACTTTTAGTTGTAAATGTATATAAGTTTTTCAAAAAATCACACAAAATATTTAAAAAAAAAGGAAATACTTTATCAGTTCTAAACTGGCCCATCACACTGCAACCTGCTAAGATAACTCAGTTATGTATGTAAGCTAATATCCATTTTAACACCAAGAAAAAAGCTTTAATATATTTTTCCACCAATCGAATAATGTGATGTTATTACTAATTTGTACTATCTACCTCCCGAGGTCAATAATATAGATAACCTATTTGCTCTTTTATTGTAACGTCACCTTGACATGTCACAGGTAAAATAAAATTAATTTGAGGCCTTGTGTATCCGCGACTAAACATAAATAAAATACGAAAATTAGCGTATCTAATTTCGATTATTTTCTTAATACACTGACCATTTAACAATCAATTATATATAGTGTTCAGGTTTTTCTGTTAACATTCATTGTTTTGCATTTAAATAATATAGAGTTCACAGTCACCAAAACATTTATAGTCTACATTTTATAAGTTTTAGAATATATTATTATTTTTTTTTGTTTCGTCTATATCGATTCAACAACATGCAATTTAATCAATTAAATTGATTTTAATTGAATCTCGAAATTATTTTAATTATTAATTTTGATTATTTTGTATTATTATTATTATTAGAAATTTTATTTTTATAATTGGCACTTACTACCACCGGAAGATTTATTTGTTTAATGTCGTTGTTAAGTGTTAGTCGATTTGTGTTTCGATGTTTATTGATATTGTAGTATGTAGTTGTAATCATAGTATTCATGTTTTTAATATTACTGAATTGTAATCTCATTTTGTTCATTATCTTATGATTTTTTTATTTATATACAAACACATCTCGGCCTAATGTCTGTAGAATGTAATGCATGTTAAACCTTTGCCTACTTTACCAAAAGTGAAGTGTTCAATATTGTAAAGCGTAGCGTAATCCTACCATATACTTAGTACAAGTAAACCATTCCATTACTTTAACATAATACGTGTAATATTTATAAGTTATGTCCAATACAAACAAACATACATACATAAATGGTTCACGCGATGTTGCGGATTTGATACAAATTCAGAAGACTTTTGCCCAAAAACGATCCTTCGCTCGACATGATTATCGAAAACGTAATATTTTTATATTGGCATGTATAATTCTTATGTATGTAAATTAATCTGGAATAAAATGTAAATCTAAGTAAATGTGTCAAATTTATTTACATATCCGGGATCAATAAAAAACTAAAACCAAAAAAGATTGGAACGCTGGTGTAAGTATTGCTTTTATATCAGGCGCTTTATAGTTCATATAGTAGGGACAGGAAACGATCCGAATAAGGTACAAGTAAGATAGTATGTGTTATCTTAAATGATAATAGTGATAAATGATTTTTTTAAGCAGTACAATGTCTCGAATGTTTCCCGTCTCTACATGTTGCTTGCTGCTGCCGTACGTTTGGGAGTGCCGTGTGAGGGTTCCGTGCGACTGTCTCAAGTATTTTACAACGTTTCAGGTGGAGCTGGAGAAGCTGAATGCGGCCACTGATGAAATAAATAAACTCGAATTGGAACTTGATGTAAGTGGAATATATTTTTATACTTTTAATTATCGTGGAAAGTTACTGTGAAGCTATAGAGTAGCGTCTGACTGTAAACATGATTGTTGTCAGTTCGATTTCTACTCAGGGATGTGAATTATTTTAATTTGTATGTTAATTATTTTCAGATATAGATAGATTAAAATGATATTATTATTAGGAAATTAAACTAATGCAGATTAATAAATTGATAATTATATACTTCAAGCGGGCGAAGCCGCGAACGCGTCTTTAGTACATAAATAAAACTCTTCCATTGCTGATAGACTGACAGACAACGCACAGGCGAATTTACTGGACTTAGAATGTTGAAATTTAACATGTATGTAGGTAGATTAGGGTGTGTAGGAAAGCAGTGAATGACGATTTTCCGTACTTCCAATGGGAATGGGAAAAACGAGATTTCCAAATTAAGTATTTAAAAAAAGTAAGTCCACGCATATAAATGTTCTGGCCACGTCTAATGTTTTATAAAGAATATAGGTAGGTCGGTCCCTTTATTTATATATAAAATGTTTTATTGATAGTAGAAGTGGGCGTAAAGTCGAGTATTATGCAATTTTTATGTGATAACTACGTTGGTATGTTGTATATGTATGAATTTCGTATATTAAATACTTGTTATTTATATTTTAATAGTAATAAATAATGTTATATTTATTATTAACACACAATGCTGTCTCCACACTTATCACTTTGAATTTAAAAATATTTTTAATTATAGTTTCTAACAAATTAGTTTTGGACGTACAAAAATGCTAATATTGTTTGACTTTTGACTTTAAATACAACATGATGAATAACAGACAGATAATTTTCTAAGCGTGGCGTTGAATTATGTTTGAGACACGAACTGACGGGGCTTCTTTATCGTTCTTAATACAGTTAAGTTTATAGAAATAAATTGCTTAGTATAGAATAGTGAGGAAAGGTTAATATTTGTCACTAATTTAAAAATATTTTTTAATCATTTAAATAAGTATTTATTATGGTTTCCTCTGCGTGAGGCTAAAAAACTAATTTATTTTTAAGTTAAGTAGTTAACGTCACTTACATAAAAGTTTTCTACTAAAATATCAATGTTCTGGTTTGACGCATACTGACAGAAGACACCTGTATAACACCTACATGTTAGTTAGGTAACGGAACCCAACAGCCACTGCGCTTTGTCTATATCAGGTCAGACGAAACGTGCACTTTTCTCTTCTACTGGAAATAAACCTGCTACATTCGTCGTAATTCTAAAATACAGGGAAATATTGTATTTCACATATATTTTTTTTGTATATATAAAATTCGCGAATTTTGCGTGCGTACGTCTAATGAAATATATGGAAATATTTTTTTTGTTTCTACATAATTAATTTATTTTCATGTATGTTTGCAATTTTTTTTTCGATATTTGACTTTTGAAATTTTGAGCATAGCCTAACTAAAGAAACAATTACTTACGTGACACTCGGTTTCATTATAATTTAATTACTTATTTAACTAAATAAAAAATATGAAATTATATTTTTAAAATATAGCATTTTTTTATTTAGTATAATTTTAAATGTAACTTTTAAGAAGCTTTAAAGTTATAGGTCAAACATGATGTAACCAACATTTGGCAAAACTCCAAATATGGACACATAATATGTGAAATATGTATACTACTACTATATATAAACTGAAAGGTACATGTTACCAAATACGTCTCTAGAGGGTCACTTCATCGATTCGTTGAATACTGCATTGTTGTTGACAACATTCTCTTAGCGGTTTAAAATTTATATAGAATGTCATACTTTAACTTATTATATTGACTTTGGAATGTTCGTTTGTGTTCATT
>JAKRZM010000467.1:9434-201366 GCA_036379175.1 Heliconius cydno galanthus | reverse complement strand
CAGGAAATGAAACATTTTTTAAAACAATCATTCTACTGAGTGGGTCTTGAACTTGGGTATCCCATGCAAAGTCTGACAATATTCTATTGAGCCACGATAATGTCTATAAATAAATTACAAATATAAAAAAACATTTCATTTTCCAGGTGACACAACTCGAAGAAAATCTAAAAAGGAACATTCTAAAGTCACGAATATATTTCGATGAGAAAAAGTTATGTGATGAACAATTACAAGCACAAAATGAGAAAATAGAAAAACTACAGCGCCTCATAGCAGACGCCAAGTTCAGATATTCAAAGTCTTTGAAAGCTTTAGAAGAAATTTCCGAAGAGATACACAGAAGACGCGGAGAATACCCACCTGGGAAGGACACTATACCAGTGGGTCCAAGAGAACCAGGTGTTGGAGCTGAAAGAGATCCAATTCATGACGAAAACGGTGTAAATGATGAAGATTCAAGCCTACAAGAACTTAGAATGCGTGTTAGAGAACTAGCTCTAAAGCCTATAGACAGAAATGACGTCGAAACAGACGAAGCCTGGGCTCAGGAGCTAAATGAAACTATTAATAAACTAGATCAACTATTAATGATGAAGGAAAATAATCAACAGAAAAAATCTAAATTTACAAACAATTCTCCGCGAAATTCAAGCGCGCCAACAACTAGCACTAACACAGCGAAATATGTAGAGTCCAAACTGTCACGTACGAAATCAATAAGTCGCGAAGTTATATATGAAATGAATCCACCTATAACTAAATCTGATAAATCTAAGAGTATGATGTCTCTAGACGTCCTTGCTCTGGCTAGAGACGCTAATATAATGGACAGGGAGTCCTATTTGAAAGCTGTCATAGAAGACAAGTCTCCCACAGGAACTTATACTGAAAGTAATTCTGATAGGAACGAAAGTCCTGATGATATTTTGATGGTGGAATGCGATTCAAGTGATTCAACGCAAAATCCCGTTATACGTATGACGAGTTCTACTATTACAGACAGTGATAATAGTTAATTTGATTTTTTTTGTGTTGATAATATTTTTTAATGTTAGATTTGATATAAAATGGGGAATTAAAAGAAAAATTAGGTTTTATTGGTATTTCGTATTGTTTGGAATTGGAAAATTTTTACTCGTGTCTCTTAGTATTGCAGTGGTGAAATTGGAATAAATACTTTCGCTTGATTGTCATCTAACAGATACGGGTTCTAATCGTGATATTTCTAAATTTATAAAACAGAATTTTCATATGTTTATCATTCTCAATGTCTGAATAATACTTTAAAATATTATTAAATAATAGAGTGTAGTTTGAGTTTGGTTGAATTTTGAAAAATAATTATAACGAAAGAAGAATTTCAAATTAATAAAATAATTGTGTGTAAACACACACAACTTGTCTCTTTTTTAAAGAAAACGTACATACATATGCAAATAAAATGACGCCGGTATCTTAATACTAACACACCATATCTAATACTCATTGAAATAAAATCATTCTTATACTTTTTGTTATTTTAAACGATTTAAAAGTTTTACCAAGAAAAAATTGAGTTAACAATTTAAAAAGAAACATTTACTTAGAAAGATCAATTTAAAACTGAGACAAGGCCCCTAGAAGATATCTATAGATACGCCAATGGCTGTATCCCAAACAGCAGCAGGCGGATCTTATTAGAGGGAACCTGTCAACGTACTATTTAGACACGGTTTTCCATTATAACACTTCCGTTCTCCACTTTCCGCTGACTTCTTACGGCATTGCATTTTAAATCGCGGAACTCAGCGCCGTGCTTTTCCTCGTTACCAGAAAAAGGTAATGAAAATATTGAGTATTTTATTACACCAAGTGGAAATCGAACCCACCACTGTCTTCTTAAGTTGCACGCTTGTACCCCAGTGCCACGACTGGCCTCAGACTATCAGATTTAATATGAATTATTAGTGGTTGTGTACGATTTTAATGTTTAGTGTATTAGTGGTAGTTTTTTTGCACACATATATATTAAAATATTGTATACAGGATGGTAGTAATGTAAGATTTTTTATATATTAATTGTATATATTCAGAACTTTATATCTCGTTGAGAGTAATTATTACAAATTATAGATTGGAGGAAGTAGATAAAAATAATTCTAAATTAATATTTTCTTTTAAATTTTGTTCGCATACGATTTTCAGTAAATTAGATTAAAGATTTTATCATTTTTTTCGGTTCTAAGATAGTATATATCTAAATATGGCTTAAGGCCATTTTGAAAATATAATTTCTATTTCAAATATGGAATAATTATTAATATTTGTAGTATTTACTAAATCCCATATCATAGTATTATTTTAGTTTTTTAATATTCAGTGTTTTTATCTCCTATTTTAGTAACTATTCTCCTAACTANTCAGTAAATTAGATTAAAGATTTTATCATTTTTTTCGGTTCTAAGATAGTATATATCTAAATATGGCTTAAGGCCATTTTGAAAATATAATTTCTATTTCAAATATGGAATAATTATTAATATTTGCAATATTTACTAAATCCCATATCATAGTATTATTTTAGTTTTTTAATATTCAGTGTTTTTATCTCCTATTTTAGTAATCTCCTATTTTAGTAACTATTCTCCTAACTACTAATTAATAATTTTAATTGCTTCCAATATTAATCAATATTTTAATAAACTCTATTAATTATTGCCATATTTTTCCACCGACTCACAAATACATACATAGAATTAAATAAAAATACTTATAGTAGTATTTTGATTTTTTTTGCCAAAATTTCAACTACTATAATAATAATCATCATCATTATTATTTATGAACTTCTATAATATTTTGATTTATTTATTTTTAACTGATCTTGAAAAAATAGACTCCAATTTACAAAAATCTTGTTATTGTAATTTACATTTTAAAGAAATAATAGTTTTATTTTATAATTTGTCACGCTACGGTAATATTAAAATAATACAATGTTTTTTTAAATCTCTTCGTTTTGGGTTGTGAATATTTAATTTCTATACTAGATGAATTTTTATAAAACACATACTCTTAAACGAGTCACACGACGAACATATTTGAGTATTTTTTTTTTAATATTTATTAGAAGTTACTTACTAATCAAATATAAGGCAAGAAGAATATAAAGATACATTAAATACTTTTTAAAAAGGTTTTATTTTAGTTCAATTAAAATTTAAAGGAAAATTCGTAACTCTATACTATAGTCATTTAACAAACAAAAATTATATAATAATATGAGTATTGAATTACAAAATGCAGTCGAATTGAGAACTTCCACCTTTTAGAGAAGTCGGTTAAAAAGGAATATGATACAATATAATATTAAAAGATTATTTTAATGTAAAATCTCCCAACTTATAGTAAAGTATAATTATTATTTATTTTATCACATTTAAGGAATATGTGATGCAATAATATGTATGTATATAGAAATGAACACAAAAAAAATAAACTAAAGTAACTTTAAAATATCTTCACTGCACCATCTTTACTGTTTAAAGCACAAAACAATGACACATTTCTCTTTAAATATTTCGGAATAATAAATAAATGTTTTTAAAACAAATTTAGTTTTTCATTCTCACACCTGTAAGTTATAAATACAAATACTAAATGAGATCTAAATTATATGTTGTGTCAATATAAACATTTCCTCGTACAATGGAACCCCCAACCATCACACAGTCCAGTGCTTCTCAATAATGGCATTGAACATGCGAAAACTAGAGTATGTAAGTGACTTATTGTACATTATTTATTTTAATATATAATGTTTGTTAAAAAATGGATTAAAATAAAAAGAAAAATAGTTTGTGAAATTTATTTCTATTTAAGAATTACTTTTTCCAAACAATATAACAGTTAATACATAGAGGAAGGCACTTTTAAGCTATTTATAGTATAAGATTCTAGACAATCATTTCTATAGAAGTGTAAATATTTAATTTCATATTTTATTAATTATTACATATTAAAATACCATTTTAATTATTCGAATTAGGATATTTGTGTTAATAAAAAGAAATATAAAAGAAAATAATAAAAAAAACACTTAATGTGAATTAATCAACAATAAGAAGAAGGTATATTTTATATTGATTACAAAAACAAAAGGGTCTGATTTTTCTTATACAAAAAGCAGTACAACATCAAAGATCTTGTCCAGAAAGACCTAACAATAGATGATGTTTTAATTACAAACCGATTGTCTCGTATAATATATTCCTAATAGTATTAATTTTGTGACCAAAAAGATATATCCCGTTGATTTTATAGGGCATTATTATTATTTTAACAATAATCAAATTAAGATATTAAATTAGTAGAAAATTATCTTTTATAACATCGACCCATAAAATAAATAAACTGCTAAAACTAAAGTAATAGTTATTTTTATTTGGCTGTTCTATAATATAATTTAAAACTTTACAATATAAGAAATATTTTCCAACTGGTATTATTTTAAATAATTAAGTTTATTTTTTATCTATGGCAAATAGGATTTATTATCTATGTATATCTAAAATACATCTATATTTGTACCCTGTGTGTATGAAACGATAAAAGATTTTTCATACCAATGTTTTATAACAAAAGAAAGCAACAGAAAATTACTGAATTGTGACGTCATAAGCCATGACCAATGACTATGTATTAAACTGAACAAAATATTATAATATTATATTTATTATATTTTTTTATATTATTGAAATATAAAAACTAGCAAGGGAATGAATTACAATGAAAAAACTCCCCAATACATATTAACAATATGAGTTAACCAATTAAATGCCAACATAACCGGGTAGATAACTACCCATATATAAGTATGAATGTATATAATAAATAATATCTACTATTTTCTAATTAAAAATATAAAGAAAAATATTTTATTACTAAAATATGTAATTACTTAATACATATGAAGATGATATTATTATTATTTCATTAACTAATTTGACACTGGGAACTAAACCTGAGACCTTGATTTTATCGGTTAGGCTCATAGTATTTAATAAATAATAATAATGTATGATTAATATAGGTTTTAGTCAAATTGATTTCTTATAAGTTTTCATTACAGTATAAATTTGATTACAAAAGTATCATATTTTTTTTAAAGAATGCTATATTTAATTAGTTTTCATTTAGTATTAGTGTTTGTGTTCTAGAAAATTCATCTTAAGGCTTATAGATAGAAACTGCCTTTTGATTCCCCCACTGTCCATTATAGAATTTTCCAGGCATTGCGTGTTGAGTGGCGAAAGTCGACGCCATGCTTTGCCTTGTTACCATCCACCGAGTGGAAATCGAGTCCACAGCCATCGCAGTTACAGTCACATACTTGTGCCATGGAGCCACGATGACCTCATAATCTTTGGCCTAGTATTTTTAATAACTGCTAATTGAAAGATATCAGTTTGACCGCAATATAGACCTAACGTGTACCTAACACAGCCTTCCATTAAAAGCAAATTAAATTTAAGGATGTGCCATACAACAAATTTTTATCTTTAACTAAACATATTGTTTTATATTTTTCAAGAAAAATGATCTTATCAAAACCTTGAACAAATGCTTGTAACTTATGAAATTCTATCATAAAAATAGTAAAATTTTAATAATTATGTAACTTGTATTTTTACTTCATTATTTTATAATTTCAATACAATTTTTTTACATCATTTATTTTATCAATTAATTATTTCAAATTATATAACCTAAAATATTCTTCTCCATATATATATTATTGAAAAATAACTTAAATTTTCTTGGTAGAATGATTGAATTAATGAATGATACAGTAAAAAATGCTAAAATAATTTCATTCTATAAAATTAAAATTATATTTAAATAAATATAACTATTCTATACGTTTTATTCTTCTTTCATTCATTCTTCTATCGTATTTCTATATAACCATTCTATACGTAACAATTATTTTTATCTAAGGTAACACATTATAATAATATTACGAATAATATTAATAAATTATGTAAAAATAATTAAATAACGAAATATACCTAATGTATAAATAATAATTCTAAACAAAACTGAATGTGACATAGTGGCAAGTCACTTTATTAGCCAATTGCCCGTTATTTTATATAAAAAAAAGTTTAACAAAGAAACTAACACTGCTAGTTATTTATAACGAATAATACACTAAACTGGAATTATATAAAAAACATCATAATGGAATTTGTACCTGCACTTTCTGCATTATATTTCTATTAGATAAATTAGCAATGACGTTAAAAAATATATGTCACTAATGACAAAAAGTACACTGCCAAAATATGAAAGTATCGTTATAAAATTTAATTAAAAGTATGTATAATATCTGCAAAATATTTTTTTATAAAAATAAAACAAATATACCGTCGGTATATATTTAAACCAATATTAGGTCATCAAAGCAAAAGTGGCGGCTAGTTTTGTTAAGATGGTAAACAAACCAGACGAAAAAAAATAATTAAAAAATTATTTTATTTAAAATTTATATTGACAGGAACCTAAAAACGTTACCATACTATATTACATACATTAAAGCGTAATATTAATAAAGATACACCAAAACAAAAAAATGGCATTTGTGACCCAATAAAAAAAATATAAAGAATTTAAAAAATAGCAATTTAACCACTTTTGCCTTAAAAATTTTATACCTATTTCACTTTCATAACGGACAAACACAAAAATATAAAAAATAAAACTTATTCTAACCAATTCAAAAGAAAACATGAGTTTCCTTACAATTTAGAGGAAGGTACTACGTCGCGCCACCACGGCGTCCTTTCGAAGACACCGGGTTGACTGAAGAATGCTTTTTGGAGATTCTGATATAACTGAAAAGATAATTATTATTTTTGTAAGTATAATTAAAATATGTTTCAGTATCAAAAATTGATAGCAAAAAATCTTTATCGTATCGTATCTAAAATAAATTCATCTCTGCGCAGCTCGCTACGGGAACAGTGTTTTAACACTAGTTTCTCAGAGACTCTCTGTATTATTTGTCTTCACAATTAAAATGTTATTCTTTTTCAAATACTTTAACAATTTTAATAAATTTAAGACTTAAAAATAATAGTAGATCATATTTCAGAAGAGTAATTGTAGTTTTTGTTCAAATTAAAATTCATTCGTAATTTACTAAATAAAAGAAGAAAACTAACCTTCCCATCACTCCTGCCCAATACCGAGTTAAGAACAAAATCAGTAGGCGCCAGCGCATCCACCACACTAACAACTTCACTTTTAACATCAAAACACAATTCAAGAATTGAATCCCGTACCAGCCTCGCCATATCATCACCTTTCGCGAAACCACCTTGATAAAATTCCACTAAATTGTCATCTAAGCAATACAATCCATATAGTGTGAAAAGTTTCATCAAAACCGGCTGAAGCTGTTTTTCCTTTTTTTCTATACTTTCCAAGCAGAATATTAAAGATAAATATTCCGCGTACACCTTGGTTAAGTTACGCCACCTGTACACCTGAGTTTTGTTTCTCGCCTGCACTTTTGTTAGGCCTTTTGATAGGTTTAGTTCGTTCTTTTCGTGCGTGTACTTTAGCAGCCAGCATATTAGCCATTTATATGTTGATATTATGACTGTGGAGAAAAGAAAATAAATTATTAATATATCGAGGCCGAAATGGCGCAAGTTCTAATTGCGACCGCAAGGGTTGTGGGTTCGATTCTCACTTTAGTAATAAGTAAAAAATAGCAAACAGTGTATATATAAAAATGACAAAGATTACAAGACAAGAGTAAATAAAAAAATAAAGATGTTGATATTTTCAGTGTAGCAAGAAGAAAGAGATTTAATTCCGCTACTCGACATGCAATTGGGGGTGGGTGGGAACTTAGTGTCTTAACGCTAGGTTCCCTTTGCATAAGTTACTCAACATTAAAAAGGTTCCCTTTGTCTATTCTACTCCATATTAAAAAGAATTATCCGGATTCGAATTCGGGAACAATTCAATAATCACTACGTAAATTGTTATATGTTTCCTAATAATATGCATATATATAATGTTTTCCTAATGTGTTATAAATATAATAATAAATATATACAATTATATACATTATACTTACACTGAGGATTCTTCAATTCATGCGTACTGGTACAATTGAAGGTCCTATCTTTGATAGTTCTATAGTCCTTCAAAAACGCCACTGTGCCCAATGGTGAATCTATTTCAGAATCGGATAGCGCAGCTTCATATTGCCTCAGTAACCAATTACCCGCTTGTTGGGATAGCACGTTGTTGTCACCTTCGTAGGTGATTGTGGGTTCATGGTTGCTTCGTATGTCACCTAAGTTTGAGCACTGGAAGGTTTTGAATGAAAACCATTATTTAATTATTGTTAAAAAATATATTGTAAGAAAATGGAAGGGTCTTAATGAGAATAGTGTCTTAGCACTAGGTTGCCAGGTCCCCTCTGTCTATCCTGCTATGAGAGATGTCCTCGACACCAAAGCGAAGAAATGAAAATATAAATTTAAATAAATATTTTTATTTTAAAAATTGAGGGAATCGCGAAACAGCAGGAAACCTCCTCACTCCAATAGAGAAAGAGAAGGTGTAGTTGAGTCCAGCAACTCAACACGCAATATGTCAATGTCTCAGGCGGAAAGTTGAAAACGCAGTATTCAACACTAGCTCTGCCTTCCCTACTATTAATAATAATAATTAGCTGCAATTATACTATAAATACTCACTTTCAAATAGCCATGTCCACCACACGCCTCTCTGCACTGCTGGGCTGCTTTCATCGTGCTCCATGTTAGTAAAGGTTTGCTGCTTGAGACCATCGCGTGGATTTCTGATACTGCTTCGCTCTAAAAAAACAAATATATAAATGTTAAATGTAGGAAATGTCTTAATAAGGGAATGGAGTGTGTTAACATTAGGTGCCCGGGTACCTTCTGCCCACCCTGCTGTGTACGGAAAACAGCGTGAAGCTAGATAAGAGGCTGTTTTACATTTTAACGTTAAATTCAAATTCAGCTATAACTATGTACAGATATATTAGATGTATCTAATAAATACGTAAACGTTATTGGGGCAGGCATCCAAAGCATTTTTTATTCATTGTTTTTATTAGTTTAAAATATATTTTCTTACATGAACACATCACATTGTATATTGGGTTATAATAAATAATAGATTTAAGCAACAAAGTCGAGGTTGGGTCGCCCGAGTAGTGAGCATATGTATGAAATCCTTACCAAGTTATCCACTCTATGTCCAGCATTAGACTTCTCAACCATATTAAGATACATTAGAGTAAATTTCTCAATATATAAACGGAAGACCACAGCCGCCGCCACATGCCCGAAAAGACGCCATTGCTATAAAAACAATTAAAAAATATATGTAGATAGTTCAAAAAAAGTTAGTGTAATAAAAAAAATGTGCAATTTTTTATATAAAAAATAATAACATAATGATTATTTATTAATTATATAAACAGATTAAAAAAATTAAATTGAAATAAAATAAAGAAATGCCGAAACCCGGGATTGAACCGGGGACCTTTAGATCTTCAGTCTAACGCTCTCCCAACTGAGCTATTTCGGCGGTGAAACTGACGTCGAAAAGATACCTCACATGTTATTAAGACGCAAGGTAAAATCCGCTTAACATTTTCATTGAAAAATCTAGGCTAGATTGGATTTTAAGTAGTTTACAAAATATTTGTTATCATTGTTGAATGTTAAGTTTGTTTTAAGGAAACGATGGGACTGACATTTTTATATAGTCTTTACCCAAAAGTTCCTTAATAAAAATAAATTTAAAAATCCATGTATTTAAAAACAATATAAGAATTTATTTAAAAGAAGTCTAAGCCGCAGTATAAGAAAACAAATTTCGATTTTGATGTACCATATAGAAAATACACACTCAATTTTCACATTAAATTATACGAATCACGGTCACCCAATAGACTGGCTAAAACTTAAAAACTCTACGAAAAACTCAAAACTCAACTCACATATAGTACAAACTTACTTTTTTTCTATACTTATATCTAAAAACTCACATGCAACTCATACTCAATGAGTGGTGTTTCCTTATCTCTCTCTCCAAACTGAGTACGGGTCGCCGCGTAGCGTATCGCTATACTAATCGCGCTGGATAGGGAATGACAGCTCTCTTGCATTATACCGATTCGACCTGAAAGAAACAATGTTATATATTAAATTAAATCAAATCAGCTTTACGCTGTATCCCACACACAGCAGGGTAGGCAGAGGGAACCTAGTGTTAAAACACCCCGTTCTCCACTTTCCGGCGAATTCTGGAAGCATTGTGTGTTGAGTGGCGGTACTCCACATCGCGCTTTGCAGAAACAGTCGCGGTTACAAACGCACTTTTGTGCCTGTGCCTTGTGCCTCTGCGCTACGACTGGCTGAAAATATAAATATCTAGAAAATATAAATATCAAGCATACCTGCAGACAAATTTTCTAAAGCAGCACCCAATATCCTAGATGGTTCTGAGAAAGAACTTTCGTATGTTCCATCTTCTGTCACATCAGCCGTCCTATTAAGGAGATTTTCCCGCGGGATTCTATACTGATTGAACATTATAAATCTGAAAGAATTAAACAATTCATTCATAAATCGATATATTACGATAATTCGTCAATTGGCAAATGACAATTGTGGTTATCTTGCAAAGAATCGAACCGTACAAGGGATGGATGTGGATTCATTCTTACTTAGGGTCCCCCAAATATTTTAATTAAAAATATATATGGATATTGTTTCTCTAAGACGAGGTCTCTAAAATTTAAAAATGAGTGGGTAACGGATTTTGCAATAATATAAACTTTTTCTCTGTAAGCTGTAAAAAAGATTGACAACATAAAAGGCGAGATATGTGAAGTTCCCGATTCAATAAATATTCACACGTTCGCAAGAATGACGTGAATTGTATGTATAACGTCGCACTATGTGCGGGTTGTAGATAATGTACATTTATATGTACCTACTTAATATTGATAAAATTATGGGGCCCTAGCCATGGCCTCGATACTTGGGTCCCGCCATTGGAAGAGTATTTTTTATATTTTCAAATGTATTTTTACATTAATTTATATTTAAATCAGCTTCATGCTGTATCCGGCATTCAGCAGGGTAGGCAGAAGGAACCTAGTGTCAAGACACTCCGCTTCTCACTTTCCGCCGAATTTTGAACGCATCGCTTGTTGAGTGGCGGAACTCAATCCCGCGCTGAGCCTCGACACCAGAGCGAAGAAATGGAAATATAAATTTAAACAAAGATTTCATTCAACTCTCACACTGACTTTACGATATTCCGTGTGATCTTAACTGCGAGGAATAAATTATTTTAATTTTTAATGTCTCCTCTGGCAAGTTAAAATGTGACGTTCAGTTTCGCTACTTGACACGACGATTTTTCATGTTAGCGAAACATTAAGCACGTCACTACTATGCATAAATAATTATTTCTTATAATTCATTATGATGAATTATAATGATTTATAAATCTTCTATATTTAGTTATTCTTTTTTTTATTCTAAAATTAATAACAAAAAAAATAATAAAGAAGAATATCGTTACAAATTTATATTTTTGTAGTTCATTTTGAACAAAATGAGTGCATGTACCAGCAAACAAAGCAAAGTTTATTAATTTTAATAAGTTATATCCCATTGACGTACAATCTTCTCGCACTTAACTGGTTTTTTTAAAAAAATTAAAATTTAAATAATTTTTGTAAGAAAAATTATCATTGGTATTTGAATTTAAAATTATAATAATAAAAGATAACAATAACATATTAATATATTCCTTTACAAAATAAAAGAACATATAATAAAATTAAATGTATTTTCTTATTAAACATAATAAAATGTTAAATTATATACAATATTTCGACGTCGTAACGCATTGACGTAATTTCGAACTGTACACGCGTTGTTTATTATGTCGATTCCTATTTAAAAGGAATGCCTGTTCCATTCCCACTCGGGGGAACGAATTATATTCATTTCCTCGGTAAATACTGTTCAAGAATATTTAGAGAATAAACATGTATGGAATTAATGTATAAACATGTATGGAAGTAATATAAACTTGCCGGCTCTTCTCAGCAGAACTCCCTTCCGAACCAGTGGTAGGTTTTTGTTAATATGTTCATTCGACGATTCAAAAGTGCTTGTAATAGTCCATTTGAAGAATATTTTCAATTTCAATATTACAAATGCGGCGTTGAGGTCCGCCTGAATTCCAAGACGATTTCGTTAACTTGCCGTAATAAATATAATAATTTTAATCATAATTTGCAAATATCCATTTTATCTGATATGTGTACGACGAGACTAACCTTGTTACGTTATCTAATTTGTGTAATGAATCATTATTTTAATTTCATTACAAAATGGACAGGCACAAGAATCGATTACTTTTTATTACAAATGTAGTTTATGTATATTATTATTACAATTTTTGGTTGTTATTTAAATTGAATTCGAGGAAAATGTCTTCTAAAATGTTTATTTTTTTGTATCCACAAACAAATTAAAACATTTTATTTTTTCAGTCAGGTAAGTATATTCGTATTAAAATTTTGTAGCTACGTGATACTTTTCTGTAAGAATATAATATTATGTTTTATTTTGTCATAGATTTTTTTCTGATAGCACATGCAAGTTAATAATAGTTAGTTAGTTAGGTAATAACTAAGCTGCAATACACTTAAATTACATACCGATTAAAACGATTTCTCAAATCTTAATATCTCTAAGTAATTAGGTACATATAATACTTATTATTTAACGAAACATCTGTACATATAATAATTTCTAATTGTAACTGAACGCTGTCTCTACCTGGTAGTGGTAGATATACTAGAAAATCTAATTTTGGATTCCATAATCTAGTATTAGGAACCCTAATATAACAAAAAATTTTCTGACCATGATCAACATAAAAAACTACGTTGAATACAAATTATATACATACTAGCAATACATCAATTTTATTACGTAATTAAAGAGCCACACTAAAAACGTCAATTAGCGTTAACCTGTCATTAGACTTAATGTCAGTTAAATAGTAATCGCAGTTTTTAAGTATGAATGTCAGTGTCAATGGTTAATTGATTATTTAGCAGCTTCATGTTTTTTGCCTAATTTTCGAGACATTGCGTGTAAAGTGAAGAAACTCAACTCAATGAAAATACTTTATTCAATTGAATGAAAATCTGACAGAATCACTCATCGTTTTTACAGACGCCATACCACTGCTCTATGGTGACCGCAATGATTTTATTAAGTTCAATATTTTGTGTTATAATTTAGGTAAGGTAAGGTTCGGCGGAAAGTTGGTGATCGAAGTGTCCGAATGCAATGTCTTAACATTAGGTTCCCAAGTACCCTCTGCTTACCCCGCTACATAGAGATAACGATGAGAACCCATAAAAAATCAAGAGGTCACGGTCGGAATTTCATTTACGCGTCACCGCACTATCGATCGCAATTGTATTTAATTCGTTGATAAGATAAGAATTGCGATTCGAATGTGTCTGAATCATAGTATTTTTTTACATATCTGATAAATGTATATTTTTGTATTAGGCAAAAATTATTATTTTATATTTATTAAAATTATTTAGAAAACAATAAGGTATTGTAAAATATATTTTTTTATGCATGTTCATAATTTATATAGGTAGGTACGTTTTTCATTCCAAAACTAAAGCAGCTTTTTTTTAGCATAGAAAGTTTTCTATTCTCTATCTATTTTTATTTGTTTATTTTTTATTGAATGTGTTTTCTTAAGTAACAATAACTTTTGCTTTTTATAAGACAAGGCTGCACAATATCACGGTCAGTTTCTTATAAATATATAATAGACCTAACAAAATAAAACTTATCACCTTGGATGAACAAAGAACACGGGCAAGTACCTAATATTGCCATCATCAGTATAACAACTCAAACTTTAGAATATTTTTTATTGAAATAAGATAATATTTAATGATTATATTAATTAACTAAATTATATTAATTATCTAAATTATTCTACAAAAAAGCGTAAATCCTAATGTCATGTCTGGTTTATGGTTTTTATCTTCGAATTTGACTTACCCATTATCAATCCCATTAACGCCGATCTTCTCCCCCATATCGCCTACAGTTAACCCAGGGTACGTTTCCAAAGTGTCCGGGTTCCTTATGGGCACCACGA
Organism: Heliconius cydno galanthus; assembly: GCA_036379175.1. Lineage (NCBI taxonomy): Eukaryota > Metazoa > Arthropoda > Insecta > Lepidoptera > Nymphalidae > Heliconius > Heliconius cydno. The sequence continues at coordinate 187,101 of JAKRZM010000467.1, read as the reverse complement.
AGCCGTGAAGACCATGGTTAGTACCGTCTGGCGTTATGAGCTGGGCAAAGAGAAGTGTGTGTGTGCATGTTCTACCTGAAACAGAAGAAATTTTGAGTGTAAGTTTAAAATATAAATCACCTATATGATACAATCGGATATTTTCACTGCACACATTACATATTTAAGAGAACATGTGTGCCTAATCAATCATTTTAATTGATTATAATTGGCTTACGATTTAAAAGCTATAGTTGAGCAGTTAACTGAAAAATCAAATTTTTGCAACAATATGTTGTTTTGAAAGAAAAAAATATTTGTTTAATAAATTACATAATTTATTAAACAAATAATATAATTAAAATTTTAATAATAAATATAGTATTTATGGGAAAGCACTGTAGGTACTGCACTACGGGGCGCCTCTTAACAATAAAAATATTAAGTTATTTATTTACATCTTATTTTATACGCAAGTATATTATAGCAGGTATAGAAATATAACAGCTTTGCGTTTTATTTTTCTATTTAAGATAATAAACGATTATGTTTATTATATAGTGCACATAGCGGGGTAGGCAAAAGGGACCTGAGAACCTAGTGTTAAGGCACTCCGTTTCCATTTATATACTTCCGTTCCTCCGTTGCCGCCAATTTTAAGGTGTCGTGTCGAGGAGCCCTACGCCGCGCTTTGCCTTGTAACCAGAACAGGCACAAGAAAATAATTAATATTTCATTTCCTCGGGCGGGAATCGAACCCACAATCAGTCTAGCGCCACGACTATATGATTTTATGTTTATTTACTTATATTGATGTAATTCTTATAGTGGCCAGTGAGGCAAGACTGTTATCATTGCAAGTTTATCAAACGAACGTTATCTTTCGTTACTAAGTATTTCACTAACGCATATGAAATCAAACAGGGGTCATGGAATTTAAGATTAATGGTGTTTCGTATCATTTCATATATTTCGTCATCGAATATTTAATCTGTTCTGTTCTGTTCTGTTCTTTCTATTATGGCGTTCCGAGCGTGCCAGTTGAGCACAAAATCACTTCGCCAGTGTCACGTTGAATGGAGAACTCACGAAAGAGGTTGTACGGTAAAAAAAAAGTTATAATATTAAACAATAGAAAAATGCATGTTTAAGAGAGATCCAATATTTAATATTTAATTATTTACTGCTAAAGGAGACATTGACATTTTACACAAATCACTATAATAAGTCTTAACTTAAGACTTATATATAATATATAATAACCTTAAGTCTCTAAAAGTAAAAAATAGATAAAACAGTTGCAAAAAAATTAAAAAACATGCTTTTGTGGTTAACTACAATTAACTACATTTTTTTTGTTTCAATTAAGAATACCTAACTTAAAAAAATGAATAAATTTGAATGAAGAATAGTGTAAATAAAAAAAAAGTTTTGCAATATAAAGAATAGCCAGTCGTGGCACGGGGGCCCAAGCGTGTGACTGTAAACGCGAAAGGTTGTGGTTTCGAGTCCCATTCGAGGATGAAAGATTTAATATTTTCATTTTATTCGCTCTGGGGTCTACAGTAATAGAGTTCCGCCACTCAACACGCAATGCCTCCAAAATTCAACGGAAAGCGGGGAGCGGAGTGTCCTAACATTATGCTCTCTCTGCCTACTCTGCCACATGCGGACGCAGCGTAAGTAATCTATCGACACTGTGTACTCCACGTTTTTTTTACATTGCTATACATTTTTTATTTAAACTATAAGAATAATTTCAAAAATTCAAAATTATTATTTTTTTACACTATTCTAAATTTTAATTTATACTAAACAATTTTTTTTTTTTAAAAATCGAACCCACAACCGTCGTATTTACAGCCACATGCTTGTCCCAGTGAAGCGACGGCCTCAATTTAAATATATACATAATATATTATGTGTATAAATTGAAACAGACAGACACAAAAAAAATAGAATACATTTCATCGATGAATAAATGAATCAAAACGAGGAAGCCACTTTATATGCGTAACCTTAACATTGGCGAATCGAGATAATTGCGTAACCGTCGAACTTATAAGTATTACACAATGTTTATTGTATTCTCACGTATCGTGCGAATTTTATTAGATTAACGGAGAAACATTGTAAAATCACCTTTCTCTCTTTGTTTCTAGCTTTACGCCATATTTCGCAGGGTAGGCAAAACCTGAGAACACTGTGAAGACACTCCGTTCCCATTAAGACACTCCCGTTCCCCACTTTCCGCCGATTATTGCCTCGTTACCAAAGCGAGGAAATGAAATTATTATATATTCGATTCCCTCGATAGGGATCGATCCCACAACCGTTTACAGTCACGTTTACAGTCCCACACTGGTAGTCCTGCGCTATGACTGGCCTCAAATTGTCTTTTTGAATAATCGTATTGTATTTATCAATTATAATTTTTTCAGTCCTGTTAAATTTCGTTTTTCAGAGTTAATCAGTTAAGAGGAAAACAAAGTAAATTTTTATCGAAGTTCACAGTAATGTGTGATATTATATCAGGATAAAATATTATTTAATAAGCGCATTTAACTAAATTATGAACATTGGTGCTAAGTTCCATTACACTTGTAAATAAGATACTCAAATATAATAGATCCTAGCACATATATATAAATTATATGTTTCCCTCTATCCTCTTCGGTTAACTTGAAAACTTTGATTGAAAAATTATTTAGGTAAGCAACATGAATCGCCATTCTAAATGAATTTATGGCAAATTAGCTGCCCAAACTATGTTTTAATTTGTTGTTATTCCGATATATAAGCTATATTAGTATAATTTCATCCAAATTCATTTAGCAGTTTTTGCTTGAAAGTGAAACAAACATCCAATGTCGCACACTTTCACATTTATAATATTAGTAGGATAGAACAATCTCTACATGTTTGACGTTAAGTAAAAGTCAAAACACTTAATAATTATTATTATAATAAACGCCATTGCTATATAAATACTTTTTATAGTAATTTAGAAATAGTGCTTTAAAATTATATTAAGACTTGAATAGTTTCGTTCGATAATTATTTAATCAAAGATATAAAGCTTATCACACATAGGCAAATTGATGCGCAAATAAAATTATTATAAACAATTTGAAAGCTACACCAAACTACTACACTACACCAAATCAACAGAAATAATAAATATGTTTAAATACTAAATGCGACGCAAGAGTGCACATAAATTTTAATAAAATATAAAATATTATATTTATAAATAAGTAAAAAAAAAATAGAGAGAGAGATATAAACATTATAACTATGTAAAGTCTAGTTTTAAAAGAATATATTAAAAAATATATTTTTGTAAAATTTATACGCCATACGCCAAAAGGGTGGAATGAGGCAGAACAGCTCACATGCACATATTAAATTAAAAATAATATAAAAAAATCACACAAAATTTTACCTAGATTACCAACCCAGCATTTTGCGGCTTCAAAGTCAGGTGTGTGTATAACGAACTGCTTGTTCTTGGGATCGTACGTAGCCGTGGTGCGCATTAGCCGCGCGTCTGATCCGTGCGCGACCTCGGTAAGGGCGAAACTGGCTAAAATCTGTGAAAAGAATATAATAATTTTAAAAGTTATTAATTTTGAGGTACTAGAAAGTATTTTTTTTTTGGTAAAATGATTAAGTTTACTATATTATGATGAGGCCAGTCGTGGCGCAGGGACAGAAGCGTGCGGCTGTAATCACGACAGTTTGTGGGTTCGATTCCTGTTCGATGAAGTGGAATATTGAATATTTTCATTTTCTCCCACTGGTACCGAGACAAAGCGTTTGGTTCCGAAAGTTCAGGAAATTTCACTCAAATACGGTAGGGAACGCAAGTGTATACGCGGGATATAGACTAGGACTAAAATTATTTACAGACTGGTAACATAGCTGGTACTGGTAAATTTATAACCAGACTGGTGATAGNCCTGTTCGATGAAGTGGAATATTGAATATTTTCATTTTCTCCCACTGGTACCGAGACAAAGCGTTTGGTTCCGAAAGTTCAGGAAATTTCACTCAAATACGGTAGGGAACGCAAGTGTATACGCGGGATATAGACTAGGACTAAAATTATTTACAGACTGGTACTGGTAAATTTATTACCAGACTGGTGATAGAGAAGGCGGAGATGGGAAACGGACCTCTACGCCATTGCGATATGTAATGTTTCAAATTTTGATGCAAAATTACTTATACAAAATATTTTTAGTAGTTATCTCTACTTTTAGTATGTTATCTCTCTAATTTGAATAAGTAGATTGAGTAACTACTAATGCAAAATATAAATCTGTTTTATTTTTAAATTCACATTATTTTTTATTATAAAATCAATAACATCAAATTAATTCTGAATGTTATTTTCCTACATGGTGAAGCAACTTCCCTGAGGATAATTGTGGTTTTCCTACAAAAATATTACACTTTCAAAAACATTATGTCTCACTTTGGTTTTCCTTACATAAATCACACATAATACAATATATCCTATGATTACCTGTTACTTAGTCTTAACATAGATATTTTTCCTTAAATATGCAATTTTATATTTATGCATTATGCGGTTTTAATAATAAAAATAATAATATTTTCTAAGCAATTTTTTTATATCTAAGCTTAATTTATGAACAACAAGTAATGTTTGATTGCGCATTTAAATTCATATTATTAGCAATAATAGGGCTAATACATTTAAATCTCAGCTTTCCTCTTCATACATAAAATAGTTTTATGGATATTGGGATGGGACATATTTCTTAACGGATTTTACATAAATTTATGAATGCAAGATAAGTGAAATGATAAAAAAGAAAATTCTCACCTCTCGATGTTTGATAGTTGCTTCGTAAAACTTCAAATGCCTCTCAGTTCCCAAGGATAGTAGGGCGTTGGAGAATAAATAAATTCCGATTGCCATCTTCACTGATACGCTCGGGTTAAGAGACTGCACCGCTTCATTTATTGTCATTATTGTTCTTGTCTGACAAAAAAGGAATAATTACTTAACACAAAAAAGTAAAAGTTTATTTCTCATGCTTATTTTAACATTATTAACATTATTCTTTAGTAGCTCTGCAGCAAATCGGTTAGTAGTTAAATTGCAAACTAAATTGAAGTTCAAACGAAAACAAAAAAATATCTGAGCTACAGCTACGAAATAGCTTAGTAAGGATATTTAAAACTTTTAATCATGTTGAGTTTCAGTTCTCAGCACAACTGCCTTCCGAATCGGGGGTAGCTTTTTGTTGACATGTACATTCGACGATTCAAAAGTGCTTTTATATTTTATTTGAATAAAGAATATTTTGAATTTGAATTTGAATCTAAATAGCAGTAGAACAAAATATTTGCTAATGCGACATATAAGGTATAATATTTGCTAATACATATTTTGGACAGCAGCGATGCTTATCAAGCGTACGTACGGTACATGGTGGTTATACATAAAAACTTTAATGAAACGATCAAAAAGTAGTGTGTGGGATCACATTCTCTTTCACAGCTAAGTATATTAAGTATTAGATTGCATAATAGTGTCAACTTGAACCTGTAAATATAGGTATTTTCCCAAGAATAGATGAACTTGAGTACGAAAGTGGAATTGATTCCATTTTCGTACTCATCCTCCATGATATTATATCCATTATTGCGATGTAACAAAATTTCAATACTAAAGATATGAGTAGATAGTACTTTAAATAAATAAAGGACTCGCTATTAGGTAAAGTTAGTACAATTACTATTAAAACATAAGATATCTGCGCAGTGCGCTATACTCAAAAGTCCCGACTATCCCATAAAAGTATTCACGACCCAAGATAAAACATCAAGTTATTGTTTTTTATTTATATGGGAAAATATTAACACTTCAGACTTTATCAACATTTTCTTTGACATGATGTTTTTTAATAAGTATTTTCAAAATGTGAAATAACACTTTAAAAATGTTTAAAAAAAAGACACTGAAATCATTCAAATTCTTATAAGCATTAAATGGCATTTTTAATCATTCAAATCTTCTTATGTTATTATATACATGAGAATATTCTTTGCTATATACAAGTTTTTTCGTAAAATCTGTTTGCGAAAAAATATTTTTAAAAGTATATTTTAATTTTTAATGCCCATTTCCGCATTGATAATATTATCGAAACAGTATCTCTTAAGTCATTAGTCACTAAATACGAACAGGCGGTACCAGGTATTGTGACTATTTTTATCACATGTATAATAATGATTGCTATATTATTTTGTGTATGATAATCAAATAAAAAAAATTAATAACTGTACACACAAACGTAAATTAGCTATTAACTGCCGTTAATCCGTACAGTCGGAAGTCGTCGTCGAGTCCCCAAGACGGAATTGAACTCACAATCGTGCCTTTAAAATAAATGTCACGTTTAGTCACACGCTCTGCCTGAGCCATTACGTTCTACCAAAATAAGCCTCAATATAAAAGATGCACTAGTTCAAACCTAGCCCCGCCCATGTATTTAGGACTTATATCTACGTCTTAGGAACGAGCGTGTAAACGTTACAGTTAATAAACTGGATATCGCTCTCGAAGTAAATAACATCCGGGAACGTTCATTTCAACAAACCATCGTGGCTTAGTATCTGATTTTAGACGACGATTATGGGTTCGATTCCCACTCGGGAAATTTGAATTATATTTCTTAAATCTCTTGGTTGAGTAAAAGTAAGAAGAGTAAGAGTAAAATAAGTACAGAAGTAAGTGTAAAATTTATTACTATATTTATGTCGAGAATAAAAATATTGTAAGTAGCGATTTTTATATATTTTTTATGATGGTCATTGTTTTATAATTACAATACTTAAATATGTATGAGATAAAAAATAACATTGTCGTTTTATTTTTATTTACTTCCCATATCATATAATGAAACTTTAAGTTATAACTTTAATATTTTAAACTTATAACTTAAAGAATAATTCCTTATTAGACAATTGTCGTGTACATGTACATTTTTGTACCATTTGAAAGTGTAAAAAAATAGAAAATTGATGTTTATTTTATTTCAAATAATAGAAAATATTAATCAATCTATGTGCTCATAGATCTCACATATTGTTCACTCACACTCTAACCCAACAATACGTAATTAAAGCCTATAACATGAATAAAAAGAGTTATATTTCAGGACTATACATGTGTATACAACATTTATAACTTTCATTGTGGCATATATGTCATTTATAGCTAGCTATCAGCTAGCACTATATCTCACATTTAGCCGAGTAGACAAACAGAACTCCTTTGTCAAGACTAATATTTATTCTTAATAATTGATTTTTATGTATAGATCTCTGTTTTATTTTTCTTTCAAAAGTATATAGTTAGGAAAATAACAGCTAAATATTTTTTTTAATTTCTACTTAAAAAATAAAAGAAATAAAAAATCTCACCCTTTTACTATAACTTGCATTAAACATTTCCTTTGGTATGAATTTGTATTCATTTATTTTCTTCAGTTGCAACTGAGTTATGCGTTTTTGCTCTTCCACTGGCGGTGTCACTGTGGGATGTGCAAATAGAGGATCCTTTTCCAGTGTATGCCATACTTTGTACTATTGAAACAAAAACAAACATTAATTATACAGCAAAACTCTTAATTCTCATACAATATTGTTTAATCCATAAAAAATATAATAAAACTAGTTCACATACTTGGAAATGAATGGAATTAAAAATTATGAGTTAAAAATAGAATTAATAATATGTTAATTCTATATATATCTCTTTATTACATGTAAAAAATTGTCAAGTGTATTTATTATACAGTATATATAAATACACTAATGCTTAATATAAACAATTGTAACTAAAAATGAAATAAGATTTAATATTACTATTATAGTTGTTATTAAGTAAATATATATAAAAACTAAACAAACTTATATCATAAGTGGGGAATGTACTGTCTTAACACTGGGTTCTCTCTGAATACCCTGCTATATGCAGGATACAAAAAAATATATAAAATCATAAAAATAGTGTGTTATACAGTTTGCAATTTCTTAAAGATTAACTAAAAGAGTATAACATTTTAATAAAAGTTAATTAACATCGAATTAAATTACATTGCAAAATTTAAGAGACAATTTTTTTATTATTTTTATTTTAGATTTGATACATACAATAGGATGATTAAGACATGTGGTTTAAATACTAGCACTATTTTAGAATGTGATGGTCCAAGTTTCAAGGTTGATCAACCAATATCTAGTGTTAAGTGGTTTTGTCAAATAATTCAATTTCTAGTAGCATTTGTTTTTAATATATCAGTTTTTTAAACAAATGTTTTCAATTTATGTTCATAACATAACATATAAACGAGAGAAATGATTCTTTACAATTGATTGCCGATTGTTTAACTTTTTGTTAATATTATGAAAGTTATGCAAAAAAATGTGGAAAAAGAAATCATATATTATAATATATAATAAATTTAAATAAAGAGCATCTCATAGAAGCTATAATTATATTTCTTATCAGTGAATGATAATGAACTCTATAAAAAAATAATGAGTTAAATTTTCAAATTCCTCAAAAAACATAAATAAAATTGCGGCCCTTACCTTAAGTTTTAATAAGTCGATATCTCCTTCAAGGGCCAATTTAAGTCGCTTCCAATTAAATGAGGCGTTATTTCTATACACGTCCAGGGGCCCGCTCGGGAGTTCCGGTACAAAACTTAAGTCCTCCATAACTAATTAGAAAAATGATATTATAAAATAAAAGATTAAAGAAACTGCACTTTATAATTAAAACGATGAATCTATTCAATGCAAACGGTTTAACACATTTCAGATTTCCGTATTTTAAATTATGGACACCGCAAAATACTGACTGAACAATATAAATCCTCACCTTGAGATTGAATGTGGGATCGTTAAAACTATGAAAACAAGAAGACCTTGTGTCTTTCAGCAAGTTTTAACACGACTGGGATTTAGATATTAGCACTAGTGTTTTAATAGCGATTTATATATTTCCTGTTAAATAAAAAACCGACACACACAACTACACGGCGAGCGGGCTGCGGGCGTGTGTCACATTCGCATTGTCAAAACGCTGTCAGACTTAAATGATAACCGCCTGATGCTATCTGTCAGATTAAATTTCGTCATAAAATTGGAAAGTCTTTTAGAACTCCAAAAAAACTAAAAAGTTAATAAAAATATTTATATTGGTTAATTAATCTGAGAAAAAATGTGAAGATGTTTTTTATTGTATTTGTAAAATAAATTTGATCATATGGTACGTATTAACTTAGCAGGATATTACTACTATTATTATTATTTTGTACCAGAGTTTAAATAAAGGTATTTAGTAGAATATGAATCAATGTTTTTAATTTTTTTGCCTGTCTGTCGTTTGTATACGTGATTCTTTTTGTAATATCTATTTTATAACTATTAGAATAGATAGCTTCTATATTTTGAAGATGTGGAACACACATTATGAAAATTAATAAAATATTAGCTTAGCAAAAGATACTCATTTCGGTGGACAGTTGTAATCCATACATATATAGAAATGAAGTGTATCAGGTAAAATCCACAGAGATGTATGTGTGAGATAATCCTTGTTATTTCAAGGTAAATAATTATAAATATAAATATAAAATCATGTCTGGACATTTTCCTATAAAAAATATTATAATAAAGGAAATCGGAATAAAAATATTTTAAGTTTGATTTGATCAAGCATTAAATTACCTACGAAGTACCAACTTGCTCAAGCAGTAAGTTAGAACAAAGTTAATTTAATTGTTCAATTTGTAAACGACTAAATGTAACTAAATATTTTTATTAGTTATAAAATTTAATTTTAAATAATTTTATCTTAATAGTTATAAAATATTAACGTATTTAAATAAAATTAAATCTTCATTGTCGTTATTCAAAATTAACTTGGTTCAGCTTTATACACTACTAGCGGACGCGCGCAGCTTCGCTTGCGTATTTAGGGGGTGTATTCTAAAAACCCATGAAACACATGTTCAATTAAATATTTTTAAGAGTCTACATTTCAAATTTTATAATAATCGGTGGCGTTTTAAAGATTTTTCCATACAAATTTCAACCCCTTATTTGCACCCTTAGGGGGTGAATTCTAAAGAACCATGAAACACATGTTCAATTAAATATTTTTAAAAGTCAAAATTTCAAATTTTATAATAATCGGTGGCGTTTTAAAGATGTTTCCATACAAACTTTCATTCCCTTATTTGCACCCTTAGGGAGAGAATTCTAGAAAACGATAAAACACGTATTCAATTAAATGATTTTAAAAATCTAAATTTTAAATTATATAAAAATCGGTGCCGATTTAATTTTTTTTCCATACAAACTTTCAACCCCTATATCTCCCCTTTAGGGTTAAAATTTTTCAAAATCCCTTCTTAGTGGATGTNGAAAGTAAACATTTGTCCAAATTTCACGTTTCTACGCATAGCGGTTACGGCTGTGTGTGCGTCTTACCTCAGTCAGTGAGGACAAGTCCTTTTATATATATAGATTATTTTTTATAATATAGAATATATAAAAAAATGTAAAAGATACATAAAAAATGTAAGTAATAAATGAAATGCTTATATAATAAAATATTAAATGATCACCATGACTTTTACAAAACTTTATAAGAATATAATCTACACAAACAGGAAAATATACTTATCCTTGTTAGAAAAAGACACATAAGTTTTACAAGAGCATTGGAAAATTCAGACATAATATATTTATGTAGGTATCATTATTTATTTATTGTTATTGAATTTCCCTTTTTAGTATTTTATTTATACTTATACAGCGCCAGCTCTTAAAAGTATTTACAACTACAAACAAACTGTCAAGTAAAAACTTCAAAAAGTTTTTTAAATGCAACGCAAGATGGCAGCATAGATAACAATAATATTAATGAACAGTGCAACAGAGAAGTCAATACAATTAGTATCGCGTTAAAAAGAGACAGCAAACACGCCCACACTAACACACCACCACTACACAGGTAAGCGTGTAGTACACGTAAAAAGAAAAGAGAAGTTGTAAAACAACAACTACGCTGAGTGAGCGAAGCCTGGTTTTCTATCAGATGTAAAATGGACGGGCGGTCGCGCTGTGCGCTCGTTTGCTCCGCGTGTTTATAATATCGATGTTTATTTTGACGTGAATACGATATATTGTTTACGCGATTATTCGACTTCTTCGGTATTCGGCAAATCGATTATCGGACCCCGAGGGAGATTGTGTTGTGTTTGTGTTGACGGATGTTGACGGTAGCTCACACTTTGTGATTTAGTCAATCCACTCGCCGGTGGTTGCGTGATAAACTACGTGTATTGAAATTAAATATAAGGCGAATATTCGTCTAGTGTTGGTGGTACCACCATGCTGTGCACGGTGACATAGTGAACGTTGTACTGACCCTGACCTCTGACAATCATGTCTGGTCGCTCGGATTGCAGGAAATTCGCACCAAATATCTTTAATAAGAGCAAGTGCACAAATTGCTTCCGCCAGAAGGAGGAGCACAGTGCTGAGGCTTTGGAATCTAATCGGGTGAGTTTAGGCAACACTTATATCAGTAGCGCGTGTAGGTGTTTACATCTATGTGTGCGTACGCCGTACACTTCAGGTGTTGATCTAACGGACACCGTAAGAAAAAAACATAGAACAATATTATATATAATAATCACGGTTTATCCGGCATACAGGGGCAGAGGGAAACTATAACATAACGCATTACGTGTTGAGCGGCGGAACTCAACGCAGGGTTTTTGGCTTAGTGCCAGAGCGAAGAAATGAAAATATTAAGAAATAATAATTCATTCCCTGAGTGGAGATTGGACCCACAGCCGCGTTACAGTCATACCCTTTAAAAACCTATTAAATGTCGTCATATTTTTTTAAGTAGGTAGGTTGACATTCCATAGATATGTATAAGCGAAATTAAAATTACCCTCATATTTCTAACATAATAACTTTACAAGGAAGTTTGGTTAATTTTTCATTATACAACGCTCTTATCATAATCTGATAACAGTGCAAGTGACGTAAATAGTGAAATAATTTGTCATAGTATTCTTATCGCTTTTCCAGAAACATTGTGGTACCTAATCGTTTATATACTTTAAACGCTTTGCTTAAACAATTTTGTAACTAATATTTTTTTTAATTTTACAAATATCTTCAATATTGTAACCAAAAACTTATTGTTATGAAAATAAACGATCAAATATTTCGTTTTGTACCTATTATGAAAATTAGGAATTTTGATAATACAATACAATTATATTACTTTATATTAAGAATACGTAATCTTCTTTTAAAACATATAATTTATTCTGCTCCATGAGACGAGACCAAAATTATTTATACTTGCTGTGTTTAACTAGGACGATGTGTATTTTTAAACACACCCAAAGCAACTGTTTGTTTACTTAATTGCTAAATCTGACTTAGAATGACTGACTGACGGCAAATTTTAATAAGTATATAGTTCATATAATTTGATATTGATTTGAAAAATAATTTGTAAATTTATTATCAGTGTTAAAATAATAAAAATAAAAATGAATTTGTCTTAAAAGAGTATCAATTTCACCAATTTGGTCGACACGCACACTTTCAATGGAGAAAAAATGACAGTTGACAGACAGACAGTGTTTCGGCTAAAATGTTTTCACGTATTTAAAATACTTTTTAAATGGGTTAACAATCGCTATAAAATTGTTAATTTAATAAAATTATGCATATCAATACTTAATAGAATGTATATTTTTTATAACGAATTACCATATTTTTTTTGCTAGATTATAAACTAGTTTCTAATTAGCTATGAAATTATGTAAATTTGTGGCCAGATATTTTTTTCATACAAATTGACTTAAGTAAGTGACAATAGTGTAACATTATTTCGAACACTGTACTAAAGTAGGAATTACGGTGCAAAAATAGCCCCCGCATCCTGTTCGGTCCACACGCGACGGGACAGGACGAGTGTAATCTTGACATTTTCTAGTTAGAACAAATACCTAGTATTTTGCTCTTTTCTTTAAATATACTAAATATCAGTTATGTTGCTGAATCACATGTTGCTGTTGCTATTTTTAATACAATCACAATTGTGTCGCATTAAACATGTCTTTGATTTTAAATACGTAAAATAAAAAATATTAATTATTATTAGCGTAATAACAATATCAATATTAATTCTTATCTAGACCTAGACGTATTTTCAGAAAGTATTTTCAATTGAAACAATCTTAATATATATTCAGTACAAGTAATTTTATATAAAGTGTACCTAATAATAGATTAAAAATAAATGTACATCTATATTTATGTTAATTTTAAATATTCTTTATTATTTAGTTACCTAGTCTTAGACAAAAAGGAGAAAAATAGAGTGCGAAATGTAATAATACTGTAATGTAAACATTTATCCATTGTACACGTTTTTTTTATTTTCTTTTCTATACATTCTTTTCTTGTATAGTACATAAATAAATAAAATAATATTAGAGAAAGATGAAAAAGACAGCAAATTTAAAAAAGCAATATTTTACTATAATAACATGTGGCGATGTTAAATTTATTAATTTTAAAGCTTCTCAGTAATTAGTGACGACTACCGAATGGCGGGACAGATAAACATCTATTGAATGTGTATGATCGTTTTTTAATTACCTACGACTATACGCTACTAATTACGGGGGCACATATTGAAACTACCAAAAAATTTACGTAACAGGATTTAAATCCTGTTTTTTTATTTAATTTTAAGTGTGTGATAAATACTTAAAATATTATCGAATCTCAGAAAGCACTTGCACAGATTACACAACAGATAAGAAATATGATGAAACTCATAATCCGAATATTTTTTTCTATAATTATTATAAGATTTTCACATTATATAATATAATTAACTGATATCAGCTTGTTTTCTATTTATTTATCAAATAGATGATAAATCCTTGAACTACATTGGTAAAACTACCAATGTATTCCGTCAAGGCTCGTCGTGGTGCAGCGAGTGTTTGACTGTATACATTACAGATATATTATTAACATTACAGTTGTGGGTTCGATTCTTCTGAAAAGATGTGCTGTATTGAGTTTGACCACTTCACATAACACAAAATATCTAGAATATTGGGGAACAGAGTGTTTTAACAATAAAATGTGCCAATTGCAACAGTAATAAATAATTATCCTACTTTTAATAAAGATCTTAGAAAAAAACAAGGAATAAGTATAAATATAATGAATGGCGTCTAAAAAAAGGTGATAAGTCGTCACAAAATCCACATGAACCGATAATTTCGATACAAACACCCGCTCGTAATGTTTGCACACAAATTTTACACCTGTTACAACAATTTCAAATAAAACACACATTTGTACGAATTTTGGACGTACATTTAACCTTTTTAATTAAGCAAGTTCATCGTTACAAATAGTAATTTAATTGAACGAATGTCATTTAGAACGTCGTTGAAGTACATTTTTATATAAATATACATATTTGTAATATTATTAGATAGTGTATTTAATTTACAGAATTTTCCAACTGGTTTTTACTATTGTACAAGATTGTCTTATTTTTTAAATTAATTATCTTCGCCATAGAGAATAAAACATATTTTTATCTGTAACATAGTATCGGTCGGAATCAGAGTAGATCTAATACTCTATTATTCAATTATATATTTTTAAAATGACAACATTATATGCGGAATTTACTCTAGATTTTCTTAAACTGTCAATTTGATTTATTTATTATTTGTATTTCGATATTATTGACAACTTTATCAGTGACCCAATTCTAGTATCAAGAAAGTAAACAAATAAAAGTGACAGTATAAAAGCAAGTGTAGTAAAGAGAAATAATATAAAGTACTAAATTTATAACAACTGTGCCAAAGTTTCACCGTAAAATGAATAAGTTATTGTAATGATAATGATACTTTAAAAATATAAAATTGCTTGTAAATAACTATCAGTAGGTATATCTTATAACGTAATTTACTTTATAATAATGTTTTTTATTTATTACTTTTCTGTCTATATTGTTGAAAAATTTGTACTATGGCTTATTTTTACTGAATATATTCCATATAATATATAACACTTGTCATAAAAAAATATTTATAATTGTTTTTAATTGCAATTTTACAAATAAAACTTATTAATTTAAATAAAATCTTCTCCCATCGCCGTTCGTCTTCTTCTTCCTGGCATTAATCCCGGCTATTACCAGGGTCTGCCTTCCTACTTACCCTACTCCACTTTGCACGATNTATTGACAACTTTATCATTGACCCAATTCTAGTATCAAGAAAGTAAACAAATAAAAGTGACAGTATAAAAGCAAGTGCAGTAAAGAGAAATAATATAAAGTACTAAATTTATAACAACTGTGCCAAAGTTTCACCGTAAAATGAATAAGTTATTGTAATGATAATGATACTTTAAAAATATAAAATTGCTTGTAAATAACTATCAGTAGGTATATCTTATAACGTAATTTACTTTATAATAATGTTTTTATTTATTATTTTTCTGTCTATATTGTTGAAAAATTTATATTGTAACTATGGCTTATTTTTACTGAATATATTCCACATAATTAATAATACCTACTTGTCATATAAAAAATCTATTGTTATTAATTACAATTTTACAAATAAAAATTATTAATTTAAATAAAATCTTCTGCCATCGCCGTTCGTCATTTATATACAACGCTTTATTCCAAACCACACAACTGCAAGAGTACAAAAACAAAAAAAAGCAATCGCACCTTTCTCAAAGCTACCTGTCAAAGTGTCAAATTTACCCCGAAATGAGAAATGAGGTAAAATGTATACAAATACAGTGATCTGTCACTCAACGTGCTCGACCCTCGGTCGTAGCCTTTGAACTACTCAGGGGCAAAGTAAAAAACTAAATATGGCCGTGGCACCAACAAGACACTCGTTATATGTTTTTTTTTGGTGAATTTACAAGAAAAAGTAAATATTTGCTTATTCACTGGTTTCATTTAGTTTTTTGGATAATTTTTGTTGATATATTACATCACATATTGTATTGTAAGCTTGTATTAAATCTGAGGCCAACCGTGGGGCAGAGGCACAAACGTACGACTGTAAACACCACAGTAAGTGGATACGATTCCCACATGAAGAATTGAAATATTTAATACTTACATTTCCTCGCTTTGGCAACGAGGCAAGGCTGGCCGTGTGTTTGTTAACACTAGGTTCCCAGGTTCCCTCTGCCAACCTTACTAAAAATAACATTTTAATGACATAATATTATGATCATTATTAGTACTATTTACATAAATTGTAGATTAAAAAAAAACTAAAAATAAATGATTCTCTAACAATAGCAATTGTAAATTTCAAACAGCATTATAATATTTATTTACATTTAAATGTTCAAACAAAGTCCTAAAGTGACTAAAATGTTTATTTAACAACCTACTTAGATAAACGCCGAAAACCGCACAACACTATCGGGTTACACATTAGGCATTACGTTGAGGCCGAGTCTCGACTGAGCGCTATATTATAATGTATGAAAAGAACTATTCCGCTATTTTCTGAATTAGAGAAAAAATATTCCGTTATATTCTTAAAGAAACCAAATTACGCAACTCAACGCCGCAGACTAGTATAAAAAACACTCTGTATATAAGAATCGAGAACACAAGCTAGGGTAATTGCTTTATAACAATGATTACGTAGAGGAGCAAAACATGTTTTTTTATATTTAAAGTTTGTCAATAACAATAAAATAAATATTTTAAAATAAACATTATAATTAAGACCGTAATTTTACAATCTAGTTAATAAATCAATGAAAGATTTTATTTCAGAATATGAGTCATACATTTTTAAGGTGACCACTGTGAGCATAAACCTATTATTATTATTATTTCCAGCAAAGTCAAACAATATATTTGTATGTATGTATGTATTACATAATCGCACGAACAGTCTCGTCTCGTGTAATTTGTTCTAATTTAATATAATTTTGTAGAAGAATAAATAATATAGTCATAATTATTGTAAAAAAATGTTTGTATTATAAAAAGAACTTAATTTTTTAAAGAAAATTATTAGTTTTTTTTAATAAATTATAGTAAATATGAGTGTACCTACTCGGAAGATCGAATGTTTTTTGTCTTTAAATCGTGGTTGTCGCTGCGTGGTCTGGGTATCTAACTGCTTGGGGAAGGGAATGTCTTAACACAACTATAAATATACAATCTCATACTATAAATTCTTATTTAAACCTATTATACCATTAATACCAAATTAATAACAAAACCAAAAATATTAGGAGGATAAAATAGGAAAAAATGTTAGCGGGGACACCAGAGGCCGTTGCACCTGGCCGCGACGACGCATTCCTCACGCACTCCTTTTTATACTACCTGACGAGACCAGGCTTAGTGACCCCTGGATTTAAAAAAGTTGCTGGCGTACCTCATCTTGTCTACGGCACTAATGTAACTAGTCTGCATGGCCACATCTCTGTCTGTATTTGTACTAATACGATAAAGGTGAAGAATTTTGTTTGTTTGAAGGCGCTAATCTCAGGAACTACTGGTTCGAATTGCAAAAATATTTTTGTGTTAGTCCGTTTATCGAGGAAAGCTATTGTAGGCTATAACTTATAGCCTATAAGACATCAAGTTAATCATTTCCTTGTATAATTAGCGCCAAGCTGGCAAACCCTCAGGTAAAAGCACCTCTTATAATACGCACTTTTTGTATCTTTACATCCGACGGTAGTGGGTTCTATTCTTCGTAGAACAATATTTTTATTTCCTCGTCCTAATTAAGCAAAGCGCCCTAAAAGTATACCTCAAATAGAACAGTGTCTTAACACTACTGCTTAACGCTTACTTCGCCAAAAAGTTCGAGATGCATGAAGATAAAAAAATAACCTCGTTTCTGTTACGTATTCGAGATTTTTTCAGTTGACCTGGATTATTCGTTGCACTCTAAATATTTACTTTGAATAAATCCTTTTTGGTTACTCAATAATTTTATTTACATTTCAAACGCTTGTTTTCACTGCTTGTGGTGTGGTGAAGTAGGTATGTTCAGTACGAATAGTTAAAGCGAAGAAGATAAGTAATATTGTTCTCTATTCAATAGATATCCAGCCAGATGCCAGAACCCAATCTTCTTTAACTACCTATGTTAAGCATAACCATAAAGAGAACTCCTATATTATTAGTATAATTAAATAAGTTAAGTATAATTTTACTCATTTATACTTAATATTTAAATATTAATTAAAATTTAATCAATAATAAAATCTATTATTTAAAATTCCAATAACTAAATGAATAAGGCAAACAATTTATTACTATTATAATCGTGCTCAAACTTAGGGTCAAAGAGGTATAATAAATAACAATAATAACCAGTTACAGTTGAGTTTTGTGTACCTACATGATGAAATGTGTGTCAATATAGTAAATGAATGTATGTCTGCGCTTACGCGTTAACCGCTGAACTATGGTTCTTGACAATACAGCGTAACGAAAATATTTTATATACTTTTTTACCGACGTAGAATCTGAAGGAGGATTTCAACTCGATGCGTATTATATATTTTATATTTTAAAGTTATTACTTAAACTCATTTTTTTACTACTTTTGTTAATTATTTTTATAGTTGTCACTAATTACATTATAGATATAATATAATTAAGTAGTCTACATATAACATGAGTTAAGTAAGTTAGGGAACCGTAGTGTTACGACTCTACGTGATACTTCCCAATCAATTTTAGTATTTTATATAGTATATTAAATCGTAAAAGCCACGTTTTATTTTATGAAACCTGTTTTTGGTTTGTCCTATTTACTTAGCATTCATTTAGAAATTAATGTTATAAAATATTAAATTATAATGTTATTAAAGCCTCTTTAAACGACCCACAAAGTGTCATGCGAAAGTAGGAAAATTAACAAGCCTGTACTATTACACGAACGGCCTAAAATCAAACGTGTATGTATGTAACGTACACATACACACGGAACAAGGCTATTAAAATGTAATAAACGTGTTCAACGCGGTTTCGTGTTGAAAAATTAATTTCGAACATAATAAAATGTACGATAACCGAAATTACAAGTAAATAGGTGTCGCAGTGAATGACGATAGATAATTTAGTTTGCTCAATAAATGAGCTTTCACCAGCGAGCGGTGATAATTACTCTGCTATTGGGTTGGCCTTATCGGTGAGTGGGTCGCTTGTTCGATTCCGACATAAGCCGAAATAGCTAAACTCTGACAACTAGTATTAAAATTCGTATTAAAATTCCTTATTGAATAATTTATATTAAAGGCATTTGTTGCTGAGATAAAACAATTAGAAGCCGTTATTGCACAGTGTGATAGTGCCTAACTGTAACGGAATGGTTGTATGTTCGAAACCCACTTGGCAATAAGACAAAGCGCAGGTTTGAATTCCGCCGTATTAATCATATCTAGTTATGTAAAACAGCATCTTAAGATCGCTCTCAATATGAATGTCTTGTGTATTTGAGTGGCAGAACTCAACGCCGCGCTTTGCCTCGACACGACACGACACGAAGAAATGGAAATATAAACGTAAATAAATATTTTGTTTCCTCAAGTGGGGATCGAACCCTCAACCATCGCGTTACAGTCCTTGTGCCCTTGCAACATTTTTATTCTTTTTTAAATAAACTGATGAAATTGTTAAGGTATTTACTCATAAAGTGATTTTACTTATTTCCTTTTACCTATATTACCTACACGTATTAGAACTGATCATACCCCATTGTACCCATCATTAGTTCCCCATTGGCATCACCTCGCGTCAAATATGGGTACACGGACCGGCTTCGTTAGCGGAGCATTTGTCAAGATAATTGCCAGAACACCGCCATTTAGAGTTGTGACGTTTCCGCATTATTATAAATAGTTCTCATTTCGTGTTGACAAGATAACCTCAGTTTCCTTTCCTGATAAGGTTGAAAATGGTTGAGTTAGTTAAATGGTTTAACTTGTTGTAGTATCGACGTCTCGTCACGTTTTTACTTGTTTTGTGTTAATTCTTTGGAATATGTGTTGAGTTGACGCCATTTTGCCTTGAAAACTTACAGTCCATCAAAGCTTTGTAGCGTCTTTGAAAATAAGCATTCATATTATTGTTTCAACGATTTGTATAGGCGAAGTTTTTCATTAGATTTGGACATAAAAAAAATAGACAAGAAGTATAGATCAATCAGTAATATTCCTATGCGTATGAATATTATTAATATTAATATGACTATAAATGCCGGTGTGTCGGTTCTGGGTTCGATTTCCACGCTCTGACAACGACACAAAACGCGACGTTGAGTTTCACTACTCAACACGCAATGCCTCTGGAATTTGCCGAAAAGTGGAAAAAGAAAGTGTTTTAACACTAGGTTCCCAGGTCCCTTAAATATCAGGTCATATTTTTTAATGAAAGAGATTCCTCTTTCCTTAAAAACTGAAACAAAATTTACTTTTGGTTCCTTTAATTATCTGAATGTTAACTTAACTTTGTTTTTGTTTTAACTTAGAAACTTATTCAAATATTGTGGGCACCTGTTTCGCCCTTTGTACGTAGCACTAAGGTATTTAACCTTTTGATGTCCTTAAGATAAGTTGATATGCTAACAGCATCGCGATGACGTAATATGGCGTCGGTGAATTTGAACCAATGCTTATCGTCTCATACTACGTTTATGTATGCACACATATAACATACGTTACTATAAACGGAGTATTTAAGTGGGAATTATTAATTACAGCACGGATAAATATACTCTTTTTTATAAGTAGGTTATGAATATAAATTAAGTCATATGGTATAGTGGTGGCATTTGTGTATAGTAGTACGCTCCCGGTTTCTCTCGTGTGGTCTACACTAATTTATGACCAGTACGTTATTTTGCCGGTATTCTATACAAATCTTTAGCATTCTTGGTAAACGAGCTGCTACGTGTAGATTAATTTCGGCCTACCCCAAGTAGGAATCGAACTCACAGCCGTCACGCTTACTGTCACACGCTTCGCCACTGCGCCATGACGTTCAGCAACTGTTAAATAGTGATTATACATGCGTAATAAACGATACGAGCCGCTACGTCTGCGATGTCACGTGAGAGCACGGAGCCCGTCCCCATGAGTGCGCCTGTCAGATTGATTTCGGTGTTACATCCGAACGGGCCAATGTTCTTTGGTGTTTGTTGCGCAAAAGAAATGGGCCCTAAATTTTTTGATGGGCCAATTCTGGGAAGTTGTATGGTGTTTTAGATTAGTGAAGGGCCATTTCTAAGAACAACGTTTTGTTTTTCAATTAAAGAAAAAGAAGTAAAGTGATTTAAGTTTACATAAAGCAATATAGGTAATATTTTTTTTATGTATTGACAATTAAATGATTGAATAAAAAAATCCTGAGGTAGTAGTGGCACAGGTTAACGCTTAACCATTCGATTCCCAGTTGAAGAAAATTTTGATAACAAGACAAAAACGTTAATACAATGTTGAGTTCCCTCACTAAACTGGCAATTTCCCGAAAATTGGGAAAACTGGAAATGGAGTTTCTTAACACTATGATCCCTCTGCCTTACCTGCTACATGCAGGATAGATCCTGCTACATGCTCTTTGATGACCAATTTATATCTCTTAGTAACCTGTACTCAAATCGTTTACGGTAAATTCAACACTGCAGTATTCTATTTTCGTCTCCACCCTAGTTGAAGCGAAGTGTAAACAGAGTTATCAGCTCAATGGGCCCCGGTCGTTAACAAGTATTATTTACTAGCGTTATCAGCCGCATGTTTTATGAGTCACGATGCGTTTATACTCTTGCATATTCATGATCTCCAGATCTGTGATGGGAGATGTCGCGACGCGTTTCTAATTATAATGTAACAAAAATATCGTGTTTTCTATTTTGTTTGTAACTCGTTTTCTCTGCTTAGCGTAGTGAGTTTGTTAATGTGTTGTTAATTAAATGTAAATAGTGGATGTTGGATTCAATAACATAGATATTTATATATCTTGTTTTTAGTTTCCACAAAGTAACCCACACATAGCAGGGTAGACAGAAGCTGACCTAGTGTTAAGAGACTCTGTTCCCATTAATACAGTTCCGACCCCGACTTTCCGAATTCTGGGGGCATTAAGTACGTGTTGAGTATTGGAACCCAACGCCGCGCTTTGCCTCGTTACCAGAGCTAGAAAATGAAAATATTAAATATTTAAATTCCTAGAGTGGGAATCTTTTCTTTTCCTGATACTGTAACGGGGTAGTGATCTCTCAAATAATTCTCTTATCAGACAATCTAAGGAACATCACAGTAATTCCCTTATCACCTCACCTGCACCGTAAGCTAAGGGATACAACAAGTTATTCCTTATGGTACTCTACTTACGTTATCTTAAACCACATTGACCAGTGTCGGTACTTACTGAAAGGGCTCTTTAAATATAGAAAAGATATAAAAGTTGATCGTAAATGTTAATTTTAACTTGTAATTGCAACTTATCGAAACCATAGCTATTTAGATCAGAATGGCGAAATAAATAAATAAATGGCCGATTATAGTCTTTTGTTTTTGTTAAATATGTTGAAAATAAAGCTACATTGTTGCCGGTTCGATTTATATATTAAAAATATAAGAAACTTAGCAAATGCGAGTTCATTGTATGATATGATTATTTAATTTACATTATTAGGTCGTTTACAGATTCTTTTTGTATTAGTACTGACAATTGGAAGAAAAATGCGTAGTATTTTTTATTCCAGATACATTGATATCGTTTTTTAAAGCCTATACCGTCCATTAAAGAATCAAAATTATGAATATTTGTAAAACGTGTATGTTTCTTCAAAGAATTATTACTTCTTTAAGGATTAAGTGATGATCCTACATATATAGGGCAGACAAGGGGAACCTAAGCATTAAGACACTCCGTTCCCCTTGTAATATTATACTAGGAGATCATTTCGTAAAGTAAATAATGAGATAACTCAAGTTGCTTTAAACTTAGATGGAATGAATCCAAACATTTTCTAATACCAACAAATGCATTTAGCCGCTACTTACGCAATAACATAGCAAATTACATATAATTAATGTTGCGAACGCGTCTACTGGGCGCCGCTCGCTTCTTCAAAGTCATCAGAATGTTTAATTAAGTTTAATTTGCTTCAGATTCAGAATGCCTACGGCTTAAGATAGGTAATCCTAGGCTTCACCGTGATGGATCGTTGCCCACCCCACCCCAAGATGGGCATTTATGGAAGGGTATCGGAAAATTAGAATTTCAGTTGTATTTTGTACCAAAGCTGGTATAAAATTGCTGGTTGTTTATCGTATGGCAATTTAGATTGTGCCAGTGGCATCGAATGAGTGTTATTTTGTTATAGCTGAGTTTTAGCTAACAATGTTTGAAGTGCATTTCTTACAAAGTGTATTGATAGACAGAGCTTGATTTATGTTTATATTAAAATAATAATTAAAAGATAAAAACTAACTGTAGCCGTAAGGTTTACGACATATCAAATGTAAAAATATTTCTCATGACTCCTAAAAACATAATTATAGCAGAATAGATAAAGGAATTAGTGTTAAGACTGTACTCAATTCTTTGCTTTTCGTCGAATTAACAAAACACGTGTTGAATGGGCAGAACTCAATGGCAGATTTGTTTAGAACTGGGAAATTAAATTAATTTTAATATAATCATACTCCTCTGTAGGGTCAAACATATATCTTCGAGTGGGGATCGAATCCACTATCACGGTTGCAATCAAACGCTATCAGACGTTATTAAAACCACTACAACATGCTATATATTGTTAGTAGGATAAAACATATTTTTTTCTAATTTTTGTGGCCTTGATAAGTCCCACAACAAAATAAATGAGTCCATTTTGAGTTGTCAACATAATGTGACTAAGCTTTTACTGCTTGGAATATTTAATAAGATAATCTCTACCTACATTTTGATTTGCATACAGGTATCTGTTTTGAAAGTCACATAAACTAGGAACTTAAACTAAATATAACTAAACTTAAATATAACCTTTATTATCTTTATTATCTATGTTGATCAAGCGTGCGACTGTAAATGATTATGAGTTCGATTCCCATTTTAAGAAAATGAAATTCACTTCTCGCTCTAGTAACAAGGCAAAGGGCGGTGTTGACTTCTGCTATTCGACACAATTCATTCAGAATTTGGTGGAACGAGGGAAACGGAAATGTCTTAACGGGAATATTGTATTAAACTAGGCTCCCAGGCTCCTTTTGCCTACCATTAATCTATATATATAAAATCGAAAGGTCACTCACTCATCACGAAATCTCAGAAATTACATGTGCTAGGAATCTCAAATTTTGCATAGGAGTTAGTTATAGGACATAGGTGCTCGCTAAGACGGGAATTTGCAATATTCAATTTCTAAGGGTTTGTTTTTGGGGTTGAAAGTTTGTATGAAACTTCGTTACTAATGACATTTGTCTTTGTCATTCGTTACTAAATGCTAGGAGTCTCAAATTTTGCATGAACGTCATTTATAGGACGTAGGTACTTAGAGAGACAGAAATTTATAATAACGAAGTTCACGCGGGCGAAGCCGCAGGCGGGCCGCTAGTTTATTATATATTTATTTATTTTACCAATTAATTTATATTGATGAGTCGTTATGACGTTGGAGTATGTTTGACGCGCACGCTATAATTTCAAATTCTAATCACCCAATGGAATGTATTTCCCCGGTCCGATTGCACGCAATATTTCTGTCTATATCAACTTAAACCACAGAAAATAAAGGAGAATTGTTTTTTTGCATTTCTTTGATTCATGCCTCAGGCTTCTCCCTGAGACCGGGAGGTCACCTCCACCTAAATTACAACTATCGACAATATGTTTAAATCACATTTCAATATTTTTTTCAACAAAACAACAATAAAAAACTTCTAGACAAATTGTACATCATTTTTCAATGTTGTAATCTCATTCTCAAGTAACTCCTTATTGAGAAATGCCAACTGGATAGCCTGCGCTTGAGAACATCGCGTCGCATTTCGAAATGCAAATCAACACGTTTCTTTCATTGTTCTTCTCTATTGCTGCTCTTGTTTACTAATAATATCTCCTTTACAAAGTATTGGATGTCAATAAACTAAGGTACCCGATCGATCGAGCGATTGTTCGAGCGACAGTGTTGACTGTTGAGTGTGTTGTGTACAAAACATTTACTTGGAATGATAGGATGTTGATGTGATAAACAAATGGTGTTTGCAAAATAATGGCGTTCTCGTATTTTTATTGTGTTGTTGTAATTTAAAATGGTATGACTGTCGTGGCACAGCGTCTAATTATTAACCAAGGTTTTAGGTTCGATTATCACTCAGAACCGTATTTAAAGCGAATGGCCTCTAAAATTGAGCAGAAACCGGGGAGGGGAATGTTTTAACACTAGGTTCACTCTGCCTACCTCTGTATATGCGGAATACAGCGTGGAGCTAAAATTATTGAATATTTTATTTTCCTTTATTTAAAAAAAATTATGGAATTTATTTAGTCATAANGTAACTCCTTATTGAGAAATGCCAACTGGATAGCCTGCGCTTGAGAACATCGCGTCGCATTTCGAAATGCAAATCAACACGTTTCTTTCATTGTTCTTCTCTATTGCTGCTCTTGTTTACTAATAATATCTCCTTTACAAAGTATTGGATGTCAATAAACTAAGGTACCCGATCGGTCGAGCGATTGTTCGAGCAACAGTGTTGACTGTTGAGTGTGTTGTGTACAAAACATTTACTTGGAATGATAGGATGTTGATGTGATAAACAAATGGTGTTTGCAAAATAATGGAGTTCTCGTATTTTTATTGTGTTGTTGTTGTATTTTAAAAATATCATGGCTTCGTGGCGCAGCGTCTAATTATTAACCACGGTTTTAGGTTCGATTATCACTCAGAGTCGTATTAAAAGCGAATGGCCTCTAAAACTGAGCAGAAACTGGGGAGGGGAATGTTTTAACACTAGGTTCACTCTGCCTACCTCTAATATGCGGAATACAGCGTGGAGCTAAAACATAAAAAAGAACAGAATTATTGTATATTTTATTTTCCTTCATTTATAAAAATTGACGCCAAGTTGTGTGCTAACTCGGAATATGATCCATAGAGAACGATGAAACATTTTAAAGGGGATGTCAGCTCCAGAAAATCATATTACTTGTGATACATTCTTCCTTGATGACGACAGGAAATTGACTAATAAATTTAACACAATCCCAACCAACCACCACCATTCACCACGTATTGACATTTGACTAAGTTCCCACATCTCGATTACAAAGTAATGTTACAAGCTAGTAATAATGTAACCTCCCTGGAGCTGCAGTATTAGCATACCCGACAGACGCCTGGCCCACGCAGCAGCGAATCCATCATAATCTATATGTGTGCGTAAACTACTATTATGCTAACCACGTTCATAAATTCGCACTTCTACTTGGATACTGTATAGGATTTTGCATTTTTACATATTTTGTTTGGTTGAACAGAAAGACAGAGAGTGAGAGAGTTGAGTCCTAAATTTTACTACTATTTTCGGTGAGTTTCTTGTTAGGTGGCGAAACCCTTTTACGGGTATACCGCCTAAGTGTGGACTCGAGTGATTTATGTGGGGGTCATGCACTGACAGATGTACGAGATCTCGCTCGTAGATCGCCCATAGTACCCACTAAAACCTAGGTGGTGGTGCTTCTCGACTGCCACTGGCTGGGGCTATGGGTAGCAATACCCAGTGCCTTACTTAACCAATAGGGAAACAACACATATACAAATACATATATTATATGTGAATGTAAATTTTTTCTCGGGTGAGAATTGAATGCAGGTACAATCCAATTGCATTTTTTTAACTATTTTTAAATTTGAAAAGGATATAAAATATAATAGAAATTTGAAAACAATACCTTATTAATGTTAACAGTCACCTCGAGATTAATATGTTTTTGCAAAAAATATTATTAACGGAAAATTCCTGCTGATACGATGCGTATTTAATTACACCTTTGATTAGATAAACGTAAAACTGATAGATTACTTAGTGTTACAAATTGATGGTAAATTGCAATATTTTAATATTTTCGCTTGACTTGTTGCGAATAATTTTATTTCTTAAATTCAAACGTGTTTACTTTTACTTAAATTAAGTAGAAGTAGAAATAGAAGAGTTCATTTCGGCGCAGTGAGACAGCTTTTGATTGTAAACGAGATCGTTACGGATTCCATTTTCAGGATGCCACAGAGTGTCAGAATTTAGTGCCAGATGCGGTATTTAGTGCCAGAATTGAAGTTCTGGTACTAAATTTGGGTGGAAAGGCAAGAATTTAATGTCTTGTCACTAATTTTTCTTCACTTACTCAACTGTCTGCAAGACAAATGTAAAGTGAAGACTGCTCGTAAAGCGTCAAACTGAGAAAATCTGAATACATAGCTGTGAATCGATTCTTGATATCGATTATGCTTAAAAATTTTATTCTTCCAATCAATTAAACCAAACGCCATATCCACTAATGATATATGAAATTAATAAAAAAAAGATAATAATATCGATTTGCCTGTCTCTCGTGTCATATTCATATACATCTAACATTACAACTTCAAACCAGTCTAGACTCGTACCTACGTTTTGTGTTGGCAAGTATCATTTTTCATTTAACTAAAACCATTTAAAATACATACGCAAGCGTCTCTATTATATATCTAAGTACTAAAACGATAACATGTGATTCATTCTCCACCAAGTACACGTAGGCTAATTGTGGCTTGTTCTGAACTGGTACACCTTTATTAATTTGTCATTCATTGATTGTTTGCTTAGTATTGTGATATGTGACCCTGACGCCAACGCGCAGTGTATGCCACGTTAAAAGGCATCTGTACTAATAGAGGCTTGGGCAATCTGCCTTTGAATCATTAGATGATTTAATTGTTTAAAATAACAGGTACATGAATATAATCGTATTTGGATGGATAAAGGAAATTAGAGAAATTTTAAAATTTATATATTTACACGCATTTTCTAGATAAACACAAATAATATGATTTTCGGTGATTCTCGATTGAGAAACGAATTCATTAATTTACGATACAAAGTACACCATAATATCTTGTCTAAGTTAAATATTAGTTATACGTTTTATTCTATCTAATAAATGATTATTTTAAAATATATAGCCGTGTAGATCTCCTTAGCGTAATATAAAAAAATATATGACAAGCATTTAAAAAAGGAATATTATTTTATTGTATATTTCATTTAGATAAAGAATATTTCATATAAAGTTACCTACCAAGTTAATTAATTGAAATTTTACAGGATGTATTTTCATTAATGGTTTAAAATGAGCCGACCCCACTAAATAGCCACAAACGTCAAATAAATTGGCAATGTTAAAGTCTTTTATCGCGTCCAATAAAATCGATTTAATAAATTGAACGAAACTCATTTCGTTTTAATTAATGTCTTTTTTTTTCATCTTTTTCAGGTAAGTTTAAGTTATCTGGCGCTCTTTGCGAGTCGTGCTTAAAAAGTTCATTATAGTCTGTGAGTGGTGATCAACGTAAAAGTAAAAAGTAAATGGATTTGCAATTACTCTACGCAATTAGGTTTCTTTTGCGGATTGTGCTGTAAGTATATTGTTTACTGCTTATTTCTTTTTAGTTATTTTTACTGTGCAGTCGAATAAAACTTGCATCACAATTTCTTTTCAATCACAAAGCTACCATTTGAGTGACAAGGATAATTTTATTATTGAGAAAAAAGTTATAATAGTTATTGAAAATGGTTATATCAAATACTTATACTTATTGCGTCATTTTGAGGTTATTTTACATACACTCAATTATTTAAAATTATGTATAGTTATATTTATATATAAATCTTATGAAAGAAAAGGACCTTACAACGAAAATACATATACCAATATCGAAAAAGTTAGTATCCTTCTATTTTTTTAGGTTTTTTAATACTTTTATTTTCAATATAAAAAAGTCGTTATGATAAAATTAATATAAAAAAATCATTATCGTTAGTTTATTTGTGGTTTTGTTTTCAAAAATACTTTTACTTTCGTTTATATTTTTATTTTTAGGCGACAGTAATATGTTATTTAACAAATGTTTCAATGTCAGCGACACTATCGAAACAGATAAAGAATGAACAAATGCGCATTAATTTAAAAAATACAATAAACATAAATAGATATATATCTAAATCGATTTAATAGATATACATCTATTTATGTTTGTTGTATTTGTTAGTTAATAATAATTATTTTTAACTTTAATATAGGTACATATAAAAGAAATTTTTGTTTTTAAAGCTGCCAAATTATTTTTTATCTGTAATTCAATTCAAGAGGACGTCAACTCGAACTGAACTGTTCTAGAAAGTTTTAACTAACAATGAGTCACCGATATTTGCATAAGCATAATGACAGAATAGAAAGACGTTTTCGGCGATACGATCGTTAAGAAACTAAATTACCTTTTGTGTGCTAAATGACTCTATCTGCGGTCGTTGTATATTCGATTATATTTATCGTATCCGTTTATCAGTTACTATCAATGAATTGTAATTACTTGTATTGAATTTACGATATCTTCTACGATATGCATACGTTATATGATTAAGGCAGGGTATAAATTATTATTATTTTTACTTTTTTTTTTAACTTCACGCTGAAACCCGCAGGTAGAAAGGTAGGCCTAGGAACCTAGGCGTTAAAAAATATCCCAATTTTTATGAGGGTAAAAATTAATGAGAAGAATAAAAAGATTCTGCTCTACAGCAGTTAATAAAGAAATGTATATAGAAGTCTTCGTCGTCTTAAATGTGTCATGAGGGCGTCAGTAGTCAATTTTGTTTTATTGTAATGAATAATTATGTTTAAACGAGTTTTATCGTCCATTAAATAAACGGGGAAATATAATGGTTTGATACCAATTATCTTTTACTTGTGTTACTGAGAACTTGCTGACTTGTTATACATAGTTGGTATTTACAGAAAATTTCACTTATAAATTCACTATAATTAACAATGTCAGTGAGATATATGAGTAGTTGTTTCTAGCCCGTATCTTCGTTTGCGAAGATTAAAAAATGTGAAATAGCGTTTTTCTTCCTTTCTCTCCGGAATTTCAAGGAAACCTGCTTAATTTTCTTCTACACTCTGCAGCGACCCTATATTAAGTCCAATTTCAGTGTTCCAAGCCACTTAGTTTAGGCTGTGTTCTCTCTTTCAGCTTTAGCAAAAAAAAAGTATAGAAACATGTTTCATACGAATGTGTATTATTCTACAGAAAAACTGTTTCTTTCACCAGAAAACTTTGCCGGCAGATTCGCCAGTTTCCAGGCCACATTTTAATGCATTTTATACTGGCAGTATGTGACCTTATATATTTCCTAAAAATTAAAAAAAAATAGCTAATATTCATATTTTAATTACCTAAATTTACTTTTTCAATTATTATTAATATTACATGCCCATATTTTACGAGGCATAACTAGTCACTTCCTTTATCACCTAATAAAACGATAATTAAAAAATCGAAATGCACATATTTATACGTACCTACATTTAACTTAGCGAAAAATTTTATAATTGTATTCTTCCGTAATTAGATGTGTTCAAAGCATTGCGGTAGTCCGGTGCCATCTTACTTGCCAAGTTGCCATATCTATACTGAGTGCGGAACAGTTCTCAATATGGATTTCCTGAGTAATTAATAAAAAAATGTGTTAAAACATTTAGTTGTTTAGATGCGATTATTATAAAAGTTAGAATACTCTTGTACGTATTTGTATTTAGGTATGTGTCGTCTTTTTCCTTTTAGGATTTATTCCTTGTTTATGATTTTTCGTAAATTATTAGTTAGTGCTTAACTGCTTAGCTTACCTTAGATTCTTGCGGGAATGGGAAAAACGGAATTTAACCTTTTCGGTCGTAGCACGTACACGTAGACCTACCTAATTACGGGCGGCAACAATATACCTACATATTTAAATAAAAGGAAAAATGAATTTATGCTCTAAACTTAACGCACAGATTGCGTAAGATATATGCTTGAATTAATTTAAACAAAAATAAAGAAGCAATCTTTCAAACCAAACATCCGATATATATAAAATGAGGCTATTCGTGGCGCAGGCGCGCAATTGTGATTGTAATTGTGTTATGGGTTCGATTCCCACTCGACGCAATAAAATATTTATTTAAATGTATATTTTCCTCGCTCTGGTGTCGATGCAAGGTGGGGCTTTGAGTTCCGCCACTTAACATGCAATGCCTCCAGAATTCGGCGGAAAATGGGGAAGTGTCTCCACACAGCAGGGTAAGCACAGGGACCTAGCCATCTGCTGAATACAGCTTGAACTAGATTTAATAAATAATTATTTGACATATAAAAATTGGCATAATATAGTTACGTAAAAAAATGTAATATATCTCCGACGACTACCTTCCATCCACTAACTGGCTCACGTAAATTGAATTGTGCAAATTCATTACGCATTCAGTCATAGTGTTGTGTAAAGTCGATCGTTATCGGGTTAGACGTAAACAGCTAGTATTGTATATGTTCTTGGTAAAAATATATATAAATTAGTCTTTGATTTAGCTATAAATAGTATAAGGTGTCGACATGACTTAGTATCTAGATATTAGGTATTAGGTTTCGTGTACCTTTTTTTGTGTGGACTTTAAGATCTAAAATGGACTTCGATTTTCGTTTCCGTAGGAATTTTTGGAAATATTGTCTTAGTGCTCTCCTACTAAACTATCTTAAATTACTTACACTTACTTGCCCAGATAAAATTTAATATATGTATAAATAATAAAACAAATTGCAGTAAAATCAATCTTTCAATTGAAAAACTGTGTAAATGTTCCCTAGGGAAGAGAAGAGGTTTCTTAACATTATTCGATTTTTTAAGATTGATACTTTCGGTAAAAATGACTTGTCAAGGATAGGTTTAAGAGGCCCTAACGCTCTCATCTACTATCAGGGCTGCTTTCTGTACCTACCTAAATCATAATTAATAGGATAAAATGAGAATAACCATGTCCTAAATATAAAATAAAAAATAAATTAATGTATATATTACTTGTTTTTTATCATTTAATGTCAGAATAACGTTGACGCGTTTAATTTATTGCTTAATATAAAATGTCATTAAACGTCAGAGTAGGTCACTATGTTGTCTTGATCGTTGTGCAATACTTTATTTTGCAAAATAGTAAATAATAATTAATGATTTTTAAATTTATTATTATCTAGGTATATCTCGAGTAGTTAGTCGTTAGTCGAGTTTATAGTCGGACGTAGAGTTTTTTTGTTATCATTTAATTCAGTTTAGACAAACTTTTAAATACATTTAAAATAACAAAAACGAAAAATGGAACGTAAAGTGGAACGTGGAAGTAAATGGCATCCCCTCTATTAAGTAGGCAGCTATATTCTGTTTACTAGTAAACGTACACGATTCTCTAATAATTATTAAATATTGATATTGACAACGCTACAACGGTTATGGTGAACTGTTTCCTTGCATAAGTACCTAATAATTGATTTGAAAGTTCTGCATTGGCTTTGTAAGATTTCTTATTATAACTGTTATATAGAATAGAATTGGTAATAAGTAATTTTGTTAACTCGTACTTGAATATTTATTTCTTAAAGCGTCGTACGTCTTAAACGGAACGTAGACCCGTCGCGTAACGCCTAAAATGGCTAACCGGGAAATTAGCACACTTTAAATAATTCATATTTTTTATCTCGACGCATTTCTCGAATTTTTAGAGTAAGCACAGAGAGTTTACCAACTTGTTATTTACTTTGCTTACAATTTAAAAACCCGAGCCAAGTGCGAGTCGGAATTGCGCACCTAGGGTTTAATTAAAATGGCAAAAAATATGTCTCTTATGTGGTTGCCCTCTTAAATATATATTTTATTCTGTTTTTTAGTATTTGTTGTTATATCGGCAACAGAACTAAATAATGCCTTTTCTACACCAAGTGCTATAAGTGCAATATCTACATTACACTACACGGGGCTATAAATTATATGAGCCTAAACTCGAGTGGTTTACTAGTAAACTCTGAAGAGTTCCACTATGCAGGTCCTGACTCCATCGTCAGAACTCATTTCTAAAAACCATTCGTATATCCTACTCGTATACACTGACTGGGTGGCGTTACTTAACCAATGCTCGCGTTTCGATTAACCACATTAGGAAAAATACACAACACAAATATACAAACTTTTGGAATTTGAATCCGCAAGCATCGTTCAACAATCAAGAAAAAACTACGCCACCATAACTCGAAATATATTTCGTAAACGTCGTATATTTCAACAGTACGCGGACCCGCCGCGGAACGCCTAAAAAGGCCGATCGGGAAATTATCACACTGTAAATAATTCATATGTATTACTCAATCATGTCGGTACAACTGTGTAGTTTATAAAAAAAATCTTTTATTTTTTTTCATGCAAACTCTACTTTAGTCGACGCGTTCTTCATACAGCATTGTTCTGTCCCTCCAAAATGTTAAATGGGGCCTGGAAAAAATGGCTGTCGTTTTGACATTTCGAGAAAGAAATACGTATGTAGTTTAAAAATGGAATACGAAATTCAATCATAAACAAAAATTCTGTATTGTAGACTTTTTTTTTATTTTCAAAAATAATGTGCTGTGTTTGTGTGTGTTCATTTAAATCTAGTAACACACCACTATGAACACTAAGTAACTCTGTAAAGTTAATAAAAAACGGAATTGAACTTGCTATTACCCTTTGCTATATTAGTTACGTATACTATGCCAAGAGGTTATTAGGTCAATACAATCTACAAAGATATATATTTATTAAAAAATTGATTAAAACATCAATTTTAATATTAATATTTATAAATTTGTAAGTTGGGATGCCATATCAAAAAATTGTAACGGTTCTATCGCCACAGTGACCCAACGAAAAGTGTAGCCGACCGGTCACAGCTACAGGTGCGGCACCTTCACTTTCCTTACGATTTATTTCTAAGATTTTACGTTATATCGTGGCCAAGATGCTATAAAGGTAGATAAGTAATAATTTATTGTGGAAAGATGGAAGGTTAGAAGGTATATCGTAACTATATCAAAGTTTGGTTATAATTCTAAATTCTTTTAAATGTGGCTGTTTATCTTTTTTGCTTTTCTTTTGTAAAAAAAATATATCGATCGATAAATGTTTCTTTTAAAAGCAAAAACTATCAAAATGTCCTAAATTTTCATTAGAGATGCATAAGATGATGCATAAATGGTTGCTTTTAAGATACCTTCCTTGAAAAAGATCAACGCAATAGTGTTTAGTACAAATTAAAGAAAATAGGTTTCGCAGATAGTAATTTAGTAATTGTTGTGATATTCCAACGTATTTTTAATTAAAATGTAAATAAATCTTGGTTCGTGACATCGCCGAGCACGAATCGAATAGCGGTCACGGCCTCATGTTAAAAACTGTTTTAGTTGTAAACGAAGTACGAACCGACGCACTTCAGGAAGATTGACATTTAGAGTAACTGTAGTTTATGTAATACTAGTGTCCCGCTTGCGGCTTCTTGCGTTTATAACTACATACCTATAGACCTTCCTTGTGAATAAATTTTGTCTAGTAGTGAAAATCGCATTAAAATCAGCTAAGTTGCTAAGTTCTAAAATATTCAAACGTACGAGTACATCGGTGGAAAACTAACTTAGTTTTATACAAAGACTAGCGATCTAGCCCGGCTTTATTCTTCTATATCCCATATAGTTAACCCTATAATAATAGTTATATGTGTAATAAATAATAGTAAATAAGGGTGTTTTAATATTCTTCTTATCGTATGAAGAAACGTAACCTCATTTTAAATGCCATTAATATACAGATATATGTATGTATGTTTGTCATCAAACGGTAGCTTTTTAACGATAACTGTTTAGGTTTCAAAGACCTAGATCGCTCGAGGCTGTAAAATTTTATAACTCAGGCTATTTAAAGATCTAACATTAGAATTTGTATTTGAATAAGCGTAATGTTTGTTGACACTAAAATGGCTGTTTCATATTATTTTTATTGAGGAAATTGTTAGAAACAACGTCGTAGTTGGAAGCGAGGGTCGTGTGTTCAAATTTCTCATTTGAAAAATATGTTTATATTTAAAATTAAACTATTTTTACAGTTTTAATTAGGATTTTGTATAGATTATGATTTTATTAATTTTCCTTTAACGATCAAAGTTGTTGAGATGAAAGTATAGTTATTCTTCAATTGGTGAAAACATTTAAATTTGATTGTCCAATAACACATGATAATAACAATTTCGACAACATTCTAATATTATAAATGTGAATGTAAGTTTGTTTGTTGCGCTTTCACATCAAAAGAACTCAACCGATTATGATGAAACTTTGTACACATTATAAAAAACATATATAATCTTTTTGCTATAATATAGAAACGTAACGTCAATCTTCGTTTTAATAAAGTCAACAACTTACAACTGTTACACAAACGTTCTATTTTCCCATTCCCCTAAAAAACAACCATATTAAAATGTATATTATTACTAAACAGCCCCCCACTTACTTCAATAACACAGCTTATTTAAATTGCACTGCCCATTAACCTGCCTGACTCCACCACCCTCCACATACCTGGCGCTATTACCTGTCATTCTCATTTGCAAAAAGCAAAAAGATATTCAAACAACTTCATTCGCGTGATCTATTTAATTCGACGCGTAATCGATAACCTGGCGTTCACAACCACCGTTTTACGGCGGTACCAACATATTAATGGCTGTATTTCTCTTTATAATTGCAAATTAACTCTGTCACCAGCATCCTGTCTTATCTCGATAGCCGAGATGCTGGCTTGTTACCAGTTCTATTACAGATTGTAGATAATTTTCGTTGTAATTATTTTGCTATTCCCTTATTGGGGTTTAGAGAGTGAGTGAGTAATGAAGTATGATTTTGTTGTCTATTTTAAAGGGCACTAAAGAGTGGTAATGTCTTAAAAAGAGGATGAGTTTTCTATCGTTTTTAAGAAGTAAACTGTGGAAATAAATATATTAGCTTAACTTTACATTAAATAGAAATAATATACATATTGTATTACATATATTCGTAACATAGATTTAATTTTAAGCTTTACTTAAATTTGCTTTAAAAGCATTCTATATTTCAAGCCAGACATTCATATAGCACTACAGTTCTACAAAATAGACATATATAAAATTTGGCAGTTTAACACTTCATAATCCACGTTCTAAGTTACAAAGCTTGCAATTTCCACGTAATAACTGATGCTAAAACAATCGTAAGATAATAAAATGTCCGTACCTCTCAAAAGCGGGCAACTTAGTGCCACTAAAGTGTCTCGTTTTATTTGCATTCAGATTCTCGAGTTATGCGCATCACGTAAAATCGTAAAAGCTAAAAATACTCGTAGGTAGGTACTCGCTACGGTTTGTTTATTAAAGTTGTGTTTGGTTGTGGACTTGTGCGTAACGAATGTGAATATAGATCAGTTGTTGAAAGCCGGTTGTTGTTGATAGTGGTATGTATATTCATTTCCTTTGTTTTTTTTAACATTTTTAGTACAATAAGCCAAATATCATGATTATTTATGATTTTTTTGGTAACTTAGCTAAAAAAATCTATATTAAATCAGCTTCGTGCTGTATCTCGCACGCAGCAGGATAGGCAGAGGGAACCTAGTGTTAAGATACTCCGTTTACTCCATTTTAACTTAGCTTATTTATTAATCTCCTTAAAAAATGCTGATTTATGGCTATATATGATATTTAATATACATTAACCTGTCACATCAAATAGGTAATTTTTCTTTGGTATACATATAAGTATATTTTTAGAATAATAAAAAGTGACATAATATTACTTACAAATGCGTCTTCAGAAACAGGTGAATTTGTATGAGGATAAGGAGAACTGGTCCTAATTAGTCGGTACTATTTGAATAAAAAGTATGGATCAATAACACAGTAATTACTTTGTATACGAGGAATTATTATTTACATATTTAGAAATCGATAAAATTCTTGCCCAATTTTTGTTATTTTCATTGATGACTAGAATAATATGATAAGTAAATAATATTTCTTTCCTTAATATATATATATATATATTTTTAACACAGAAATTCTAATGATAGTACCTAATAGAATTCTCGTTTTCCACTTTTCGCTTATGTTAGACACTTATTGGGTGCAACTTAACGAAGAATTTATGCTCAAATCAATCATTTTTTTTAATACATTTCTCGGAATTAAATCGAACCTACTTCTGTCACTGCAAAACTAAAATGTCATTTTTTTAGCAGAGC
This sequence comes from Heliconius cydno galanthus, assembly GCA_036379175.1. NCBI lineage: Eukaryota > Metazoa > Arthropoda > Insecta > Lepidoptera > Nymphalidae > Heliconius > Heliconius cydno. The sequence goes on along the minus strand of JAKRZM010000467.1, from coordinate 149,553 downwards.
AGGTACAGAGGGTAAGAGTGTTAAGATACTTCATTCTCAACAGCAAGGGCAGTGTCTTAAACAATTCCATTCCTCACTATTCGCTGATTTCTGTAAGTATTGAGTTCCTCGACTGGGAGTCAAACCTACAATCTGACGTCGCACGCTTGTGCCCTGGACCACAATATATGTCTAAGAGGGATAAACCATCAAAAACATATAAATTGCGTCAATATAAACTAGTAGGTAACAGCTGCCCAGTAGTTTAACGCATCAACAGCTCGGTTAATTTAACGTCAAATTAAATAGTTAAATTTTAACCAATCTCTTAACCGGTCATTTGATAACTCATATATATTTAGTGAACGATTGATCACGCTCAGATAAGATGCTAGATACCGCTGTGTCAATGGTTTGAGCTGGACGTGGACGTGGTGTGTTTCGAAACATATTTCATGATATGACTGCTGTGCTATTGAAACTGGCTGTAGTCTGGTCCTAATAAAAAATAATAAATTCGTTATTTCATATAGCATTATATTGAATTTGAAAAAAAATGATATCATAGACGTATATATAGTAAGTAAGTTAAGTAAGTAAACCAAAGTAAGTAAGTTTGTTATTTTATATTGAATTTTAGTGAACTAGAATAGAAAACATTCATATTTGCGTTTGGATTCGATTGTCTATGGGAGAAAGGTGCTAATAAGCTGTTTATTTAGTCTAGTTAGTAAAAATAATCGGAATTTTGAAAATAGTAGTTGTTTTAGGAGGCTATAGCTTCATTAATTTATTTATACAAATTTATACCCGCAAAATCCATATTATTCGTAAAATAAAAACAAAACATAAATATTTATTCTATAATCAAAATAAAAGAAAACAAAAAACAACCACTTCATTTATAAGCAACACCCATAAAGTGAGCACAATCTTAACTAACTTAATCTTATTATTAGTTATCGTACGCAAAATTACCCCATTCAAAGGCCGTAGAGGCATTCACTAAAACAGGTATGATCGTATAACTGTTGCTATTTATGTTATTTGTAAGGTTGTACCGTTTGGTCTCGAACTTAATGGCGTGGATGTGAATATGTTCTTCCTAAATATCACGTATCGCATATCAGAAGGAACCATCGACTTCCCTCGACTTCACTCGCTTCTCGCTAACTTAATAAAGTAATAATTGTAATCTGAGCAGGTAACTTGATCATTTATTATAGTGTAATTTGTCGTCATCAGTATAGTGGATGTAGTTAAATACTAGCATTTTGCTTAAGCAGAGGGAACCTAGTGCTGAGACACTCCTTTCTCCCGACTGGGAATTGAACCCACAACCATTGTGTTAACAGACAGACACTTTGCCGCTGCTTTGCAACAGCCTTTTATTATAAAATTTCTGTAGTAATAAATGATACTGTTGAATAATAACGATGCATATCGACTATATTGCATTTATTGGAATCGTAGTTATTCTATTGGAGTTGGAAATTTAAAAATAAAAAGTATCAAGTTACAAATCTATTATATTTTTTTTATGTTCGTAAGACATTTACATGAAATATTTCTTTTATTAGCATCTCACATCACTAATTATAGTTTTCTCCGTTTTAACTACCGTCTATCTGTGATGCACCTGCGCCCGCGCATCTTTATGTGCCGGTGTTACACTAAAAGCTTAACAATATATGTATAATGAGGGCTATAAGATTAAAATGTAAATTATATTTATCTATTCTACATAAAAGAAAACTTGTTCTTTATTTTTATATATTTGTTATTTTTATATACTTTGCAAGTAATATTGGTATATGGTTGTTGTTTTATTATTTTCATTTAAAAATATTGCGCTATATAAAGTGTTTATTATTTATTATGTTAATTTACTGGTAGTCAGAAATGTCTGACATCGATCGATATAATACATAATTTTGCGTCTCTTCTAAAATTAACATAAGAAAACGTCAACAATATGTAATAATACTTAACTTAAACATCTATTGCCATCATTGCCTCGTATCTCTATCAAAACATGAACTAAGAACCATATTGAAGAAAGTTTTTGTTCAGCAATAGTATTTTAGTATAGTGCTAGCGTTTAACTCTGCGACGGGCGATGAACCCGCCGACCCGCTTACCGAAATACCCGCGTCCAGACGCACCGTCAAACGCCGTAATGCCAAAGTGCATGTGACTCATATAGAAATGCTTGGATTTCGTTTGATATTATTTAAATTTCTTTATATTTTTGTCCCTATATTTGTTTGAAAATAACATTTTGAAATATTGATTTTGGTGATATTTAAATTCGGTAAAAATTAGGAACGCCTGAAACAAAAAACTCAAAAACACTCATCTTAGCAAAGTGCCAGCCACTACCGTGTTATTTTAAAATATAGATCTAATATAAATCCCACGAAACGGTTTCTGGTTTCAATTCTAATAAGTTGACGACATACTGTCCTTAATTTATTTATTTAATTTAAAATTGGACTATAAATTTACTTACATAGAAAATATGGTACATATGCAACATGGCGGAATAATTATTCATAGTTAGATTACTACAAATGATGGAAAAACATTTAAAAAATAGCTTAATCTAATAATAGTACTAAAAAAAATCAAAATAAACGTTTAAAGTTACACAATATAACGTTTTTTTTCCAAATAAGTTTTCCTTGCACTTAAGACCTAAAGAAAAAAAAATCTAATTTGAAACCAGCAATAAAATCATCCTTTCAATGTATCTTCTCGATTATATACACACTTCGTATATCTAAGCTTGGATTTTATGACAGATTGAAAACGAATTCTTCACGTTATTGCCCGTTTATTGCTATGTAAGAGATCTCTTTTGATGAGAAAATAAAAGTCAACCTTTTGTTATCTCTATATTATAGAGGTTGATAAATATAACATCTATTGTTTTTTTTAAATATTGCATAATTTAAATAATTGTCAGCTTTACGTACAGCAGGGTAGACAGATTATTATTTTTTATTTAAATAGTTATCCATAACACCTAAGCTTGAGAGAACAATATTTTAACTATAATAATTAAATTGTATAAAGCAACTAAATATTAAGAATACCAAAATTTAGTTCCTCCTAGAAAACATGGGTTCCATTTATAACCTGCACTTATTCCAGACTTCCAGACAGTTAAGAGATTTATTCTGGCTAGACAGTTGCAACAGACGGATGTCACTTTTTCGCCTTGTTGCCGTATATGCCATCTAAAACATTATATTTTAAATTCTATCTTATTTCTTGAAAATAAGGTTTATTATCCTTTTCACGTTTTCCTATGAGTCTGGGTGCACTATGCGATGTACTACAGATCAATACTTGGCATGTTACAGTTAGATGTGTGTGTGTTTGTGTGTATATATTGACATTTTGTGTGTGGGCGTTTAATCTCGTTTGCTGAGAGTGGTTGGATGATGAGTGAAGGTTTATTGCAACGACTACACTGTTTTAAATCCCAAATCGATATTTTTAATGACGTCGGTGGAGTGCGTTTGGAGTATATATGCTAATAATAGTAGGTAGGTGTCTGTCTTGCGTCACCAAGGGCACAAGGTTCGATTTCCACTGTTGAGAATTTGAGAATTTGGGAGTGGGAATAGAACTCACAACAACTGCTTTTACATTTAGACCCTGAATCGACGACTCGCATTATTATTTGTTAGGAAAATTGGTGTATTATGTACCATTTATTATATTTTTATATGAATGAGTAATTCTCCCATAGTTTACACATAAATAAAAAAGAAATGCAGAGAGATACATCAAAACATTTCTAACTTGTAATAACTATGAATGTACTCGTACTCGGATGTCTTATATAAACAAATCATATTAAAATTCCAATATTAATTAGTCATAATACCCGCTGATGCCAGTTTTTATAGACTGTCTGCACTAGCGGTCTAGACTAAACACTATATAGACTAGAATCTAGACATTAGCCTGTATTATTAGATATTGACAAATGCAATAATATAATAATTCCGCATACTTCTCTATAATATATGACAACCGTTGTATAATTGTTTAGAATGGATTATTTTAACATTTACTGTTTTTTTTCTTTTATGTATCTTTGATCTCACCGTGCTGTCTGTATATATTAAGATTGTAGGTTCAATTCCGAGTTGGGGAAATTTTCTTTGTTAATTCGAAACTCTTGTGTCATCATCATCATCATCATCATCAGCCTGTCCTCGTCCACTGCTGGACATAGGCCTCTCCAATGGCACGCCACTGAGCTCGATCTTCAGCTCTTCGCATCCAGCCGCTGCCCGCTACTTTGCGAATATCGTCACCCCATCTAGCATCCATCAACTCTTGTGTATATCTGCAATAAAAAAACTATGAGTTTTCTCAAATTTATATAAAAAAACACATACCCATATCGAGATATAATTATGACAGGTATGGGCCTTATATAATCTCATTTTTTGTTACACTTTGGTGTACGTCAAAATTTGGTATGTAATATTTGATTCAATGTAAATTAGTGATTTATTAAGGAGAGTGACTACTTACTTTCTTGTCGGCTGTTCTTAGAAGTGGCATTCCTAAATTCCTTTGGGTAAAGTGGCCGGTTCGTTGACACTGGCCATGTGTGTAGAAAATATTGTTATTTCTAATGCAATTGTAAATAATATAATAAATAGAATATATTAAGAGCGAGATCAAAGAGGTGTAAAAATGTCCTTTTTATGTCAATTTGACTAAGTAATCTATTACATAAATTTTTTATAATGTACATTTTTTACTTAAAGCTTTACCCGGAACGGTGTATGAGAGAACGGAGCGGGAACTGCTACGGTCTCTGCAATTTTCTCTTGCCACGTCCATTCTCCGGTCTCCGAGGCCCTCATTCTTTTTACATGAGCTTCCAGCATGTCATCTTACATGTGTCTTTGAAGGTCAGCCGAGGTCATAATATAAAAAAATATTGTCTTATTTCAAAACAATGCATATTTAATTAGAAAAAAAAAACAATATTAAACACATTTGCGGTACCATAATAAAATGTTGAATATTCCAACTATTTGTAGCATTCACTTAACGGTCAATTGTTTTTGTGAATGCAAGGTGCTCACTTAAAAACTAGCCAGCTGTAGAACACCTGAGAAATAAATTAGGTTACCTAATTTACAAACATCTCCCGTTATATTAAGATAGTCCAAATGTCCAGTATCCGCCTGAAGTCAATAATGGTGGTTGACGGAACCTGACACCGCAATTTATCTAGCCATGATGTTCCATTCGGCACGTTTTGCCTTTTTTTAACTAAATTAACGAAAACACATTGGTCCGAATAGAAATCGAACCCCCAACCGTCATACATCCATGCAAACATATCCTAACTGTCCTATGGCTAGTTAATGAGTAGTAAAATGAACGGTACCAGGATTCGATGCTCCACTTGTTCAGCTACTTGTTATTTATTACGCAACGGACCAGCGGTCCGCGGTCCAGCGCGGTCAAGTGCGTGGAACGGGAGTGGGCGAGTTTTTTTTTTATATTTCTACTAGACGTTTAGTGTTTACTAGTTGAATATACATACTAGGATGCAGGTTTGCAAGCATTTTTTTTTATTTCTAAATTTATTTCATTAAAGTTGAAATTAACATGTAAATTCTACATTTTTTTTTAATTTCTTCTTTAAAACAATACATTGTCTATCTTTAATATATGCCAATATATTGTAAAGTTAACGAGTTTGTTCGTTGGACGTGCTTATCTCAGGAACTACTGGTCCATTTATTGAGGAAGGTTTTATGTTATATTACGTAATGTTGTGTACAACGGAGTATTAATGAAAAATATAGCAAGATCGGGAGAGCTTGAGAACTTCTCGTGTGTTTAGCGCGTACGCACTTATACTATCATTAAAATTACGTAATTAAATCAAAATTAGACTAATTAGAACTAAGAGTATCCTAACACTAAAAGTGGTTTCCATTTTTTCCCTTAGTAGTTCCATTCCAATCTTAGAGGTTGCATTCCACCGCGGGCGAAGCCGCACTACTCAACAGATAATAACACCATCGTAAATAGCTTCAAATGTATATCTATTTCAATCAATACAACAATCAATCTTCTAGATTAACGAAGTAAAGAGTGAAACCAGTATCGGAGGAAGAAATTCCAAGGGCTGGTGCAGGAACGGTAATTAATAGAAGGTCACGCAGCGCCGTTAGATGCGCCTGCGCATCTCGACTTATATAGACGTTGGCGTCCGGCTACGCTTTATATAGCGAATTTACTTTTTATATTCCGCTTACGATACGAGACGAACGTAAATGGACGTTGTACATAATACACAATGTATGTTTTATATGAATATTGATGGTAGAATTTAATCGAGAAATTTGCGAATGTAATTACTTAAATATATTATTGTTCCTACCTAGTTAGTCGATTTGGCGTTGAGTTACGCCAGTTAAAAATGAACGGAAAGCTAAGAAAGAAAACCTAGCCCGTACGACCGCCGTAACCCTAGGCACGAATCCCGCAGGTTGTCGGCATTGCCGTCGTCGACATCCTCTCAAACAGTCACGTAGTGCTTGCAATTTTTCAGGGACAGTGTACCCTCTTCGCTACGGCTAAAGGGTTAACAGCATGATACTCAAATTAGAAAAGAGCGCATAACGGAAGAAGTAAAAAAAATAATATCTCATTGCCCATCGTAAATTTACAAAAAATTACGTAAAACACTGAACGGACGCTAATTGTCTTTAAAGTCGTTACAACTGGGATAACACTACCGATCGACCGTGTCGTTCCTATATAGGTATGTACGCACGTATTGCCTTTTATGAAAAATAATTAAATATCAATGTGGGAATGCACTTCTCCAATTCTAGAAAGTTCTCCCCATCTATTTCTTTGTAAAACGATAAAAGTGGGTTCGGAATGTTCTCGAGCTATTTACATTCAATATGAGTACGAGAAAGTAAAATTGATGTATGGGACATGACGTGTCGGTGTGTGCAATGTGAATGATTATAATATAAAAGTTTATTTAATTCTTATAATACAATAGAAAATACCTGCGCATATGATATCAGCCTTGCATTTTAAATTGTATCGTATTTTCTTTTTATAAGTAGGTAGGGACTATAGACGTCTTTTGAAATTTTTGCCTAAATAATATTTTTTCTTGGGGAAAAGTTTAATTAATACTTTATTAAAGTCAAAGTATTTTCATGCACGGAACTCTCATCCATAAAAAGCGCACAGACTGGTGAATACTAGTTTTTTTGGGTTCTCCCACTCGACAATCCCCGGCGTTGAGCTACGCAATGTCCCGAATTCGAAAAGCGAAGAACGGAGTTTCTCAACTCTAGGTTATCTCCTACCCAGCTCATATTTAAAAACGTCACTCACATTTCACACCCACCCATGATTAGAAAAATATTATAATTCCGTAATTTACTTACATTACGCATTGATTATTTTATTTATCCATTCATGAATAAAACTTATTATTATTCATCGAACCCAAGACTTAAAGAGACCGGTAATTATAAGCTATCACGTTAAATTATAAGTCCCTAGCTGCCAGCTCAGGTCCTAAGCGCTGGGCTGGGTGTGTTTTGCATAATCACCTATCACCCATTCCTGATTCTATGTTGTGGGGATCGGGTAACTTGATTTCGCGCTTCATTTATACGTTAGTTGATAAGAAATGTGTTTTTCTTATAATATTTATCTGTATGTACACATATATTATAAGGAAAGTCATAATAACTAATAAGTACAAGATTTAAATGGTAGATTTCTTGAAGGTATTTTTTTATTCTGTGATAACTATGAAGACAGGCTTAGGCTTTATTTAAACATTTGGGTGGATATTTTATTTAGCACAGCTAACACCTTTGTTTTTGAGACCAAGATAAAGAAAGTATTTTGAATAAGTTTCTATTGTATTTCAGTAAGTGATACGAATTGAAAGATTCCTTTTGTGTTGGATAGTCTATTTATCGACGAAAGCTATAAGCTACATTTCATTACGTTAATAGTTTTAATGAAACCTGCTCTACCCACAGTCGGTGTAAGGGCACTTAGAATGTGTCATTGAAGACAATGTATAAGATATACTTTCTTAATTATTTGACCACGCGAGCTATGCCGAAGGTAAAAGCTAGTCTTCCATACAAAAATCAAATACGAAAACCACTTAGTTTCCTCTTTATATCTTTGCGAAATATTATTAAGCCTTTAATTTAGTTTATCTCCGTTACGGCTGACCAGTCATTAGTAAACAAGTAATTAAAACTGAGACAGATATTTGTCATGTTTCCTTTTTAGATAAAGATAAAAGTATGGAACCTAATTAATTTTATTCATGAGATTTTATATGAATATTTTGTAGCAGTTAGCGTTGGTTGTTAATTAATGACTTTAAAAAACCTTTCACGTCGTTGAGTTCTGCCGCTAGACACGTAATGCTTTCAGAATCTGGCGGTAAGTGGGTAAAGGAAAAGTGGTATCATAATGGGAACTGAGTGTCTTATCACTTCCCTTTTGCCTTCTCCGCTATGTGCGGGATACAGCGTAAATATCCGCCGAATTCTGAAAGTATCGTTGAGAGGCAGCACTCAACGCCGCGTTTTGCGAGTGAGGAAAAAATATTTTTTTATACAGCCTATATATAAAATGGTATAGGTACTGACTGACATTGCAAACAATTTCAATACCATTCCTCACCTGTAGCTGCAGGTGTAAATAATTGTATAAAATAATAATATAAACTTGTATAACAATGTGTGAAGTACGAATACTACCGAGTTAGTCTATGAGATCGTAATTTTGGCTAAAAGATAATTAAACTTTCTCCTTCATTTTTCTTATATTTTTTTAATTTTTAACGTTAATAAAAGATTCGATTTCCTATTGAAAAGACACATAAACTTCTATATAATTAAGTAGGTATTTTAAATTTAATTTATTTTACTTTCCCCATTCTTCTAAGACTAGTAGCGGCGTTAGAGTCCGCCACTCAATGTTTCAATATCCCAGCGAATAGTGCGGCTACTAACGGTTATTAGACAGGATGGAATTTCTTAATAAGTTATAGTCAAATTTCGTTATTATTTTATTCGCTCCTATTTCTGGTCAGTTCCTTCATTTGTAATTAGATTATTTGCTCTAAAATTATACTATACTTATATATTTTTACCTATTACTCTAAGAATGGCATTTGGGTAAAAAAATAAAATTATTGACAAAAAGCTATATTCTTAAATAAAATTCTTGGTCAATTAGAAAACAGGTAGCATAATACATTTAATGGTCTATGTCCTAGACATTACTGTGATGTCACTAAGCGCCGGATGCCGTGGATTTTCCACGGTGATGCAATACTGCTCTAATAAGATTATTTGTTTCATATACCTATAGGGTTTTAGCTTTGAAATACTATGTTATGGTATGAAATAGTGGAAAGTACAAGTTATGGATAATTTTTGTGATAAAGTGGAGCACGGAAGTATCCTAATGGGAATGTCTTAACACTCTGTTCCCAGGCTCCCTCTGCTTTCCCTGCTATATGCGGGACAGCTCGAAGATAAAAGAGTATACCTTAATAGGGTATAAAATTAAATGAACTTGTAAAATGCTGAACTAATATTTTTTTTAAAATTTACAATTTTTTTAAGCGTAAGCAGAGAGAACCTGGGAACCTATTGTCAAGACATTTCTGTGCTTTGCTTTATATACCACAACTTGTAGCTTTTCAGTCGCTTACTAAAATATGTTAAATCGAAATACTCTTTTAACACCTGCTATTAGGTTAACATAAAACGCGATTACATATTAAAATAATGAATATGTTAGATACATTATAATTATGTACTTCCGCTGTTATATGAATAATCACGCGGGAGTTGTAAACATTTGAATGATAAACACGTGATAACATTTGCTTAATATGAAAGGATCGATTTTCTGAAAGCTATATTTTCTTTCTTATAATTGGTCAATCATCAGCCAAGAAGGATTTTTTCTTACTTTTGATAGTTTAAACCAAAACTATACTATAGCTTATATATCTTCCACTACGAGCGTGTAGTTTGCAACTTTGTTTTCTTGGACTATAAAACTTGAAATTATGTCTGGTTCGTATCCCAAATTATAATTTCGGGAAATCACCCCTTAGTGCTCCCCTATACTTCTCAACAACCTACATGTCAAAATCACATCTGTCAGTGACTCAGTAATGGAAGAGTTTTATATATACATAGATTTAACTACGACAACTGTAGTGATGTGAGTCAGATTGGATTATTCTATTCCTTGGAAATTTATCTGCGCCTGTAAAATAAGAAACATACTGGTAAAGGTGTATCGATTGACACCTAACTTCCCTAGATCGCTTACTCATTATTAACCATTCATTTTATAACTGATATGCTTTGGTTTTGTCTGGATTATGTGATTCATCGATGGACTAAGGCCTGTGATTATAAATCGGTCCCAGGTCTGAGATCGATCTTGAGAATCCCTTTTGAGAGCGATTTCTTAAAACGGGTTTTGGTAATTTAAGACGATTATTTCTTAATTTTAATAAAAATAAAAAAATGTTTACCTAAAGTAACTATAGACAAAATGCTTTTAAAAATGTCTTATAATAATTATTAATAACGACGGCGCTACCGAATGCACGATATTTTTTATAGATATGACCTTTTTTACAGTCAAAGCATTAATATAGAAAAGAAAATAATTTCGTAAACCAGTGTCGCATAAAATGGGTTTCTCCTTAGAATAAGAAGCACCCACTTACTGGAAGGTTATAAGGAAAAGCCCATAAATATTTTAATTTTTATTTGATGTTCGGTCCTGCGTATCCAAAGTGCGGTGAACAAACAGCAAGGAAGTTTTGCTCAATTTGTATTCTCACTTGCTTGTGTTGATGTTTGTTTACATCTTTTACCTATTTATCTCTCTCTGGGTTGGAAGTCGAAAGTGTATTGACATAACTTACTGGTGTTTTATTTTAGTATATTTTTTGCCTACACGCCGTATCCCGCATATTACAAGGTAAGAGAAGAGGGTCTAGTGTCAAGTCATTTTATTTTTCACTTTTCGTCCAATTTTTGAGAGAGCATATTTAATTGACGGCGTCCAATGCCACGCTTAGACCGCCGTCGCTACGGCGTTTCTCAGCACTGAGAAGCACGCTCGGAGCGCTATAATAAAAGACCAGAGAAATGAAAATAAATTAAAATTTAATCACTGCCTCGAGTAAGCATCGAATCCACAACCGTCGCGTATACAGTCAGACGCTGCCCATTGCGCCATGACGCCATGACTTATATTACCATAAATGTTTAATTTTTATAGTAGGTACGTATATGGATACATGTTTTATTTTGTTTGTTATGTTTAAGCGGCTGTATGTATGTTTGTCAAATAAATTGTACAAAGGTGTAAAAGCTTGGTTGTTTCAAGCGGCCATTAAGCTAAGCAAATCATTTTAAAATCCACGCAAGAACTTCCTAGTAAGGCAAAGCGTTAGTGCTGCAACATGACTAAATTAGTTAGAGTTGTTTAGCTAGCTGTCCTAGCTTCCAGCTTCACGCTATATCCCGCACACATAAGGGTAGGCAGAGGGAATGTAGACACTCCGTTCCCCACTTTCTGCCAAATTTTTCAGGGTATTGTATGTTGAGTGGCGGGCTCAACGTCGGGTTTTACCTTGGTGCCAGAGAAATATACATATTAATAAATAATAATTCATTCTGTCAGGTGGGAATCGAACCCACAACCATCGCGTTGCAGTCACACTCTTGTGACCCTGTTCCACGACGGTCTCAATGATAAATAATATGTAACGTAGGTAATACGTTGCGTAACCGCAAACGAAGTATGAAGCTATAATAATTAACATTAGAAAGGTAATAAATATTCGAACGTCCACTATCTGAGATGACGATGGATTTAATTAAAATCTTACGATGACATAAATTATTTTAATTATTATTCATCAAAAAGACGCGAAGAGATAGTTTATTAAAATTCCTTTTAAATAACATGATGTAGTCATCTGGTGGTGACCAGCACCAGCGTACTTGGTGATTAGAACTAATTAATACAAGTTACAAACCAAGGCTCGCCTATTAAGTGTAAATTATAAATGGGCCATGGTATAGCAATAAGGCAGCTTCTGGCTGAAAAAAATAGTGATTGTGGGTTCGGTCTTCACAAAGGGAAAATTATTATTTTAATTTTCTTGCTATTGCAAGACAATATGCAATGTTTTGAATTCGAACAAAAGAACGGGAAATGGAGAACATAGTGTCTTGACGTTAGGTTTCTGCTAAATACCCTGCTGCTGGTACTTGAACACCACGCTCAAAAGATTACTTAGTGGCTATACCATGCCCATTTTGGGCACTTTGCAATTCAAAAATCCTGACAAACATCTCAAATTGATTAAAACAATTTCAACTCACAATATAACCTAGCAATTATAATTTAAAAGAAAACATACTACGCCCATTTAAGAAATGCATTCCAAAAGTAATTAATATCATGAAGCTTTACGAAAGATCGTATCGAAATACCAAATATGTAAACGGAGTCGTGGCCAAAAGTATTAATATAAACTTGTTTCAGCCCAACGACTTGCCGCCGATTGCTATCGCTATGTCGAAATATTTGTAAACGCTATTGATAGTCAACGATAACCGCGTGTCGGCTATCGAGAAAGTACTATTGAAACGGACCATCGCCTTCATCAGATAGCGGCCGGCTAATTCGATTGTAATTGTATTGTTGGTACTACCCATGTGTGTGCTTAATCGATTTTCTTGTGTTTATCGATTTTTCGTTGTAGGGTCTGTGGTAAAAATGTCTAAAAGATACACAGATTATTTATAATTGTTAGGTCAAAAAATATAAATCATTGATATAATTAATAGATGCTTCTCTAGTTAATTAATTTTCACTTGCGGGAGGAGCGTAAAAGAAATGGTTATATTTAAATTTTAAATGTATATTATTTACGCTTTAATATAGAATAGCATTAATTAACTGCGACCTAAACTGTTAAACGCTATATATTTTATCGTTTTACAAAGCCAATTTGATTTTAAAACCGTAATATGGAAAGATTTAGTGATGTCAATATTTTACGTGCTATATTGGATGTATTCAAATCGATTTTAACGGTTCGCTTTAATTGTATTTTGTTATTCATTTAGTCCGTTTAGTGTGATTAATATATTCGTTCGGATCAAAGCATTGGGAATATAATCGTTATTTACAATTTCAAGAAACAAGGCTAACTGTATATCACATCAATCCTCCTGATTGATCTTGGTCTGTTATCAAATTAACAAAATCTTAACCAAAAAGGCTAAACGAAGTATAAATTGAAAAGTTAATATCGATTCCTAATTTCGATTAAACAAGAACGTGTTGCCAACATTAATATTCATGAGTAATTTTTCAAATGAGACAACGAATTTAATTTGGTCGTTTAAAAAAAGCTTTGATTCTAATCTGACAGTTGAGGCCTTTTTCTTGACGGAGGTGAAATAGCGACACTCTTTAGCAGGTTATTTTTTCTATGACATTAAAAATTTCTCCATGTAACTTACATTTTGTTGAGAATTTTCTAATCTTGACGAGGTTTTCTCCACTTTTCGCTATTTTAGAAAAACATAGCGGCCCCTAATATTTAGTTTTGTCTAAGAAAAAAAAAAGAAAAAAAGACCGACAGCCTTCCTGTATACCGTCTAGTCACTTTCTAACTGTGACATGATAGCGTTAATTTATTTTTTCTATGAAGTCGCTAAAAAAGGCTGTATATTCAATTTGGTTAGCTGTCAATATGTACAGTGTTGTGTCACTATTGTTAATTCGCTACAGTTTTTTGTGTCAGCAACATTTAAATTGTTTTCTCTAATGTTCAGTTTAACGGTTTTATTTAGGAATTTTTATTGCCCACCATAAAAAGCGCGTACTGATGGCCGAAAGCCAACACGCTCTATCAATTATACATATAATTATAAAAGTATTTGTACGAAACAAACAAATTAAATATACCTTCGTTAATTGTTCCGCGGACGAAGGCCCGGCTATAAATTATAGATCTAACAATATCTCGATGTGTTATCTTAATTGAAATTTTGATAAATCCCCCATAATGAAAGCTTATTTAGGTTTAATAATGATAATCTTTCTACAGTAGAAAATAGAAATTAACAAGAATATTCTGCTAGACGGTCTAACTGATGGAAAGATTACATAACTTCATTAAAGCCTATCTCCCATCTTAGATAGTTCGTCTGCCCTAATCTGTAATGGAAGTATAGGAAGGTACAATAGAGTGTAACGGTCCGTCAAATTATTGGCATCGGTGTAAAATTCCTTTATTTATTTGTGTTCACGATATGTAGGTCATTTTTTTTATCAACGTGACAGGTTTTCGACGCTCATAGAAAAACTCGGTGGCGAAACCGTTAAGCTATTCGTTATGGTTATTTGCCTTCTATCGATGTATTTTTAGTTTTAATAAGGATTTGGTTACTAAATTTTTAAACATCGTGACCTAGAAGTCTAAATCAACGGAACTATACTTAATTATTATTACTGTTTCTTATAAGGATGTATCATAAAGCACCAAAGCAGTTTTGATAGTAATTAATAGAGGTTGTTGTGATTCAGTGGACAGTGTCACACTTACGGCGTTGATTGGTTGTCCAAGTTGAGTTCTGCCACTCTACTGAACTCAAAAATTAAGCATAAAATGGAGACGGAGTACCTCAACACTACATTTTAACCTGCCCTGCTGATGCGGGAAAGAGCTTTACGTTGTAAATTTATTTTCGCTAATGTGTTCAACGGTTAGATCCGACAGGTATTCTAGTTTGATAGAATGGATCGTATCGTAGGCTTGTAGGTTCAAAGTCAAAGGCACGCATAATAAACATTTACCGACGTTTACATTCAGGAAAACATTGTTGACAAGTGACAACACGGTCTTCGAATACCCGTACAAGTTAAATATACGAGTTCTTGCAGGCATTGAAGAAACTTAAACGGCCCCTTTAAAATGGCTATATATTGTATTTGTTTTGGGGTCACAAGACTTACTTGTTGATTTAAAACTCATAATACAGGAATAATTTTGAAAAGAAAGTTTTGAGCATTTTTAAAAGCTTTTATTTTGTATTTGCGTGCGTACTGTAAATAGAAAGTGAATTATGTTAATGAATATAAATTAAATAATCCGTATATACAAACATATTATGTTGAAACTTCATATTTGCAAAATGAATTTTGAGTCTGTAGACTGCTTAAGTAGATCATACTAGCTTTGACATATAGATTACAGACAGTAGTTCCTGAGATTAGCGTGTTCAACCAAGCAAACTCCATCAGCTTTATAAAATTACTATATAAGCATTGATTTTGTTTTGTCAAAATTTCTTAAAGATTGTTTTAAGTTTTGTCGTTGATACCACTGTACACCTATACATTTTATATTATAAGTACGTAAGATAAACACGATCTGACAGTATCAGAGCTGTAAAGGTTAAAAGTATCAATGACCGGAAAACATTGTAACCGAGAATTAAAAGTACAGACAGTATCGCCGCGGTGCTTGCTAAGGACTGTGTACGTAAATAATTAGTTATTTAAATCAACTCGACCAAAAGAAGTTTCGGCGAAGGAATAACTTTGAAATATTTATTTAAAGTCTTGTAAACTTATATAAGTTAATATGAGAAATGATCTTAAACTAGAGAATCTATAACATATCAATCTTTCTTTAGTACCTACACTGTGAAATTTGAGGAATCTTGAGAAATTTATCTTTTACTAAAAAGACAAATATGTTTAAAACAATTATATGAATACTTTCATCAATGTCAATTATTGACATGATATCCTCGAAACCTATTTCCGCTACAGCCAACCTCCATCTGTTTTCGGAAGTCACCGGCCTTGCCATAAAATTACTAGGAATTACAAAGATAACATACTTAAAGTCGATAATTTTAATAATTTAGTGTTTTTTTGAAACGTTGGAATTTCAAGATTTCGTTGAGTGTTTCAAGTTAAAAAAGATATAGACTTTTATCACCTATGACTCGGTGTCTAAAAACCAACAGACCACTGAGGGCGGTGAAGATTTAAAGTACCTTACATAACAAGTAAAAGAAAATTATTCAGTCTGTACTTCCTCTGCCTATCCTGCTATGTGCGGGAAACAGCGTGAAGGTGATTTTTATTTTTAAACCGTTTGGTACAATTATATAAATATATCTCTTAAGTCATTGTGTTAGAAGGACATCTTCCATGAACTAAGGTCTAACTTTGTGTGTTCCATCGTTTAAATGTGTGTCAATCAAATGCTAAGCAAGTTTTCATGATGTCTCATACAGACAGGCAGTTTATAACAAATTCAACGTATGGAATGCTATTGATATTACTTATACATAACTGAATAATTTTACAATATCTTATAGTTGTATGACAAATTTACGATTATTGAAATATAAACATTTTGAAAATATTTGTTCGAAATGTCGAATTTTATACACCTAAATGTAAATAATGTTTTTATATGGGAAGTATCAGAAAAGAGTATTTGATCTTATTTATTAATAATATTATTTTTGATTAAATTATCTTAAATTAAGAAGTTCTAAATTGTTTTCAATGATATGAATTTCGCTTCTCCATTGTATACATTTCAAGGTGTATTAACCTATTCAGACTTAAGCAGCCTAAGCAAAATCATCTGAATGAATCGAGGCAGAACGTCCTTGCTACTAGTAAATGGGTGGATACGTGATCTCTGTATTGTTTAGACTGCTTGTGTTATACTAAAGGAAGTATATGCGTCAGTATTTTTTTTTTTGAGAAATTCTTTCAAAGTTAAGTGTGGTATGCCTTTTTGGACCATTAAAACGATGCTTTTAAATTTGGTACCTATCGTGACCTTTAGACTTTTTCTAATTTTTATTTGTCTGTTTGTCTTTTTTTCCAGCTTTAAGCGTTGTCCGCGTAGCTGGGTATGCAGATGAAACATAGTGTTAAGATACTCCATCTTTCTTACTCTCTACTCCTTCTTTTCGTCCAATACTTGAGGCATGGTGAATTTTATACTACCAATTTTTCTTATTTTATTAGGTTTATTGCAATTGATTTCATGTGTCTTTGAATAGATATAAATAGGTATTTCTAAGGAGCGTCTATCGTTTGACCTCTTAGCCTTATCGAGTAGTTCCAGCGGTAATATTGTTGATAAACCTGTCATCAGAATTATACAGGATTCTGCCAATAACGACTGTTAAAGCTGAATTACAATATTGATTTATTGACATACTCTCTAACTCATAGATACGGTCTTCTGGCATACTGACTTCTGACAGTACTAAAAGCTGCTGCTTTTAAATTATTTTGTATCGTCTAAAAAGTTTATAATAGTGGTAGAACCCAAGGTATTAAGAAATTGTCAGAGATAGGGTAGCCAGGTATGCAGGAGAGAACTAATTTTGCGTGATGAGAACTTTTTACCATTATAAATGCCCATCATATTTTTCTATCCAAATTTTTTATATTGAGTACATTATTGTATAAAAATATTATTAATATTAAAAAAAAAAACAATTATCCATTTTTAGTAAACTCATATCGAGCGGGGAACAAGTTGTCCTTATTGAAAGTCGAGTCGATAGTATTTTTTGCATATTATCGTTGAACTTTACAACCGGTTGTGCGTATAAGGATCTTCACTTGCCATATTGACCTTAGGTGTAGGTTACCTTTGAGATATCTGCTATCTGCGTAGGCCTGGCCTATTTGGGTTATTTTAGTGTAGGTCAGGTCTAAGATTTGTAGTCTTAGATAAGTAAATCTACTAAAAGATGTCTATGCACTCAAAGGTCTCTATTAGCATTTAACTAATATTAAATTTGTTTAAATATACTCTTAATCCAATTCCTTTACCAATTCAGTCGAAATTATATGTTTCAATAAACACAAAAAAAAACAAACGCAAAAAAATAAATACACAACCCGTCTATACATCGTAATCGAGTAATTTCAGGAATCATTAATAGCCTATCTCCGCATAATTGATAGCCAGATCGTATTAAAGTTGAGATAACAGCTTTTTGTTTCACATTCTCAATTGAATCCACGTCTGGTCGAACAGTTTGTTTACTTACTATTACAGTTATATAATAATGACATAGCGTTTTTATAGCTAATCTATTTATTGTACGGGTTTTAGTGGTTGAGTTATGTTGTGTGTTGTGGCGTTGCTTGTGGTTTTCGATTTTTTTACAAGAATTACTTGTTTATTGCAACTAATTGTTATGGGCAAAGGAGTGTCTTAACATTATGTTTCGTCTGTCAACCCTTCTGTGTGAGCGATACAGCGTGAAGCTGGTTTTTTTTAATTTGTATTTTTTTTCTGTATCCTGCATATAGTAGGGTAGGTTGTCATACATATATTATAATATTACAGTAAAGAGATAGATATTTGCGTAAAAACGCGTGAAGCTGCAAAAAAACTTTGATTATAAAAAACGTTGGACACTAGAACATCTAAGTTTGATCTCAGCTCGGATAGTGTCAAGAAAAAAAGTTTTTATCATATTAATAGTTCGACCCCAAAAGAAATGGGCTAGTGGATTCAAATTTGAATATTAAGTGAGTTTTTGCGCAAGAGACGATGATTTATTGTACGAAATTGTCGGTTGCTGTGCCGAGAGGAATTATCAATTTGAAGGAATTAAGTATGACGGGTTGATGGATTTAGTGATTTTCAGCTATTTAAGATAATGTTTGTAATGTGTTTATAGCTTATTTATCATAATTGAAATGGATTTGAGTTAAGTGCATCCTCTCATATACAGATTAATGCACGATTTTATTGTTCTCTGGCAAATATCGTTTAGAATATTTTTTAGTTGAGTTTCGCCACTCGAGAAGCAATGTTTCAAAAATTGAGCGGAAGTGAGGAGTGTCTGAACACTAAATCCTTCTGCCTACCCTGTCTGAGCTAAAAAAAAACTTAAATATGTCCAACATAGACTCTTTTAATATACAGATATGACTAGAATAAATCACTTGAGTCATAAAAATATGAGTATTCTAGTGTCGCTGTACATTTTATCTGTCTTGGCAATTATTATTTTTTTAGTTAGTTTATTTTTTTTAATAATTACAGTCTTAAGCTACTTTCTCTATTCCAATCACATGATTTTTAACCAATAAAAAAAATAAAACAGTACATAAAATACATAAAATTACATTAATTTGTGTGGGAACATTTTAAAATAAATCGAAAATACTTAATTTTTCCAAAAAATATATATTTTTGATTTTAGAGCTCAGTATCTCAAATTACTCAATTACAATAATTATTTATATACCTACATGAGTTTTCAAGATGGCAACATTTAAATAGGCTCACTTTCGCATTTTATATTATTACTTACCTACTTATCATAAATGATAACATCGTTTACATCTTGGTTTTACCATTACACCTCTTTCATACAGGTGTACGGCTTCCGTTATAGCCTCTCTGACCCATCACAACTTTCCTATACACATTTAATTAATTAAACATACATTAATATTAACATTTTCAATATCATTTAAATAAATATGTCCATTCTGTCAATGTTTAAGTAGTTTCTAGCCGATAAGTAGCACGCCTATCAAGAAATGATGGTTTTTTTTTATAAGTTAATCGATTGTCGTTCGCTTGGCTTGATAACTTAACTAATATAAGAGATAAACTCCGCGGTGTCATTTGCAAATCGCTACGGTAGGGTGGCTTGGATTTTTGAAAATCGGGGGACAGCTTTTTTATTATATTGAAGACATTACCGAGTTTAGTAGAGTTTATTCAAAAGTTTTGACCCAAAATTTGTGGGTTCACAATAATTTCTTCGCTCTTAACAATACAAAGCGCAACGTTGGTTGCCACTCAACGCACAATGTCGTGAAAATTGGTTAGTACATTGGAGCGTACTGTCTTAATACTACGTTTCTTCTGTTATATGAGGCATACAGAATGTAGCTATTAACAAAATGAGGAACCTATAAAGCGGTCGTCAGAAGTTAATCAAAATCACATTAAAAACTTAGCCAAATAGTATTAAACTGATAATTGTCATTATTAATTTTAAAAAAACAAAATTTTTGGTCACCACATCGGATGCGCGTGCGCCATTTGGCCGTCGCTTTTTGTGAATGAGTCGAGGCTAGCTGTTAGAACAAATTTAACGGTACCGTCCGCTTATGCAGGTTTTTACACCTGACCAGCTCTTGGCTTCTGGCTGTCAGTCTGTCCCAGATGAGCTCGCTACCTTTATGTGTCGCTTGTGAAAGTTAAACGTATGCGTTGGGTTTATGTTAATGCGAGTAGGTAGTGGGTACGTTATTGCGTGTAATACTACTGCTTATATTAGTTGAAGTGTTTTGTTTTATTTTTTTAATGAAATGGTTTAATTATGTTAAAAAATATTTTTTGACATGTTTGTGGCAGTTGATTGTTTGACGGAATGAGATGATTTTCGATTCAAATTGCTTATATATTTTAGACGCCTTATTTTTTTACATGATTTTGTAAACAGAACCTAGTGTTAGTGTCTACTCAATTCTCTTTTTACCCTAATTCAAGACATTGCATATTAAACGGAGGAACGCAACGCCTTAATTTATCTGGGGATCGAACCCACAGTCATCGCAGTGCTTGACCGCTGTCCCTCTGCGACCCGATAGCCTTTCTTTTCATTTAGAACATCTTCAGCATAACCTTAAATTATTTCTTATTATTATAAAGACTTAAAATTGTTAAAAGTTGTTTAAATGCCGCTATAATTTCGTATATTTAACAGCTTTGACCTGTTGCTTTGAAGTAAAGGTTGTAGGTTACCGTACGATATGTTTCGCAACAAGTAACAATATAATTGCAACATTTTATTTACTTTATTATAAAAGTGACTTACGCAATGTTTAACCTGTTCACGGCTCCTCATATAATTTACCTAATAATCGTTTTTTAGAGGCGATGGTGGTGAGTTAGATTGCTTATACGAAACTAAAAAATAAATAAAAGTAATTTAGTGAAAACTCTGCCTTTTTACTCTGTCATCAATTATTTCTGAAGTGTCAAATAGGCAACTAGAAATAAATGAATTTGAAGTTGCAACCTTATCTTTGTCCACTAAAGTACAACGATCGCTATTACGGTAAATTTTATTGTCTTCGACCACATTTCCTGACCACAGTTTAGTGGTCGTTCTACCAAACGTACAAAAACACCGTAGGCTGTAGGTATATACGTAGAATATTAAAATGACATAGATAATAAAATATACGTGTTTATAATTTTCTATATTTCACAAGTACTTATTAGTGTTTGTTTGATTTCAGGTATGTCATTCAATTTCAATGGTGAACAACATGTGAAATTTCGTACGTATCAACTATAATATACTAGCCATCGTCGTGGCGCAGTAAACGCAACGGTTGTGGATTCGATTCCCACTTATTAGGGGAATGATATATTGAATGTTTTCTGCTACCGATGCAAAGCCAGGCATTGAGGTCCGCCATTTAATACGCAATCCTCAAAGAAGTGTAAATGGGGAACGGAGTGTCTGAAAAGTAAGTTCGCTGGTTTCCTATGACTATCCTGCTGTCTGCGAGATAACAGCGTGAAGTAAAAAATTATATAGTAGCTTTACCTGCGGCTTCGTGGTCAACTACAATTAACTAAGAGTTGTGTATTTTCGATATATTCTGAATACCCGAGGTAACTGTGACCGCAAGTACAGTATGTTACATCGAAACGATTAACTTGATGTACTATAGCCTATAGAATTCCTCGATAAATGGACTATTCAACACAAAAATATTTTTTTGATTCGAGCCAGTAGTTAGTTAGTTTGGCGCGTATAACTCAGACACCCTTTAGCTTTATATTATTGGGAAGGAAATATGTATAGAATGAATAATATTTACCCAAGTTAATTTAGAACCCACAGACGTTGTAAATCCTCAATTATATCTCAGATAACTAAAATATCTTATTATTTTCAACAATTTATTACAAAAACAAACCGCCTTAAATATCGTCTTTTTCCACAAACTACATATTTATATCGACAATCGATCGTCCACAAAATTAGCGATCGTAAACGGATAATGATTGTCTTCAGCAATAAATTCGAGACGCTTAATTCGATAATGTTTATCGATGCTCTGCAATCTCTGGAATCTTTTGATCGGAAGATATTTATAAGTACATCACTAAAGTATGAAGATACGGAAAATTCTTGACCTTTTTCTCCTTTGATATATGTGTCAACTGTAATTTTTTTCTTTTTCATTTTACAATGTATTCCTCGCATAGTAGAGTAGGCAGAAGGAATCTGGGAACCTAGCCTTAAAGCCTAGCCTTAGGGGAACGGAAGTGACTTAATGGCAGTGACTTAGTGACACTTCCGTTCCCCTCCTTGCACCGAATTCTGAAGATATTACATGTTGAGTGGCCTCGTTACCAGAGCGATGAAAATGAAAATATTAAACATTTAATTTATCCTCAAGTGAAAATAGAATCCACAACCAGCTCTTACAGTCACACTCTTGTGGCCCTGCGTTACGGCTCGCCTCTTGGCAAGATATATATATTTCTCTTACTTTCCTTCCAACGTATCCTTTAATACTCATGGTATGTGATACTTGGCACGCAGCTACATCGATAACAATATGGATCAATAATCATAAAACAAATAATAAGTAAGGTGGATAAATGTAATAGTTTCATGCTTCAAAGCGAGTCGGCAGGCGCGAGTGTAAATCGAATAAATCATTCGTACCGGTTGACGGCAGAAAATCGATTTGGACGTGATCGATCGAACGTGTTTTTATGATACGATTTATTGTTTTTTGTTTTTGTTTTGTTTTTGTTTGAAATATTTTATTTTTTTATGTATGTAGGTGTGTTAGGAGTTCCGGATGCTACGATTTATCTTAGGATAGGTTATGAGCGATACATTATTTTAGTTATAAAGTTTTTTCATTGTTATTTTATGTACACTACAGGCGCATAGTCTGTATATTTTTCTAAACTAAGCTATAGATACATTTATTTTGTAATGTATCTGCTCTATAAAATAGCTAGGTTGAACTCGAAAAAAATATCTCTAAGTATTTAAATTTTAAGAGAGTTCACATCTTTGGAAGGAAAAACTTAATTATAATTTTTCTTTTCTGCGGCGGAGTCCAAAAGGCAGGTTATGTTTTAGTTCGTACGGACGTACATATGGCCGTTCTTTTCTTTCCTTGTAATTGTTAAACCAGTGATGCTGCTTATGAACGTTCTTCGTAGATGTGTGAATATTAGAAATATGTCATAAAGTTCGCAAAGTTATTCTATTATTAAGATTCCCGCAGAAGACGCCCTTACCAACCAACCACATGCAGTCACATGGTGCTTACGATTTCTAAAGGAAAGACTAATGTATCTCCTCCTTCCGGTAACGCTGTAAAATTCGATTAAGTATTAAAAACAGTGCACAGTTATATTTTTTCCTGGACAAAAAAAATATTTTTTATAATCTAAACTAACAACTAAATCGAGATTAAGAAAAATATTTTATACGAATGTTGTTTTTAACATTTTTTAAACCGTTCCAAAAACTATCGTAGTCGATTTTTAAACACTCCAGTCACGAATCGACTTTTTAATTCACAGTACAGTACTAACCATTTCATAGCTCTAATAAATTTTCACAGCAAGTGGCGCCCCACAAGTTATTGGGTGATAAGAAATGTAAGACGTGCGTGTTGCGCTACCGTTACGTTGCCAGGGAACATCTAATTTATATCTAATATAACGTTAGTGTGATAGAAAAGAAATAATTAAAATATTTCGATTTCGATATAATTTAATCGATTTTCGGCTGTCATTTAGGCGGGTAATTAAAGTTTTGGTCAGCTTTGGAAATTTATTTGATTGAATATATAATAATGTGAATAATTGCTTCACGCTGTATCCCGCTCATAGCAGGATAGGCAGAGGTAGCCTAGTGTTAAGATACTGCGTTTCCATGTACATACTTACGTTACCTACTTTTCTGTCGAATTTTGTAGGCATTACTGTCGCATATTATAAAGCTGAAAACTTTGTTTGGTTGAACGCGCTAATCTTTTTGTTTCATAGTCCATCGAGGAGCCCGCCTCAATTATAAAGGTCTTCTCATAAACATAAATCGTTTTGATGTAACACACTGTACCTACGATCAGAGTTACCAGGTGTCACACATCTCCTTAGTTATTTCCATCTGACTACGCGGACGAAGCCGCAAATAAAGGCTAGTCATAAATAAATATCCAAATACATGCCTTCGTCGCGTGGCGTGGGTAGAACGTTCACATTCATCGATTCTGAAGATTATATCAAAATTTGACGCGTCGTATCTAATTGACCTCCGGGCTCTGTGGTCAACAATTTTTATATGCTTTTTTTGATTTCGATGTCACCTGAATACTTCACTGATTGATAGTCGCGGATTCCATATTTGGGCATAAATATTTGGAATTTTGGAAAGAAAGCTTTTTTCTACAATACCGTACCGTACCGTACCGTTCTACCGTAATTAAGTACAGTCTATAATAGATTTCTTTTTTTGAATGACTGATAATTTGTTGGAATTTATCGCGTTAAATTGCTATCGTTATCTCGGTCGTTGGTCTTTAAGAATTTTCCTTCTAATATATTCCTATTATTATATTAATAGCTATTTCAGTTAATTTTGTGTGATTCTTATAGAAATTTGCCTTTTTAATATTTTAGTTTTACGCTTTTTACAGAGAAGGACGTTCTAAGCAATAAAACATATAAACTGATTTCACTTCAATTCAAGACACCTATTAATAAACAACCAGTATTGTCAATAAACAACCAAAACAAAAATATGTTTTAAATATGTCATAAAAACTATAACAGAGACGTGGGAACCCAAATCCGTTGCGTTTACAGTCGTAAACTTGTGTTTTTAATATTTTCATTTCTTCGCTGTGGTGTCGAGGCAGAGTTCTAAAATTCGGCGGAAAGTAGCGAACGGAGTTTCTTAACACTTTTTTCTGTTTGGTAAAAATTAATGTATTGAAGTCTGGATTCCGCTGTTCTAACAGAAAGTGTTTGCGTGTAACACGATATCACTACTACTAGACGTGACAGTGACAGGCTGAAGCGATTATTACATGCTAGTACCTACATTTTTTTATAAACTGGGAAAACTTAATAGTAATTCTCCATTATCCACTTTAGACCTGAATTCCTTTTACCGAAACTCAACCATTACCCATGATTTACAGTTAGATGCTATTCCTTTGTATTTTAATGTTTTTAATTATGAGATATTGAATGACATCTAAATAATTGTATATCTATTAAGACAGTGATGATTTAGTTTTAGTATAGATACCTATTGAAAACCTCACCTTATTATAATTCTAAGCGATTTTTTCGGTAAGAGGCAGTTGTGGAGCAAGCCGCCTGGCTGTGGATTCGATTTCCACTCAGATGTATTTAATATTTTTATTTCTTTGCTCTGGGACAAAAACAAGTGCGGTTATTTCGCCAGCGGGAACGGAGTTAGTTAGTCGTCGTTACGTTCGTAGTTACGTTAGTCTTAGTTATGAGCTGTTTTTCTATTTCCTACTTAAATATAATTATTTATTAAAGTAGAATAAATAATATTCGTAATATATAAATAAATACAATACGTGCGTATGTCAGTTGACACCGGGTGTAACTTTGCACCACTCTCGTAGCATTCAGAGTGTGAAGTGGAGAGCTGCTACTTAAAACGCACGCGCCGCAACAAATGTTACTCTAGCTTTGACTTGCTTCATACAAATTATATTATTTTTTTCATATTAATTTTAAATATATGAAAAGTAAAACAAAATTATTATTATTTTATGATTGACAATTTAATAAAAAAACGTGTGAAGATCTTATTTTTTCTTATAAAGCGCATATAGCAGAGCATCTAATGTATGTATCCGTTCATCACTTGCCGCCCAAATTTCTAGACGTCGAAATCGAACCCACCCATTTAGAGTTGGACGCTATACTAACTTTTTTCTGTCCAAGAAATTATTTACAACCAATATTCGAAGTTCGTTGCATAAAAATGTATGGCTATCGTTATTTATTGATTTAATATATTCAAGTTTGTACAATTTTTAACGTGGTCGTAACTAACTTGCTGTTCCACTCTTCAGTTTCATTAGCGGTTGACATTTATGCGTTTGGTTTGTTTACTGTTCTCCTAACCTTGCTTGGACTTAGTAATAATTTAATATTGATGTTTTGTATCGATATCTATGATCTTTTAAATACATACTTATATATGAAACTGTTAGGCGATTGATATACTCTGACATCAACGCACATCCCTAAGATGATCCATCTAGAATCTTGAATGAAGAATTAATAATATGAGCTAGTAAATACTCTATCTGCTGAGCTTTCTGTTTTTTAACGATTTTGTTATAAAATATTGTCAAAATTTGCGGTGATATCATGAAAAGATAGATATTTAATATCCATAGATGCCTTAGAAGTAGCTCTACAGCACTTACAGCATTCGCTGAACCCTATGCCTTTCAATTTTTTTTATTTTTTACTATGCCAAAACGATAGTAAACTCTTTCGAATTTGAATGTAACTTTGAGACCTTATAGGCCCGTACTTTTGTGTTTATCAATGGCATTCCACAGTAAATCAATTTCCATTAATATTCATAAAGACAGCCTTGTTGCGTGACATTCGTATTTTATATTGTTCTTATTTGTTATGCATAATTATATCAGGGCTGTTTAATTAAATCGTACCGTTGAAAACAATGAATGAGTGTAGACCTCGAGTCTCGAGCCAAGACTGCGGAATTTTGTTATTAAAGGTACTAGGTATATAAGTCGTAATATATATCTTCAATATTTAAAATGCTGTTTTACTCTTCTGGTAAGATTTACGACTAAACTTGACAAGGACGTATGGATTAGTGGTCACTGGCGGCACTCGGAGGTTCAAATACTCAAAATTAAAATAAAAAAGTATATTTTAAAAATGCACGAATTATTCAACCTTACTTGTATTTTGGAAATAGTGAACATCTAACCAAAGAAACGTCTAAAATGTCACCTACATTATCTCTTTCGGATGACGTTAAGTGGAAAACGATTTATTTTGACACTCTGACTTCCTATCCCGCTGTGTGCAAGATGTGACGTCAAAATAAGACATTGATACAACTTGAGACGTCCTAAAATTTAGCTTTTGCTAAAAGTCTTAAAATAAGGTGTTTATTCATTTTTTTCCAAATTTTTGATTTAGTCCACTTTAGTTTAATTCAGTGTATTAATAATACATCCTACTAATATTATAAATTTGAATGTTTGTGTGTGTGTTGGATATTTGTTTCACTATCACGCAAAAACTACTGAACAGATTTTGATGAAAAGTTACAGTAAAATAGTTTATACATGAGAATAACACGTAGACTACAAATTATGGAAACTTTTAATATAATTTGGCTATAACGTAACAATAAGTATAAGTGGGCGAAGCCTAAATTAATATTATAATAGAAAGATGTAAACCACCGATGCATTTGAAACTACGAACGTTATATAATAATTAATCTGTGTTGTTATCTGATCACAATTAACTACAACGGTTGTTCGAAATCCTGGTCAAAAAAGTAATGAATGCCAACTTTAATAATGGCTGGTTAATCTGCTGAAATTTCTTAATCAATATAATTTAGGTTTATTATGATATAATTAAATGGTAAGTTATTTTGTTTCGTATTTCAATAATGATGCTTTAAATTGATATGCAAGAATAAGGGGCTATAATAGGGCAGTGGGATACCACGATGCTTGTGGGCACTGTTCCTTCTCGGAGGAGTGATTACCAAGTTCCAGTTCTTTCAGCTTCAGATTACCAGTTCTCTTTATCATATTTTTTATTATTTATTTATAAGACGCTATTGCGGTGATCTCGCATTCTTCGCAAAGGCTTTAGGTTCAAATCCCATTAACCTATACCAACGCCGCCAATATCCTTAAACATCCTAGTCCTAGCTATATATTAGGAGAACAAAGGAACCCAAAAGGTTATTTAATCTTTTAAAAGTCAAGCATTAAATTAATCTATAAAAGCAAGTGGCGCGTCCAAGCCCTTGTAAAATGATCACATTAAATATAATCGGCGTTAATTAAGGGCGTGCGTTCGCGCGTGCTGAAATATAGTCATCGTTTCAAATTGGAACTAATTGGGGATAACTTCAGTTATTTATGTAGCCATAAATAATGTTATTAGCGTTGTCATAATGATGTTGACAGGTGTTCGTGGGGTCGAATCTTATTGGATTTTTCCCGTACGTAGCAAGGTNGTGTTTCATCGTTTTCTAGAATTCTCCCCCTAAGGGTGCAAATAAGGGGTTGAAAGTTTGTATGAAAAAATCTTTAAATCGCCACCGATTTTTCTAAAATTTGAAATTTAGACTCTTAAAAATATTTCATTGAACATGTGTTTCATGGTTTATTAGAATTCACTCCTAAACAAGCAAGCAAAGCTGCGCGCGTCCGCTAGTTTATTTATAAGACTTTAGGTTCAAATCCCATTAACCTATACCAAATGAATAGGATTTTTTTGGAATATTTTCGTTTCCATTCTTATGAGAGAACTCGCTGCGTTGAATTTAGCCGTTCAATATCCTTAAACATCCTAGTCCTAGCTATATATTAGGAGAACAAAGGAACCCAAAAGGTTATTTAATCTTTTAAAAGTCAAGCATTAAATTAATCTATAAAAGCAAGTGGCGCGTCCAAGCCCTTATAAAATGATCACATTAAATATAATCGGCGTTAATTAAGGACGTGCGTTCGCGCGTGCTGAAATTTAGTCATCGTTTCAAATTGGAACTAATTGGGGATAACTTCAGTTATTTATGTAGGCATAAATAATGTTATTAGCGTTGTCTTGATGATGTTGACAGGTGTTCGTGAGGTCGAATCTTATTGGATTATTCCCGTACGTAGCAAGGTGGGCCGAAAGAACCGGGGTACCTAGTGTCAATACACTCCATTCTCATTTAGATGCTTTCGTTTCCTACTTTCCGCCGAATTCTGGAGGCGTTGCGTGTTAAGTGACGGAACTCAACACCGCGATTTGCCTCTTAACTAGAGCGAGGAATGCAAGATATTCGTAAATGTTGAATCTATGGATTGTGTATGGATCATTTTTAACATTTTTGTATTAAAAATATGAGTAAATTAATAATACATAATAAATATTTTAACAACACTTTAAAACGTTATAAAACAGTGACCTAATAACTCTTCCAAACAAGCGAAGTAAAAGACAACAACAAATTACATTGTAATTTTATAATTACATACAAAATTGAATGTGAGTTGAGTTCCCATAGAGCCGCTACGCAACAAAAGTTATCTAACACACTTCCGAAGCTTGCACATTATAAATAATTGTTTGCCAACTTTTTTGTCCCATCATATTATGGGAAATCCGGTTAAACGAACGACTTCCTGGGCCTGATGTAACGCGCTGATGAGATAACGATCGCTTTTTGTTAATAAAATTGCAGAGTTATTGCAAATTTAGATGACGGAAGGTATAAGGAAGCTGGAAGTTTAATCTGTGAGAGAAAATTGGAATTGTTGATATGATAAATTATAAATGTGCTTTTGAGTTGTTTTTCCGTATAGCAGGGTAGGCTAGGGATCTCGGTATTTGGGCCAAAGTGGGGAAGGAAATTTTCTACTTTATGCAGGATATAGCGTGAAAAATTAATTATGCTTATAATTTAAAATGTATCAAAATTAATAAAATTGCTGTAAATCAACCACATGTTTTTACATCTCTTGTTGAAATACCAAGACATATTAGATAAGTTATGAATCATGAATAATGATCTTTTCATCATGATAAAGCATTTTCATACTCCTCTCATATCCCGCTAACGCGTCCCATATCATTTATAACGCTGGGTCCCCGTTAACCTGACCTGAAGTCGCAATTAGCGCTGCGCATGCGCAGTCATGTCGATGGGTAAGCAGTGCCTCGGAATGAACGTGACAGGTCATAGGTTCGACGTGTTGACAAGATGGAAGAGGTTCTTGTTAAATACACTTGTGTATATGGAGAAATGTTACATTTTGGTGGTCTGATGGTCCCAAACGAGAGATATTGATTGATATTGTTGTTATATCTTTCTAGTAAGAGGTATTACAAGTCAGATTCATTTCTTAAATAACTTTTTTAGCTTGCATTAGACATCACAGACAAGCGCATATGTAAGATACGATCTTTTTTACATAATTTACGAGATCGATTTACACAACGTCGCATCTAGTAAATGTTATATCAATTTGCCAACTCTCTTATTGATCAATAGCTGTTCTGCACATCTAACCTAGGCCTTTCATGACTCGCAAGTTCATTGTATTCGGCATCACCTTTCAAGTTGTGAGTGGCGTTGTGATAAGTACAAATTAATGATGTTCTCCGAGGATATTTCTTAGATTTTCAAGTTAATCGATAGTGTAATCGACTTGTGGATATATCGACTTTTTGTGTCAGGATCCATTGCACAGATTATATATGATAATTTTTGGTTTTTTGTTTTCTTCGTTTGAAACTGGTGGTCGATGATGCCATTGCACAGCTTGCATGTTTATGGGCATTATTTTTAAAATAAAGCTTTTTTAATATTAATTATTTCTTTTTTTTTTCTTTTCTAAGAAATTAGCCATTACCATATATTGTACTAACTCATCAAATATTCAAATTTAAATTGTACTAACTTATTAAATACCCAATCTTAACTTTATATGGGTCTAACTAAAGACAATGATTGCTCTACTTAACGTTTCCACGATCGTCATTATGTGGAATGGGTACATTTGTCTTATTTCGAAACATATTGTCGTTCGCAGATTGCGCAATAACGAATCCGTTGTATGTAAAACTAGTTCGTTTCACGTATTTTATTGATGTACCGTTGAGTGTATTTTGATGACTTCTAATAATGTGACACAAACATATGTATAGGACTAATGACTTCATATAAATTGTACTGAATCTTACGTAAGGTTATTTTTGTTTCTATTGCTTATTTAGTTAAAATATCCATAAAGCAGGGTAGGTAGATGGAACTTAGTGTTAGGACACTCCGATCTTTATTTTCCGCTGAATTTTTGATGTACTACGTGTTAAGTGGCAGAACTTAACGCCGTGTTTCATCTATGAGAGTGGGAAAATGAAAAATAAAATAAATAGAGATCGAACTGCCAACTGCGTCAATGTAACCTCAAATATTTGTCCTTATTCCTAAATGTTTATATCATAAGGGAAAATATGCTGTATTTTCAAAAACAAGTAATAATGATTTCACCGTCATTTTAATTTTAAATGAAAAATGTTTAAAATATTCCTATTATATCCATGTCTGCGGTTACAGTAGTATCTACTTACAATTTTACATTGTCATTTTTGCGGTTTGAAAGTCAACAATGGGTATGAATTTCCTTAAATTTCTTTATTAATATTTGCTTAGTCTTTACTGTTAAATATAATATTAATAACTAGATGTTTTAAAATAAGCTGACGACCAAACTTAGTGTAGTGTTATTTAAGATGCAACTCTTATATGGAACAATGGACGGAATACAGGTTGATGATGACTCCTTAGGGTGATATTAGGGGTTGGAGAAGACGAACTTTAAGAAAATGTTTAAAAGTTTGAACTTGGCTGGACCCGACTCTTTAATATCGTTCATAAATTAAATAAGTTAATGTTCAATATTCTTCGCTGTTTGCCATTATAAAGCTAACACAAAATTCTTGTACATTTCTTAATTTTT
This sequence comes from Heliconius cydno galanthus, assembly GCA_036379175.1. Lineage (NCBI taxonomy): Eukaryota > Metazoa > Arthropoda > Insecta > Lepidoptera > Nymphalidae > Heliconius > Heliconius cydno. The sequence goes on along the minus strand of JAKRZM010000467.1, from coordinate 117,594 downwards.
AACGTTGTAATTTATATTAATAAAGTTATAAAAATATGCAAACTTCATCAATGAGATGAAAACACAATACGTAGTAATAGTAGATATCGGCAGTTGTGGCACAGTAGAAGCTTATATTTGCTATCAGTGCTTACTGACTATAGTGGGTTCATAAAGTAATACTCTGTGGTACTAGATGACTGTAAAAATAACACTTCTTTTTTTTTTTTTTCCCGCACACATCAGAGAAGGTTCCCCAGTGTCCGACAAATTTTCGTAACATTGCTTTTATTACTTAATTCATACATATATGCATATATTTCATGGAGATATGCATAATTAGTGCCCCGCCATTTTTTGTATCTTAAACAAAAACAGTAATAACTATTCCTATCGTGTTTTCTAGTAGTGCGGTGGAAATAGCGGGACACTGTGACGTAATGGTGGCACGTCGCGTCGCACGCGCTGTCCGCGTTTAGTTGTTTTACCTAGCGCAGAGCATAGGATAGGGTAGATTGTAATAACCCAGTGTCAAGACACTCCGTTTTCCACCTCATGGAGAAAGTATTCCACTTTTCAGCTCAGATAATTTACGTCTTGCGGAAGAAAATATTGCGATTATAATTTAAATAAACTAATTTAGTAAGCACTTTGAAATCGTCGGCTCGAACACTTTGCTTTAAAATACGTTTCGCACAATTTGTCGTTCAGTTTACAGTTTTAAATAATAAATAAAAACAAAAATGTACTAAATAACGTTATTCCCAATAAAAATAAGTTAATGCCATTTTTAGATTGAAGTAAGATAAGTGTTGAGCGTACGGTACTTTAGGCACTGATAGCATCCGACTCCCGCCGCCCACGTAACAGCACGTGACCACCTGTTCGCTACTTAGAAATGGTTGAAATTTTTCATTTATAAAATATTATGTCTTTTAAAAGAGGCCTTCGTGGAACACTGGCACGAACGTGCGATTGTAAACGCGACGGTTGTAGGTTCGGTTACCATTTGGGGGGAATGAAATGTTTCGTATTTTCATTTCCTTGCTCTTGTAACGAGGCAATACGGGATACAGCGTGAAGATATTAAATTATTTTCATTTCCTCACTTCAGTAGACTTCCACCACAACACGTCTGGGATATAACCGCGTTTACAGTTTACAGACGCCACTTTTTAACTCTTTGTTCTTTCTCTTTTCTTCTTTTTGTTCTTTAAATCTCGATACTCTAAACATTATTTTTGTTTAAATTACCTAAAAGAAGAATGTTAAAACTAAGGTGTAATATATGTACATGTCTATACGTTTTAAGGCAATTAAGGCACAACAAATAAAAGCAAGCTGCATAAAAAATATTTACATAATTACTTAATTCTTAAAATAACTTTATTTTACACTTTAATTTCGAATTTAACATTTTTTTCTGAAATTACAATGAAATTTTTTCACGAACATGCTTCAACAACTTCTTGAATTTTTACTTAAATTTAATTGAGCAACAAAGATATAAGATAAAATTCATGAAAGTTTGGTCGAGTTAAAGCTTGTGATATACCGAATGAATGAACTTTTTTGCTTCACGGTGTATCCCGCACATAGCATAGAGGGAACCTGGGAGTCTAGTGTTAAGACACTCCGTTTTAATAAAATTTCAGTTCTTTCGGAAAGCCACTTTCGGCCGAATTCTGGAGACATTGCGTGTTGAGTGGTGAAGCTTAATTTTGCCTCGACATCAGAACGAAAAAACATAAAATGAAACATTAAACAATGCCTTTCTTCGAGTGGGAATCGAACCCAGAACCTGTCACAGTTAGTCATACGCCCATGCCACGACTGGCCTCATAAAATCTAGCATATTATTAGGCTAATTATACATATACATATGTATGTTCATATGTACCAACGACTTAATATCAATATTATTAAATCACATCGATCAATCATTCGGACGTTGTTATATAATGTAGAAAGTAAAAGTAAATATCTTTGCTAGTATAGATATGTATACGAAAAAATAACTTAAGAAACCGACACGAACACCAAATTTATGGGCAGTCGGAAATTATGGGTTCAGTAAATAGTAATTAATTATACGGCGAGATGTTTCAAGGCGTGTTCTAATATAGGCTAAGTGGTAAAAATAAAATGGGCTTCTCGCTTTTTTCGCATGGTAGAGTAGGCTGAGGGAACCTAGTGTTAAAACACTCTGTTCCCCACTTATTCCGTCCAATTTTTGAGACATTGTGTGTTTAACGGAGTTTGAGTAACGGAACATAACGCCGAGGCTATATTTAAAATCTTGCAAGATAAAGTGATTCAACAATGCGCGATGGTTGCGGGTTCAATCACCACTCTGAGGAGTGCCTTACATATTTTTCTTTTCTGGTTTGGCAAACAAAATCCATTAATTCATGATGAAGTAATGGTCTTAATCTTAAGTATTCTCCAAAAAAATTGAAGTGACTTCTTTTCTTCTTTTTATGTATTTCATTAACTTTTAAAATACTATTGGGTATTACTGTTTTTATCCTCATTTATCCCAATTTATCGTCTAATTAAATCTTACGATCGAAATAGGTCAACGTTGGCAAGATTTACAGGAAGTCCTGCAACCGAAACTAATTCACATTTAGTACGTCATAAAGCACATTTCCCTTTAGGGCTTAGGTTAACTAACGAATGGAAAGCGGGCGAATGTTACGTGGAACTTAAGGATAATTTTTGTCTTAATTGGCCTACAATAATGCTAGCGATGCCACGCCCGCCGCTCCCGGAGATTTATCTTGGTGTACCCCTGGACCCACGAGGAGTTAACAGGAAGTTATTGTTAGAATTGTATTTTTAAGTTAAAAGTAAACTAAAATAAAGACCATTGTGACGCAGCAGCTCAGTGGCGATTGGACTCCCACTCGGAGGAATGATTAATTTTCATTTATTCGCAGTGGTTTACAACAAGAAAATCTCCTATCCTCTGCCTGGATGTAATATGCTATCAGAGTAATTAGTTGACGTAAAATTCAATTTTTTTTATATTAAGTTATTATTTAATATAATTAGTTTATTAAGATTATGACCTCATCTTGTAACAATACAGCAATTGAAATGAAAATATGAGAAAACTCTACAATAACGTTCGTGAAGATCTTGGTTAATTATCTTATAGGTGATGGTTGCTGGTTCGATTCCTACCGATTGTAGAATTAAAAATAGGTTACTTTCATTAAAGAAGTCATTATAATTTTATAACAACTGTAGTTGACTCGAATGCATTCTGGACGTATTTGACGTGAGGTCGGCAAATTATTACATACTATAAGACGGCAAAATTACCGAAAATCAATGTTGCAATCAAGAATTGAAATTATATACAGTTGGGTTGGTTTAAAAACTCTATAGGTCAGTGAACAGGTCTGGGTGGCATTTAAAAAGTGACACCGAATTACATTATATGTGATACGCGTGTTAAAAGCACACGGTAAAGCGACTGCCTGTAACGAGTTGATCGTGGGTTCGAACTCACGCCTCCAGGAGGTCAAATATTTATACGTTTTCTTAATAAGATATTCCTTTGTACCCACTCGGGAAAATGATTATTATATTTGAAATATTTTTATTGCCCCGTTCTTCACTCATTACGCAATGTCTCGAACATTGGGCGGAATAGTGAGAATGTTTCTTAACACGAGGTTTTCCCTGCCTACCCTGCTACGGAGGAAACGTAAATTTGAAGCGACAGTCCATTACATAATATTAATTTTCCTATAACTTATAGAGATGCTTAAAAAAATCTATAATGAATACATTTCCAAATGTCAAACAAGTTGTCGTGCGGCTTTTAATATTTATCTGCCAATATTTTTTTTATTATCTATTGAATGTTAGGTTTCATTCATCTATTCGCCATTGAAAAAAAATGTGATAATGAGACATTCATTAATTATTGATTAAGCTCGTCATACCTAATTAATTCAAAGTAAAAAAGTGATAAGAAATCACGTGCGTTTTTTGTTTTACATACATAGTATGAGAGGCGTTAATATGATTTTTTATGTATATATTAATTATTATTATTACTATGTTGATGTTTTCTGCCAAAATCCCATCCCATCGTTGATTTCTACATGTTTTTTTCTATTTAAGCATAAGTAACTTAAATATTATTTGTATGGTATGTAGTAGTATGGTTGTATGGTTTAGTAGTCTCTGGTCAGGCCGACTTCTAATTCCTCCATCGAATTTTAATACGCTATTAACGGGTTGAAATATGTAGTTTAATTTAAAATGACAAAAACTAAAAAAATAGTTACATTCTTTTTTACATTCGGCCTAGCCTCCGAGCTCAAATGTAAATAAATAAAATTTTATGCATAACTCTGACAACAGGTATAAAGGGTTACATCTTATTTTTTTTAGCTTCATGTTGTTTCTCGTGCATAGCATAATAGGCAGAGGGAACCTGGGCACCTAGTGTGTTTTGAAACTGCGTTCTCTATTAAGTAATTTCACTTCCTCATTATCCGTCGAATTCTGGAAGCATTTCTTGATCTGGACGCTGGTGCTGAGTGGCAGAAATCAACTCTGCGCTTTTTCCTTGTTACCAGACCAAGGAAATGAATATTTCAATGCCCAGAGTGAATATCGAACCCTCAACCACTATGTTGATAGTCTCATGCTTGTGCCGCTCCTGCAAACTCTTATAATTAAAAGATTAACATAATATAAGATAGATATACTCTTCCCCGATAAATGAACCACCCAACACAAAAATTCAAATCGTTCCAATAGTTCAACTAAACAAACACTTCAGCTTAAAACATTAGTATAGATAGATTATGAAGTAATCAACAATTTGTTGCTCACACAGTGGCAAGCACGCTTGCCAAGCATTTTGGTCCGAGATGAGGTTTTTAGATTAGGTCCCGCGATCTCAATGTTGACTGGTCTCTGTGTCGTAATACTGTAATACGAGCGGGTAATGAATGGTATTGCGCTTCTAATGAAACACTTGTTAGGCCACGTTCACACTGTGGGTACGTGGTAGGTTAGAAATATGTTGTTGGCCTTTGGATTTCGATTTTGAAGATCTAAAATATTTTTTAAAAGCGACCAGTCAGTGAGGCCAGTCGTGGCGCATAAGCAAAAAGTGTGATTGTAAACGCAACTGGTCGTGAGTTCGATCCCCACTCGAAGAAGTGAAGTATTTATTTGAATTTATATTTCCATTACTTCGCTCTGGTGTGGAGGCAAATCGCAACGTTGAGATCCGCTACTTAACACGCAATGCCTCCAGAATTCAGCGGAAAATGGGGAACGGAGTGTCTTCCCACTAGGATTTCTCTGCCAAACCCTGCTGTGTGCGTGAAGCTTAATTTAATTTATTATTCTATGAATTGTTTATATAAAATCACTAAGTTTGTAAGCGCTCGGCTTAATATTGCTTAACTGAAACAATATCTGCTTAGTTGATGAATCGCCACTTGTATGGTGTTCAATTACCTTCGAGATACGCTAATAACAAGAAAACATTGTGACAGTTTCCCATTGATGACTAAAAAGATAATGTACCTGTTATTATGTTAATAATATATAAAAAAATGACGGTGTATGCTGGTAGGCAGAGGAAACCTAGTGTTAATACCCTCCGTTCCCCAGCCCAATTATAATAGTTATATATTGATTAGTTTAGATAAGCATCTGTACAGCAGAAAATAACAAAAATAAGGTGTAAGAGCATGTATAAAAGTTTCGACGTAGCTATAGTAGTTTCGACGTAGTATGTGAACCTATAGATTAGTAGCCTAGAACTCTTGGACGGATCCTAAGAGGAAATCCCAGGTTCGAGTTCAGCTACGTTACAAAATATTTTGCTCTTTAAGCAACAATTTTTTTTATTTAAAATTTAAGTCTATTAACAACATTACTTTAAGTAAAATTAATTTAGGTGGTTTTCTGTTTTTCGCATAGCTAAGAAACATTGTGTGTGAATGATGAAATTCAACATAGCGCTTTAAAGATCAAAATTGGAAAATAAAAATAATTTAAACATAGTCCTTCCCATGAGCGGGTATCGATCTCAAAATTGGGCCACGACGGTACATATATGTAAAATTTTTATACATTTTTATTTATGTAACAAGATTGATTACGTGAACACCTGTAGAAATGAAATAAATATTTTGGCTTGTAAATCACACGTTTTCTATAATCAATGTATTAAATAAATTCATTTCCGGTTTTTTTTCATTATGTAATTACATGTTGGACTAAATTATAGTCGAATATGTAATTGCAATGTTAAACTTATCTAAGCAATATTTCTTCAATTTTAAACTGGTTATATAGGTATGTATGTAGGTATAGGTATAGTATATACCTACCGAATTATCGAATAAACTATCGCCGTTTCGTTTTTTCATCATATAAAAAAGCTCCATCTGGCTTTATCCGCATTTTAGGGTAGGTGAGGGCCTAATATTAAAACCTAATTAAACCTAATATTAAAACATCGTCCCCCAAATTTTGTTGAGTGGCGAAAGAAGTGGGAAAATAAAAATAATTTAAATATAACCCCAAATCCGGATCGAACCTACAATAGTCGCGTTTATAATCAGATTGACTTTATATATTATTAACATGTCTATAACATATGTTAACTTCCTACATTTTTTATATTTTTTTAAATATTTGTAATGAGTTAACACAAAAAAAATATTAAAAGAAAATTACACATAACTGCTTAAATCAAAACCAATCTGTTTCTGGAAACACGCGAAAGTAAGATGTATGTATGTACATAAAGCCCGTGTGAAACAAATAATATGCTTTCTCATATTTGAGCTTAACCTAATTTAGCTTAAAATTAAGCTCAAAAGACAAGTTTTTTTTAAATATTTTTTCTTTATTTTTTACAGGTAAGGCATCAGTCACTGGCGTTTCCTTCAATTTAAACACACAGTGCCCCACATCAGGTGGACTGATCGGTTGCCACCTCGCAAGTATTTGTTTTTTAAGTCGTAAATTTTATAAATGACTATAGATTATGGGCTTTTTGCAAAGGAAAGTGTGACTTTAGTCATAAAGTATATAATGAATTGTAAAATAACAGTTGTGGGGTCAAGAGCGAAGGTTGTTAGTTCGATTTCGATTGACGCAATTAGGTGGAAATGCAGGATTTTGTCCACTGTATTATTTTCATATAAATATTTAAGTTACTTATATTTAAGTAGCTTATATGTTACTAAAATCATAACAACCATTTTTTAATCAGAAATCTAGATGAAAAAAAGTATATTTCCCAAAAAAGCAACGGAAGGCTTTTCAAGCGTTGTTTTCATTTCATTTGGAATTCGGTCAATCACCCGCTCCCAAGCAAAAACTTTAACACATAATTATATAATATCGCATTTTCCCCACAACCGCTGGTTGCGCAACCGTCTCGGTTGTCACTATAATTTTTAATTACATAAAAGATGGTTTTTCTTTAACATTACTCAAATAGTTGTCGTGCTTTACTAAACGCTGTACGATCCTGTTAATTACTTTTTAGCTAGAGCAAAATAGTTCATATGTCTTAGATGTTTAGGTCCTTAAAGGTATTTTAGCAAGTAATTATGGTTGTTTTAAGTATAGTTCAAGTGGTGGATGCGTATACGCAAGCTTCTTAGAACCTTAGGGCGCACCTTAAATGCTTCGTTGCAGCTATAAATGTTGCAAGCTTTTTGCAGCGTTGCATTCTTCGTGAATGCACCATTTGACTTAGTTGGTAATGTTAGGTGGAAGACATTCGGTATTCGGTATTTTTTCGATTATAAACCATTTTAATCGAAAAAATATTAAAGAGTAAAGAAAATATGCAATATGTTAAATATTTTTGTTGTGCAATATGTAGCAATAGTACCATTCAATTTGTTAATAAAAAAATGTTCTATGAAAATATAATTTCCAAATTACTGTGCCGGCGTTGAGTTCCGCCACCACTTCGAAAACCTTTTCGGAAATTAGGGAACGGAGTGTCCTAACACTAGGTTCCCTTTGCGTACCCTGCTATATGCGGGATACAGCGTGTAGATAATAAATTAATAGAAATAAAAATTATTGCACCTAGTTATTATTTTGTATTATTAATACTCAAGTATTAAAAAAACTGAATGGTTGATCAAAATGCTTGGACCTATTATTATTAAGGTACATTACGCAGCTTTCAAATTTAATACTGGTTTAACTGTTTATATAATAACTTCTGCGTATTTTATACAATTGGATATATTTTGAAACAATTTTCCTGTAATTTTATATGAATTTCGATTCGTATATATATTGAAGAACCATCTTGGAGCAGCTTCCAAGAATGTTATATCCGGTACAAATGACGAATATTTCGACAAAAATGAGCTTTATCGGTGAGTGATTCATTAAATTCTCAATAAGCGACAAACAAATGTTGTGCATAGTAAAACAGAAGCCGCGACATTAGATACATACTAAAAATTTGAATGGTTTAGTGTGAAGACGCCTGCGGTTAGCTGGCGCTTACTTCATATTTATGTAAATATTAAGCAAACCCACTTGTAGTGTCAATAGGTAGTGACACGTCACTGTTTTCGACTGTTAAAAATGTAATAATATAATATGTATAAAAATAAAAATGTTCATTCCCCCGCTCTGATAACGAGCAAAACTGCCACTCAACCCCTTAAGATTTTAAACGGAAAGTGAGAACAGAGTGCCGGCACACTAGGTTCCTAGGTTCCCACTACATTCCACGCTATATGTGGGACAGCTTGAACCAGAAAACTTATAATAAATATAAACAATTTCGACAATGTCCTACTGCCACAACTTATATAACTTATATAACCTGACAGAATTGGAGAAAAGGGCTTTTAAATATATTTCACGCAGTTCAAATTCTGGAATTGGAACCCAAAACAAATTGTCACGTCAAAAATTACATTATTTATATATGTATTTAAAAATTTAACAACCACTTAAATAACTAATTTATTCTTACATCGCCATAAAAGTAGCCAGGATAAAACCTAATAACATTATCTAAACATAAGTATAAGTATATATAGAGAAACGCCGTTATAAGCTACTATTTACGGCGCGGAAACGACAGCGTGTACTTAAGTGGGCCAAGCATTCCAACATGTGATTTCATAGTCGAATAGCTGTGGACATGTAAAAATTGAGGCCTATTTCTTCTATTCGAAAAAATAAATACATCACCTTCACGTTGTATCCCGCACACAGCAGGTTAGGCAGAGGGAAAATATAGTGCTTATGGGGGAAAGTGGAGAATGGAGTGTCCATTCTCCACTTTCCGCCAAAAATCATTCAAAACATTGGGTATTAAGTGGCGGAACGGACACAAGAGCGAAGAAATGGAAATATAAATTCAACTAAAAATTACATTTCCTCGGGTGGGGTCGAACCTACAACCAGTCGCTTTAACGGTCACACTTTGTGCTTCGGCGCCACAGCTGGCCTCATTCTTCTATTCTGTTCCTTTAAAATTGGTAACGGCTACCTTCGTTGTGCTATCGTCACGTAGTGCCCATTCATACCTTTGGACTTTAGGACGTAACTAGAATTATGAGTTTTCGAACACTGTACTACCTACATAAGTATCTGCTGTGCAGTTTCTATTGTTTGCGATTGTCGCCATGGAAATTTTCTTGACCTAAAGAGAGTTGTGTATTGAAGTAGAGTGGTCTTGAAGTACTATTGTGTGGGATTTTTGTTACATTTAAAGTAAAATGTATTCTTACCTTTTAGACTTATCATATTTGAAGGATTTTTGTTAATACTCCGTAGAAACTCCTTCGTTATCGAGGGGAGTACTAAGAAACTCGTAGGATTTTTACGGGAACGGGAAAAATGAGATTTTCCATTTATAGCTTAAAGTCCACGTAAATTACGAAGACAAATAGTTAATTGTATAAATTACTATACATACATATATTATCAATATTTTGTTTCATTTTAAATAAGTATTTTTAGCTTTAAAACATTTTCCTCCCACTTTGCACGCTCTTCAACATCCTCTTTGCCTACTCCATAAGTTCTCATGTCCTGTCATCACGACGTTTAGTCATCGCTTCCTAGGGAGTCCGGTCGGGGCTCTAACGATTTTCTCAAAACAATTTGACTATTTATATCTTTTGTTCACAATTATTGACTTACTACACGATCCAAGAAAATGATTAAAACCGGATTTGAATTTCCTATCATAATATATATGACATATTTTAAGACATTAAAATGCGTCGCGATGGTCAATTTAAATGAATTTTGTGCATAAAATGTTTATTTTAGTAAATGTCGACGTACTTAGAGCCTGCACTGGTTTACGGTTCATAAATTATACTTAATAATGATGAACAGACCAGATAAGTGTGTAACGAGTTTGACCTCGTGCATCTTGGAGACATTTTTTTTTTATTTTACATTTAATATGGCTTATAAATTGTTATTTGTGTTTAATTAAAAATATACATTATTTGTGGGATACAGCGTGAAGCTCAAAAAGATCATATTATGAGGTTGTATATTATATATTTACTTCACGCATTTTCCCGCAAAAGCACTGCAACACTGCGTTCTTCCTGCCAAATTATCGGGACCGACGAAATTGAAAGCCGCGCTTTCAGTCTGTTCAGAGGAATTGAACTTACAATCTTTGCATTATCAGTCGATAGCCTCTGCGCTACAAGAGCCTCAAAATTATAATATTATTTTTTGGTAAATATTAACTAAATTATATTTATTATAATTTTATGTTAGTCATTGCAACTCAATTTGGCCTTCAGTGGTAGTTGAATATAACCTGACATTAATATCGAAAACTTAGTACATATAGTATGTATGTTATACGGTTTACATTAAGTCGACCTTCAATTAATTGATTGATTAAATGATTGAATGATTGAATCATCATGAAAATTGGCAATTATACATAGCTTAGGTTGATATAATTATAGTATCATCGAGTCTGACCTGATGATGGAGCACTCTTCAGAGATCGCTAATACACCACTCGAGTTTAGGCTTATATAATTTATAACTCCGACCACTTTTATAGTACTGTAGCATTGGACAACAAAAACATGTTAGTATATAATTTTAATTATAACAAAAAACAATTGGAAATTATATTTTCAAATCAATTGCAATTGCTATCACGTAGGTAGTTGATTCAGTGCCATACGACGCCCCACAAACCTGACCCATATAGACTAAATATAAGTCGTTCTTCGAACGGTTGTTGCGTTGACTCATGTGACACAAATTCAATTTTGCAGTCCATCATTTTATATATAGTAGTTACAGGCACAATAAAAAAATATATGACCTCGTAAAATATCCTTAGATTTGTTTCTTGGCTGTAAATCATTGACACTACTCATAATGTTTTTGGTGAAGAAAATATTAAATTTTTAATTACTATCCTACTTTAAACTTATTTTTCAATTAGCATCAGTAGGTCCTGAGATTGATGTTTTCAAACATACACTCTATTGAGCTTTATTGTATTAATATAGATAAAAAACTCATGAAAACGTCGTCACTTTCATTTTCATATTTTGTCTTCTACTATTTAGTTGAGGATGAACTATGTAGTATCTACAATTTCGTAAAATCCTTGCTCTTACTTTAAATATAAAATCATTATAATTTTTTTACTTATTATAAAACAAAACAACCTTTATAAAAACAAAATTAGTTCGACAAAATAAAAATAATAATTATAAAGTAACACATACGAAACCTCTTTTATAAACATCACTTCCGATTCCAATATTATTTAATTAACTTTATTTTAATTATAATTAATTTAAATGGCCATTTAATTATTATGATTGTGTAATTGTGTAATGTATAATAAAAATACTAGGCCAGGTTTGTATTTTTGTGTGTGGAAGCAATTAATAGTCATGTAAGTAAGTGGTCCAAGTTTCATAATAACCGCTTTCAGAAATAACCTTATTTTAATTGCTTTTTTTTTCAAGACGATGTATTTTTTTTACGTTATAGAGAGCGGTGTTTATACTAAATCCGATTTTTCGTATAATTTTTGATATATTGGCTAAAAAACATATTAAAAAAATCTATTTATCGATCTATATATTAGAAGTTCAAAAAATACTGGCTTGACATATCACTGTGTCATCTCTGCCTCTTTTCTTTACTGTTATAATAAATATCAAAAATATATTATTATTACGCTGTATCTCTAGGCAAAGCCTAATTTATAAGATATTGCGCACGGAACTCAACGCCGCGTTCTTCCCAGAGCAATCAAACGGAAATACCTAATTTCTCCGAGTGGGAATCGAATGTCTAGGATTCTCGTCTACATAGTAAAAATTAATAATAATATACTCGAAGACTACTCTTCAAATTCATGGAACCAAAAAAAAAATAATTATGGAGTCACCAAGACGTCGTAATTTCGAACAACAAAAAAATGATATGTCAAAGTAAACAACATAAATAATAAGTGTAAACAAAACGTGCAACATCTACTTACTTCAAGTCTTACAACTAGTTTCTACAATGATGACCACTTGTTATACAGCAGATGTCACACCAAAGATCGACGCCAGCTGTGGTCGAGAAAAACGCGCATTTTTCTATAAATATTATTATAAATATATATAGATGGCACGTACCAAAGCTAAAGTCTGCCATTGTCTCGTGCTAAGCCTGTAGTCGATTGTTTACTTGGTATATGTTGGGAATTTTAATTTAATCTTAGAAGGATAAAAAATTCAAGGTTCACGCTTTTTATGCATAACAGGGTACAGAGAGAGCGAAGTGTAATATACTCTGTTTTCCTTTTCTTTTGTTTTGTGTATTTGCTCTTGCATTCAAGACATTGGCCGTTGAGTGGTGTAGCTCAACCCTTCGATTCCAGATCGAGGAAATGAAAATAAATTAAGAAAATTCATTCCTCCAAATTTGAATCTAGAAACATCGCGTTAAATTAGACTGCGTACCACTGTACCATGATGGCCTGATAGTTTTTTGTAACATCCATAAAGAAGATCCAATAATAATTTTAGTCATTATGCACTATAAGTAGAAACAAATGGCACGTACTTCTTTAATAAACAATCATTCAGCCGGTGGTTTTTGTGGAGCCATAATTGATAATAGGACTGGACTAGTAGAGTTGGATGCGACGAAACTGCATCTAGAACAGGTAGAACTGAGGTAGAAGTAGCATACGATACCACTATAAACATGAATATCAGTGTGAAAGTAATGGTAAAATTATATAAATAACCCAAAATCTTATAATATCCTTACATATTTTCGAAAGAGAGCACCACACAATTTCAGAAAAAGTTGTTTAAATATAATAATTATAGTGAGTTCCGCTCTCTGACACGCAATATCTGGAATTTTGGGCGGAAAGTCGAGAACGGTGTCTTATTATTGTATTTTTAACCGAACCGTCGCGACGTCTGTAAAAGGTACTCGTAGGTTATAGATTCGACTGTTTTTTTTATGTTTGTTATCTCAGAACTTTTGACTGGGTGAACCGATTTTGATGATTTTTTTTTATTTGAAAGCTGATGCTACCCGTGTGGTCTCATTTAGTACATTTCTGACTATGTTATCCATGAGAAAATTACATAACTCTTAAATTTGCTTTAAGTATAGGCGCGACTAATGGACGAATAACTCAGTATCACGCCAACCGATTTCGATGATTATTTTTTCATTGGAAAGGATACACACTTCAAGGGTAGTTTGATGAGAGTTTGGTTAGATTCTGAATAATGGGCGCAAAGTGTTAAATCACTCCGACCTCCGCTATTGTTGTAATCTTTTAATTATTAAATATTGTTGGATTCACTACTCGACCATACTATCTGGAATGTTTGTAATTTAATAAACCATCATTATTTGAATTAGAACCTAAATCCTTCGCCTAAATCGCAGACATGAACATTGAACATGGCGAACGTCGTCGTTATAAATTATTTCATTCGAATCCATTCAAATGTCAAACCATGATTGAGTACATACTAAAATGGTGATAGTGACGAAATAATTATTGTATATATTATCTATAAATGCTTATAGAAGTTATTGTTACTTAACGACGACAATTAAAAGATTATAGCATTTTTATGAACTATTTATTCTAAGGACCTTCCCATTTATTGTTAAAAAACTACATCCAGACAACGGGTGTCATTAAAATTCTTACTCGTGCCGCATCTATTTAGGGCGATAATAGCAGAGGCGCGTTCGCTTTTGAAAATATGTAAGAATTATAAGATTTTGGATTAGTTTTGATCGGTTAAACGTAACCAGCAGGTATATATTCCTTGGAATTTGACAGTATAATAATAAAATATCAATGAGAGCTTAATTTTTTTAGATAATAAAGGTGAAGAAGAAAACAACAAAACAGTAGTTATAATGTACCTGCCATTCAATCATCATAAAAACAAGTCTTTCCTGTCCGTAGCCGTGTAGATCCTTGATCTTTCCCTCCGTCGTCCTTTTCTAATCAATAGTGTGTGTAAAGCCTGTCTCTCTTAACCTGTTGAACGAGTTGAAAACAGGGTTGTGAGATAATAAAGAAAAAAAAACAATTAATGTTAATTTTCCATAAACTGATATAACTAAATAAATAAGTTAGCGTATACTACTTGTATAAGTACAATAAAATAAGTTCTATAACTTTTCGTAAATTAAGGAAATTTACGTTAAAATGTATAGGTGATTTTGTAAACGGATGAAATTTGCATTTAAAAGACGCAATAGTGTTATCCTGGCATGGAATCCGCGCTTAAAAGTTTGCTTTATTATAACATTCATTCGAAATTATATTAAATAAATTACTTTTAAATACAAAAAAATCATATACTAAAATAAAAGTATTTATTAGCTCATTTTAGAACAGTCGGTTAAAGTAAAGCAATGCATTATAATAATTAGCAAAGATTTGAAAAAAAAATATAATTCTTTTTAGCTTCCCGCTGTATCTCACATACACCAGGGTAGGCAGAGGCAACCTAATGCTAATGTGCTCCTTACGCACAGCCAAAGATTTTCCAGACATTGCGTGTTGAGTGTAGCGGAACTCAACGCTGCGCTTCGTCTAGGTGAGAAAATGAATGTAATTCCTACCGAGGGAGAAACGAACCCACAACCGTCGTGTTTACTAGTATTATTTTTACTGATGTATCCTTCTTAAATGTCGCATTTGAAAGTTACCACCCGGTAACCCTGCAATATGCGGGTGAGAAACAGCAGGAACCTATGATTATAAGGCAATCATCGTTACCTCCAGAACTGTAATAGGCTGGAATCCGTCACACCTACTTAAACAATTTATCCCACGCCGACTCTCGTTTGTTATGTTTGTAACATTACGTAATGTTCGAATACCTCACTTTTGTTTTCATGGCTGTTTCTAATCTCTCGATGCTTTTTATTGATAGTTTACACTTTATATCTTGGGATTTTACTTAATGTTAATGGTTATTCTTATGTGTTTTACACTTTCACTGTGGTTTTTATCTTTTATTTATCAACTGTGAGGTGAAGATTGTATTGGCATGTCGATAAATTTTGCCAAAATCACTGTATTTTATTATGTAGATAATATTACATTTGCTAAAATGAGTCTTTGTCATCACAATTTAAGATTTTGCTATAAGATTAGCATTGCTTAATTTTTATCTATGTTGGGACATTTTATTTTATAGACAAATTACTTTTGTTGAAAAATGACATAAAACTCATTGCTTTTAACGAATATTATATAACCATAACACTTTTTTCATTGAATTTGAAGTTAATAAAATCCTCTCGTATAAAATAAATCACCTTCACGCTGTATCCCGCACACAGCAGGGTAGGCAGAGGGAACCTAGTATTAAGACACACCGTTCCCCACTTTCTGCCGAATTCTGGAGGCATGGTGTGTTGAGTGGCAGAACAACTCTCCAATTCTAAAGTCAATAACATCCAACTTTTCATCACGTTTACTATAATACACGTCACTTAAATCCTAATTCTAATAATTAATTAAACCTTGTAGCACTTGACGTTAAGAAATGATTATTTCCAAACAAATGACGCAATTTAAATCTTATACAATCAATATAGAGTTCATAATCAATCGGTTTTTGCAAAAGATAATTTCTATTGACGTAGAAAGTGACGATTGTGGAAAGGCAGGCAGTGGAAAACTGGTGAAAACCTATTGTAGTCTGTTTCTATTATCATTCGTTGTGTGAAAACTGGACGCGTTTATGTATTTACATACAATCGCTTGGAAAATCGATCGCGTCAATGATTTTGAGGTTAGTGTTATAATATTTTTATGTGGCATTGAAAGTGATTGTGAGTACGAGTAAAGTACTTCCTTTAGGAAGGCTTTTATTTAAAATATTTTAGAATATATTTGACAATTGAGACATATTATAGTGCGTCTGGAGAGCGGCGTGTTTACCCATTCAACAGGCAATATCCCTGTTATTGCTGAAAGTAGGGAATAGAGAGGTTTGTGGATCTTATCCAAGTCATTTGACATGTCCTTGAAGATTTTTTTGGGTCCGATTCTAGTGGGGCATGAGGGGATTTTCTAAATTTGCTCCTGTACTGGAAAAAGTACATTATTTTACAATATATATACTGAAGATGTGGACTTTAGACGATGTTGTGATCGAAAATTAGTTAAAAATACAATTTGAAATTTATATTAACTAATTTGAATCTCCTCCAAGTTATTTCCTTATTGAATGTATAATGGTATTATATTTAATAGGCCTAGGACACTAACGTANCGTGTTGAGTGGCAGAACAACTCTCCAATTCTAAAGTCAATAACATCCAACTTTTCATCATGTTTACTATAATACACGTCACTTAAATCCTAATTCCAATAATTAATTAAACCTTGTAGCACTTGACGTTAAGAAATGATTATTTCCAAACAAATGACGCAATTTAAATCTTATACAATCAATATAGAGTTCATAATCAATCGGTTATTGCAAAAGATAATTTCTATTGACGTAGAAAGTGACGATTGTGGAAAGGCAGGCAGTGGAAAACTGGTGAAAACCTATTGTAGTCTGTTTCTATTATCATTCGTTGTGTGAAAACTGGACGCGTTTATGTATTTACATACAATCGCTTGGAAAATCGATCGCGTCAATGATTTTGAGGTTAGTGTTATAATATTTTTATGTGGCATTGAAAGTGATTGTGGGTTCGAGTCAAAGGAAGGGTTTAATTTTAAATATTTTAGACTTCGAAATATATTTGACAATTTAGGCATATTATAATGCGTCTGAAGCTAAATTGCAGGGTTGTGTTTACCCATTCAACAGGCAATATCTTTGTTTTTGGTGAAAGTAGAGAATAGAGAGGTTTGTGGATCTTGTCCAAGTTATTTGACATGTCCTTGGGATTTTTTTTGAGGGGATTTCCTAAATTGGCTCCTGTACCGGAAAAGTACATTATTTTATAATATACTTCATAAAGACGTTGACTTTAGACGATGTTGTGATCAAAAATTAGTTAAAAATACAATTTGAAATTTATATTAACTAATTTGAATCTCCTCCAATTTATTTCCTTATTGAATGTATAATGGTATTATATTTAATAGGCCTAGGACACTAACGTAGAACGTAGTATAGTACCATGTAACACTTCAAGGTGATATGTCAAAATATTTCCCTAGCACGTCAGCCTGTCACGGTGCGCACAACTCTATTCAATGCGTTGATTTATTCTGATTTATTCATCTATTATTATATTAGAAACTATTGGCTCTACACTTACTTTGCTTGTTACGTTTATAGAAATTTGTAAGGTATGGTATGGTTCTTTAAATCTGGCGTTCCGAGCGTGCCAGTTGAGCACATATCACTTCGCCAATGTCACGTTGTATGGAAAAGACACGAAGGAGGTTGTACGGTAAAAAATAGACAATGTTACCCTATAGAAAAATGCATGTAAAAAAAAAGATCCAGTTAAAAATTGCCTTCACCTACAAAAAAAAATTAAAATGTTATGTTAAAATTAATATAATACATTATATACGTAGCACAGAGATTAGTAATAAGTAGAAACTTGTATATAGATTATATAAATAATTGAGACTGTCGACTGCTACACCAGTAGCAGCACAACGACTGAATTAAACGTGACGATTGTGGTAGTGGATTCGGTTCTTACTCAGGGAATTAATTTTATTTTTATTTTCTCGTAAATCCTTACGCTGTATCCCATATAACGCAGGATAAGCAGGTAGAACCTACTGTTTAACGTTCTAAATATAAAAATATTATTAAGTTTCTTAAAAAATATATAAAATAATTATCTAATTATTCTAGTAAGTTCAAAACCTGTCGACCGGCTTGCATCAAAGTAAAAATTAAATTACGTCCCGGTCGGGCTTCCTGGGCCTTGATGTATACAAGGTGAGCTCGCTAAATTGTATTATTCTAGAGCAGTACGTACGAGTACGACTGAGTACCTACTGATATACTCGTATATCAAGTAATGTTTTGAAAAATATACTTATATGAAAATAATTTATATATAAATTGATTGTATAGTTATTACTTATTTTGTATAATCTCTTTCTCACACACCGCCTAATTTTGGAGACATTAAGTGTTGAGTGAAGTAACTTACCACCGCTTAGATCTAGAAAGTGAAATAAATTAATATTTCATAAATCATTCTCAAGAGTGGGAATTGAATTGAATTCAATTCGGCCTTAAGTTAGAATCTAACATATCATTGACTTGATATTTTAGTGTTGAAATCAAATTTATTTAGATATATTAATGACAGATTTTTTAACCTATCGTACATTACACTTGTGTAATGATAATTGTAAAATTATTTGCACCTGATCGAAGTTGAAATTACCTATACTTTTAAAGCTACTTAAAAAAAATAATATCGTTCATTAATAAGCACTCACAAATTCCTCAACAACCACAGATTCGATTTCCAATATGTAATATATTTAGTAATATATTTTCCAATATGAATCAATATTAAAACTTATCTACAAGTCAATTAGGTATACCATCTCCAAACAACAATCCATACATGTTAGCCTAAATTCAAATAAAAATGACCTGTCAAAATACAGTTGAAACATCTCAATCGGTACTAACTATCGGCACGTACTAAATGCCGCGTCTCTACCCTGCCTACTTGCTCTTGATCTATAGATGAGATGGTCTTGATAAAGCAACATGAATATTTTATGTCAGGGAACTATGTATGTTAATGCCTCGCTAATGTAACCGGTCGTTGTATTAGTTTTTGAGAAAGTGCAATGAACATATTTAGTTTGTCTATTTGTTTTTGTTTCAGTTTAGGAGTTATTATTGTCTCTGTTTCCGCTTTGGAGGCTGTTCTGATATTTTCCTTATACTAATACGATTCTTCTATTCTGTTTAAATGTATGGTAGACATTTTTTTGTAAGTTGATTCAAAAGTTTGATGTTAAAGTTTTGATTCTTGATTGATTCTTAAAGCCATTTTTTCTGTCTTTTTCGCTCTTTTATGTTGAAAACTTTTTTATAAAAAAAATGCATGCCACTTACATAAAATAGAACATTAGTGTTTTTTTTAGTAGTAGTTACCTATAAATAAATGCTTAAAATATTTTCAATAAAAACGAACTTTCCCAACCTTACTCTCTATTTTATAACAGCAATTTTCTAATACAATCAAATCAAAGTCACAATTAGTGGCTCTAAAAGTTTTTCGCATATCTCGATAATTAAACGTTAACCGTACGAATATCGATTATCGAAACGCGGTCTTGGCGCTCTCGAACTTGGGTCGTAATTCGTCTTTCATTCAGTTATTGGAAAGTGAAATGGGAACGCACCTGACTTTGCTTTCTTTACGTCTCGGTATTCTTTTTGATTCAGTGAGAGTGATCTAGATAAAATAATTGTGCCGGTAGCGTTGCCGTGACTGGCCCGCGCCGACCTCCCGCCGGTGCCTGTCGTCTTGCTAGTAACCTCTTAGTTGAATTAGATGATAGATTTGGTCCATATGTTGTACGTTATTTGGTTTTTTTTGCTTGTTTGATAATTTGGTTAAGTTTGTGCAGTATTTTTTATATGTATTAAAGTGTCCATAATTTTGTTAAACAAAATTCAACTTATAATTATAGTTTTCTAGTTCAGTCAGTTCCAAGTATAGTAAGATGAGTTTAACTAGTTTAAAACATAGAGTGACCTGGTCGGATGTTTTTTACTTACTTATACATAACGTATTGCCCTTATATATAAAAAACTAAATTGCTTTAACTACTCCAAGTTTGTGAAAAAAGTAAATAATCTTCCAAACCAAACTATTGATGATTCATGAACGAAATATCTGATGATTCAGTAATACTCGTATATAACTTATTCCATTAATTTTCCGCCCAATTTTCGGGACATTACGTATCCAGTGACGAAACTCAACGCTGCACTTTATCAGAATAAAAAAAATAATAATTTAAACATAATTGCTCCGAGTGGGGCACAAATCCACAACCTTCCTTTACATTTGGCCTCAATTTAATTGTGAATATTAAATAGAAATTACAAAACCGTCTATTAACACAACTTGTATCATTCGATTACATGATTTCGATGTAACAGTCTATCTATCATTAACTCCTTTCTCCGAGCTCTATCTCTGATGGCTCACCGTTTATCGACTGTTTGTCGAAAGCGATTCTATCTATATTCATTGTCGCGTTTTTGCCATCTCCACCATTCGATATAACAATTGTGGCACTTCTAGAAAGCGACTGTTGATTTTTCTATTATATCGACTGTCTTTTGTGTTCGAAGAATTTGCTCTATTGTTTTTGTTTAGTTTTACTTTTCTCCAGAACGTTTGATCGTTGTCAATTTAGACCTCTATTAGAGTTAATGCGATGATAATTATGAAGTGATAAATGCCTGAGTGAGTTTTTTGTAGCGGCCCGTTTGTCTTGTCGTTGTTTGACGTTTGTAAAGTCTGTTGTTTTTGATTGCAATGATTGGTGAAATGATCGTGATGAAATATTGTAGTATGCTTATTACGTTATACATGAAAATGATGAACTAACTTGTCAAGACAAATTTTATTACACGTACGATTTGGATCAGTTTTATATGTAGGATCTGTTTAGATAAAGGTAAGGCCTGAGGTAGAAGCACTGCGTTTTATTTTAAACGTTTCATTTGTTGGAACGATATTTTCATTTCTGGTAACAATTTTTTTTATTGCACGCAATACATCAAAGATTGAGCGAAAAGTGAGGAAAGAAGTCTTAACCCGAGGTTTTAAAAGTAAAACTTACAAAAGTTACACAAAAAGTACATTTTTTTATATTAGAGTTTCATACTAATTATTTATATTGCAGTTAAAATTTATATAATAAAAAGTTTATACCAAAAGATTTATTTGACCATCGAACCTGAGATTATCAAATCTTGGAGGAGCTTTTCTAACTGGCCAACTTTCTCAAACACTCGCGCCGTTTAAGGCCATCACGATGAATGATACCCACCTCGTGCAGACTCACCGGCGCCTCGTGCCGTGCATCGCGACGAAAGTGCAAGTCGTAGTCAATACTGTTCGATTGTGAATCGATTTTTGAATTTGGGTAATGTGGAGGAAATGAATTTAACTATTTTTTTAAACATCTTATTTGCAATAATTTTGTTTATTATTATAAGCTTATTGTTTATATTTAAATCTATTTTTTTCATTGCTTGCTATAGTTTTTAGGTTAATAAAATTTGTCTTGACAAGTTGGTTCATCATTTTCATGTGTAACGTAATAAGCATACTACAATATTTCATCATGTTCATTTCACCAATCATTGCAATCAAAAACAACAGACTTTAAAAACGCTGTGCCACTGCGCCCCTACGGCCACAAATCTTAATTTATATCTCTTTAAAACTCGATGCAAGTATAAGCTTACATAAAATTGTCGTTTCTATCAGGTGCTAGTTGATTTATAGTATCAGTAATTAGTTTTAGTATCCATTATAGATTAGAAAGTTAAGGACACATACATACATACGTACATGCTTGTACACTATCATTTACGAAATGGCAGCTCATAAATCTTTATTTATGTACCGCAAAGTATTTTATGTAGTAGTATTTTATAAGATTTAATTATTTTATATGTCAACAGAGCTCAGTTTTTACAATTATTTTAAGCACTACGGTAGTGGATTCATATACCTTTGAATAGAAAAGTATTATCTTATTATTTTGTTTTATTTGTAGTGTATTTTTTAGCATCACGTTTTATGCTACGCACGTACAGCTCAGTAGGCAGAGGGATCCTAATGTTATGACACTCCGTTCTGAGCTTTCCGTCTGAATTCCAGACATTACGTGTTGAGTGGCGTAGCTAAACGCCGAGTTTTATTTCGCCGAATCAGAAATAAGAATAATCGATTCACCCGAGTGGGGATTGAATCTACAACCTACGTGTTTACAGTCAGATGCTGCCCCACTACGTCTCAATATCCTTATTCTTGTGAAGTATATTTCAAAACCAATTCAAAAATATTATAAAATTTTAAAGTTAAATTTAACCCTTCTAACAATAATATATAGCTTAAACGTCTATCATCCATATTGCCTTCCTTCATATGTCATCAGGAATAACCATTAATTTAAATCTGGCGGCGCATTTTACGCATGTCGACTATAAATTTATGATACTTCAGTATTATGAATCGTATGTGCGAATGCCACCTAGTACTTGTGAGTTATTTTAAACCAAAATAGTTGTAAAACTTGTTTTAAATTAGAATGTATGTTTGTATGTGATTTTTAATTGTTTGTGACAGTTGATGTGGTTGTGAGTTCGATATCTACTTGAAAAATTTTTGTATTTCAGCTATTTTCATATTCATTTTAATAAAATCTTCGTTGAATCGAAGTCGTCGTAGCTTGGTGGAACACATACCAAGGTAGGCAAGACACTACGTTCCCATTGAGACACTTCCGTTGTCAACTTTCCGCTGAATTCTCGAGGCATTGCGTGTTAAGTGGTGGATGTCAACGCCGTGCTTTGCCCGTTTATCGCACAAAGATTTTCCTACACCCATATACGTATATACTCGTACACACTCACAAATAAATCCTAATAATTTTCCTAACATTTAACACGTTTTGTCGACAACATTGTAATATTTTCTATATTCGTACACAAAAGTCAAACACTATTGCCATAAATCAATGGTTTACGTCCAGTTTTTAGGACAGCCGCGTGACAGTGCGGTCGTAAACTATTGAGAATGTTATATTGGATACTAATGTCATGTGTGTTTGTTTGTCTTTTGTTGTTCTAGTTTGTCTGTTTTACTGATTCTGCAAGCTGATTATAGCGGTACGTTAGGGGTTATAGGGGTACGTTAGGGGTTATAGGGGTACGTTAGGGGTTATAGGGGTACGTTTAGGCGAACTAGTGTCAAGACACTCCGTTTCATATGCACTGCCCAATTTTTGGAGACATTCCTCGTTGATTTGCGGAGATGTTAAAGTACGCTTAAATTGCTCTACTTTACTATATGTAGAAGACATGTGAAGCTAGAAATTTAAGATTTTAAATTAAATAAAAAGGAGGCCGAAGCATGTGATTGTAAACGCTACAGCTTGTGGGTTCGATTCCCATTCGAGGAAACGGCATATTTATTATTTACATATCCTTGCTCTGGTAACGAGGCAAAGAAAGGCATTGAGTTTCACCACTAAACACTCAATGCCTCCAAAATTCGGGGGAAAGAGGGGAACAGAAGAGTCTAATAGGAATGGATTGCCTTAACACTAAGTTCCCAGGTTCCCTCTGCCTACAGCTAAAAAAATTATATATCTATCTTTAAAAATAACCTCAACTACCAGTGTTAAGGGCCCCACACGGTAGATAGTCATCTAGCCTCACGCGCAGCAGATTCGATACGCACAGAATTTGTATTGTCCACTGATAGCGGTAACGGTACGCGCGCGCTGACCGGTTGGGGACCCTGACATAGATATTGGGAAGGAAGCTACTGAATTTGTGGCTTAGGTCTGTTGGGATAGTGGAATTTAATGGAACAGCTTTTAGGTTTTTTCCGCGGAGTAGGGTAGGTATAGGGAAGTTAGTGTTAAGACAATGGTTTGCAACGCAATGTCTGTAGAATTGGACGGAAAGTGCTGTACCCAAATGTCCTAACACTAGGTTCCCAGGTTCCCCCTGCCTACCATGCTATCTGCGGCGTGAAGCTAAAAAAAAACAAATTTTGCGCTGCAAAAGTAATATATATTTTTTTGTCTGTAGGTACCCAAATAAAAATATTTAACACCAAAAAAATATCGGCATACCATTTACTTATAACAATGGTCGAAATTATAGGCGTCTCTTTGCATAACCTATCATTATAACGGTGCTTTCCTCGTAAGAGTGTTTCTTTGATCGCTTAAATTCACATTATCGAATGACACACGTACGTACGTAAGTGTCGACGGCCTTTGTACCTGAAAGATCGGTCAAGTTCAACTGTACAGTCGATTAGAAATATACTCTGAATTTACAATATAAACTAAAAGAATTTGTTTGGTTGAACGCTTTATCTCCGGAACTATTTGTTTGAATTGGAAAAATATTTTTGTGTGGGATAAACGATATCGAGGAAAGCCATAGGTAGCCTAACTTTACCTGTCGTCAGAATTATCCTCCACACTCTCCACACAAAGCATTTCGTGTGTAAAGAATAAGAATTGCTTACTCCATTTGACCGCACAAAGTAAAAAGCTATTAATTATGTATTATACTTATATAGGTTACAGAAAAGGAAAAAAGGAATGTTTAATAAACTTCTAATCTTTAAAGATTTAACACATAAATATAAATTCTTTAGTACAGTAAGACTAAGCGCGGCGTTGGGTATCGCCGCTCAATAAGCCATGGTCTGGAAATTAACTAGGAAGTGCAGGTCTTGCATCTGAAACTAAAAGAAATCTAGAAACTAAAAGAAATTTACTATATTTTAAGAAAACGGAAAATAACGATATTTTACATTTTATAGTCCACACCAACTATTTTGCGGGCTACAACAAGTTTAAAAATAAACCAAATCAATATTAGCCCGACTGTACCTTGTGTAATGTAATTTAGGGTGACTGACCTTAGGTGACATCACCGTACACACATGTACCCACTGCTCGAAGAAATTCGCATTAGGGTATAAGGTCGAAATCCTTCAAGGAATCTTCTTCAAGATAAAGAAATCGACAAAAAATAACCATAAAATTATCGAAATGGACAAAAAATGTAAAAAGACTTGAGAAATTATCATCATCAGTCACTTCGTGTAATGATAACTTGGCTCTTTTATTATTTGTATTCAAATTGGCACTGTCTTTTAAGTATATTCTTTGTATATGCTGGCATTGTGCGAGTGTATAACGTATTCAATATAAATATAATGAAAATATTTATTATTAATTTTATATGGTCCTTTTATGTTGTTCTAATATCTTTTAGGCTTAGTGGCAAATCGTATGACTGTTAAAGTGTTAACATGATAGTTGTACCCAACTTAACCGGAAAACAGTTTCTTCACACTAAGTTTACTCTGGTACTCTCTCTGTCTCTCTCTCTCTCTCTCTCTCAAATAATAAATAAAAAGCGCCCAAGTGCGAGTCAGACTCACATACGAAGGGGTTGTTGTAAGGGAGCGCCCTTAAATATTTATTTTATTTTGTTTTAAGTTTTTTTTTTCAGATTTAGCCTGGTCACAGAAAGATAGACACCGAGGTCTCAGTAAAAGCCCCGTTTTACCTTTTGTGTAAAGAACCTTATTTCTTTTTCCTGAAAATTCTAATGAGGATTTTCTATATTTTTACTTACATGAACCAAGATATAGGCGATATATAAGAAACTAGTGCTTTAGACCAACTGTGCAACTGTTCACCCATATGTACTCTAACTAAATATCAACACTATATCAACGTAAAGCGTGGGTTGTTGTTTACTTTCATAGGCAAAGTTTACTCTGGCGTCGAGTGCCATATGCTTACCATAGTTTGGGCACGAACACGCCCACTGGACAAACGCAATGAGAATTTGAATACACTGTTAATGTCTTTATGATATGTCAATGGTGTTTTTTATTATAGACTTGCCAAATATTAGTAGAGAAGCTTTTATGATTTTGAACTGAATCGGGAACCGACGTAGTACTTTTGATATGTAGAAATATTTTTACTGTTTATTTTTTTTATTAAAATATATGTAATATTTTGTATAAAATTATTTTATCAAGTAAGCTTAAGCACTAGCTTTACTTTGCCATATTACGACCAATTATGATAGGGTTTATTTTGTCATTGCATTAAAAGAAACAAAGATGAATATTAATTTGTTTATTTCCTTTTCAGGCCAGCAGAAAGATATCGAAATGCGGATATCTCTTCGTGGCGCCAGGCTGGGACTTCTCCAATCCGCTCTACAGGACAAAGGTAAGATAATTTTACGTACTTTTTAAATGTTTAGGTACACTTTATTTCAGAATATGGTTTTTTCAGCATCACATTTTTTATGCTTGATAGAATATAGAGAATTAACCCAGTGGTAAGAAACTCTACTCCCCCATTCTCCCTTCAAGACATTGCTTCTTGCGAAAAAATTCTTGAACCCACAACTATCACTTTTATAGTTACGCGCCGTCCCACTGCGACATGGCAGCCTCAAAACAAATCAATTTATAATTAATACTTTGATAACACAAGAAAAAAAACAAAATTGTTATTAATAAAACAAAAACAAAACAATTTACAAACGTAGGACGATCGATTATAATGGGTGATAAAAAATTATCATTTTAAAATCTAAGCGTATTTTAAGCTTCTTATGAAATAATGGATGGACGGCAAAAAACATGTACCTGATTGTATCGAACCCACACATTGTTGATTGCATAATGAATGCCAATTCAAAACAAAAAGTTGATTATTATCACAATTATTTGTATGTATTGTTGAATGTATGGTACATACAAGGAGATAATCCATACTTTTATATATTATTATGAAAATATATTATAAAAACTGAAGTTTGTTTGTTTTTGGATGCGGTAATCTCAGAAACTGTTGGATTGTTACAAATTCTCATGGAGATCAATTTTCCAAAAAAAATTGAAAAATTAATAAATACCTATATAGGTATACAGATTTCAATTTGCTCAGACAACTCTGATTTAGAAAACTAACTTATGATACTAACATATGTTATAACAGATCGATCTAATAGTTATTTTTCTAATTTTTTTCGCTTTGATAACATAGTTCCGCCACTCAACACGCAATGTCTTGGGAACTGAGGTGCGTGGGTAACAATAGGTTCCTTGCATTTACCTTTTATATCGTGAAGCTATATACTAACATACATTCCTTTAAAATACGTCGTGCATTTGTTTGTCATTGATTTTGTATCAAAATAAGTATAGTTTAAAAATATCATAAATTATAGTAAAAAAAATATAATAAATATACGCTTGGTTCACAAAAAAACGTTATTTCTTACATCAAAATAAGTTTAACAAGAAACGTAAGGTCACATTGACATTAGCAAAAATAACAAAACATATGCGTGTTGGTTTCGAAGAATCAGAATTTTATTATTATTTTGTGATTATATTGAATGATTGTTATCAGTTTTTTCACACTTGTAATTAAGTTAAAAAAGTTTTTTTTAATTACGAACCAATAAAATATTTGGAAAAAGATCGGTCAGGTGCGAGTCGGATTTGCCCACCGAGGGTTCCATTCCATGACAACTTCAGAATTGTAGGAAAAGGAAGTTAAATTTATAAGAGTTGACAAAAGTTTGCAGGCGTCTGTACTAATTTTGTATGAAATCCGCTACAATCATAAGTTCTCAATAGTTTTTACCTGTATAGATGATAATTTTTTTCTATACTCCGTATCGTATGGCAATTTTTTTTGTTACTATATCTCTTTGAAAACAAAATTAATTTGCGTAAATTTTGTAAAGGCGGTTAATATATTTTTTTGATATTATGATTTTTAGGATTGTTGTAAGATGTAAGAAGTGTTTTTTAATAAATGATAATAGGCATGTGTTTGAGTTGTCACTTATCTTTCAGAAGCGTTAATTTCGGTATAATTTCTTTGTATTGTCTTAAAACCTTTGTTGTGTAGCGGCACAGCATCTTATTGTAAACGTTACGGTTGTGCGTTCGATTCGGATTCGAGGGAATGAATTATTTTCAATCCTCTGGTAATAGCGACAGTTAAAAAAAAACATTTTTTAAAAATAATTTCTGATCTTTCTTTTATTTTCTTATTAAGGCGATATTTTGTCGTCATCTTTCTGGGCCACTTCATTTAAGTCATACATTATTCTTCATTTATAATTATTGTATTTTTTTTGAAAAACCAGCAACCAAATATATGACAATGCTTGTCAAGCTAATTATTGCTCGTACNATAATAGGCATGTGTTTGAGTTGTCACTTATCTTTCAGAAGCGTTAATTTCGGTATAATTTCTTTGTATTGTCTTAAAACCTTTGTTGTGTAGCGGCATAGCATCTTATTGTAAACGTAACTGTTGTGCGTTCGATTCTGATTCGAGGGAATGAATTTTTTCATCCTTGCATTTTGCGGCGTCGACTTCCGCCACTTTACACACAAGACTAAATGACGATGCACTAGTTTCCAACTGTCAATCCTCTGGTAATAGCGACAGTTTAAAAAAAACATTTTTAAAAAATAATTTCTGATGTTTCTTTTATTTTCTTATTGAGACGATATTTTGTCGTCAACTTTCTGGGCCAGTTCATTTAAGTCATACATTATTCTTCATTTATAATTATTGTATTTTTTTGGATCATTTTTTTTGAAAAACCAGCAACCAAATATATGACAATGCTTGTCAAGCTAATTATTGCTCGTACGAAATACAAGAAATAAATAATTTGGCCGCGTTCATATCACATGTTATCGCCATAATTAATATCAATCAAGTGACTTGGACCGTTATGAAAAATGATCTTGTCCTTTTTTTGTGCGTGTTTTCGAGTAAGCATGTACCGTACATACATACATACGTCGTGTTCAGCAGTTTTTGATTCATGTCTGACACCTTTTGAAGGTGCCGACCTTTTGAATTGACGGAAAAAACTGTATTAAATCATTATTTTGGCATTTACTTCGTTATGGTTGAGGTTTATGTAATATTTATGAGTTTCTGTAAAAGAAATGTTCTGTTTTCAGTTATTGTGCAACCAATATTGTGCAAGTTGCATTGTCAGTTTGGACAACTTAAGCCAACTGGACTGCCGTATAGTTTTACATACCTATTATAACATGTTCTTTTTGAGGCTAGATAGTTGTAAAATGATTGGAATAAATTGTGGAGTTTATTTAAGTGCTATCTATACTAAATTTATTTCATCTTTGAAGGGACTTCTACGAAAAGTAAGAAGACCAAAGCCCGTAAATGATAATAATTCAAATATATTTTTCCAAGTGTTCATACAATCACCCATTGCACTTAAAGTCAGACACTGTTCTACGATGCCACGACCGTCACATAAATACAAATAAGAGTACAAATTTTTCACATTAATTGTAGCTTATGTATTATTCTGATGTAAATGCTATATTAGTGTAAAGTTTCATCCAATTCCGTTAAGTAGTTTTTGCATGAAAGTAGAACAAACATACACATTTATTATATTAGTAGGATGGGATTTTTAAATCGAATACACACCGTGAAACCTTTGGAGCAAGTGACTTTATTGCTCTCATAAGCACTTCAATAAATATTGTTTGTAAAGTAAGTCATGTTTCTTTTACTTTATGGCGATATATTTGACCCTGGCTTAAACTTAAAAGAAAAGTATTTTGATGGAAAGTCCAGTTTTGTACATACTGAATTATATTTTTTATATTAATATTGATTTGGATGTAATTTGTTTGTTTGAACGCACTAATCTCAAGAACTAATAGTTCGAATTGAAAATATGTTTTGTATTATATAGTGGATTTGTCGAGAGTTAGGCCTTAGTGCTGTATCCCGCACACAGCAGGGTAAGAAGACGGATCGTAATGTTAGGACAATTTGACCCCCATTTTCCGCCGAATTCTCGCCGAACTCAAGGTCGCGGACACCAGAGCGAAGGAATGAAAATATTAAATATTTCATATCCTCGGGTGGAAATCGAACCCACAACCTGTCGCGTTTACGCGTTTATTCCCCTGCGCCACGACAGACCTCACTATATATGTTATTATTATTATGCAAATCAATAAAACTTTGTATCGGACGTTGCTGAAGCGATAAACCCCAGCGGGGGGTTACATTCTGGCGCCAAAAAGTGTAAAAAGTGAGATTTTGTGGCCGTAAAGTTAAGAGAAGAATTATTGACAATTTCAATGGTGAAACGCCTATGGCCAAATTTAACATGACTGTCCGATAACGTTTGGTAGTTGTGAGTTCAAATCCATGTTCCAAGTTAAGGGATATTAATTTTTATTAGAGAACTATCAATTAGTTCTATAGTAAAAATACGCCATATACCGCGTACGTATTGTCTCTAAAATTGAGCGAAAAGTGGAAAAACCTGCTAAATGCGTAAAGCACTAAAAACAAACTCTCACTATAAATACTTTTAAAGCAGATATAAGGTCAAATATAATGTAAATATTTTTCTGAACCCGTCCTCTCAACTACCAGCTCCAAGTATACATTTATGTAAATGATCGTGAAAGTGATTAAAGACCTCCGTCCTCCACACGGAGTACGGAGGACGGAGGAACAATCGCATCTCCGTACCGTCGACATTTGCATAAATAGGGGGCGTGGTGGTCTACATCGATTATAGGTAGATAGTTTCACTATATTACTAGTGTCATTCATACTGGACTAGTTTTTATGAGTCGTATACTGTCGTTACTGTAACTACGAGAATCGAATCTACAACTATCAAAGTAAGAAACTATATAAAAATAAAAAAAAAAATCTGATTCAATATAAAACTATTTAGTATCAAATAACTATAAGTTGTTCACGACATCTGGATGGATAATTTTAAGTGCCTGTGGTAACCCTGATCCCTGACCCTGACAGTGGGTTACATCGGGATGGGATCGGGATTACCGTGATATAATGTCTGCTATCCCATACGAAAAGAGTTTAGTAGTGAATTTACTAAACATACACATTATAATTACTATTTCTATTTTTTCAATTATTTTTCGGGTAGACAAAGGGAACCTGGTGTTAACACACACTGTTCAATCTCCATTTGGGGAATCCCCATTGTGCTTAAAGTCAGACGCTGTCACACTGCGCCACGACATCCAAAATTTAATCCAATTAAAAAGATATTATTTAAAATTGTGAACAGTTACCTAACCCAAACTATCTTAATTTATGTAAATTATAGTTATACTGTACTACAAACAGAGATAATATCGTTTTAAATGTTAAACATTTAGAGGGCTAAGTTCGGGCTGCTCTACCAGGGGGCTTGAACTAATCGTGCCTTTAAGCTAGAAAACACTTGTGTAATTTGGTTTAAAGCTAGCTTTAGCTATGAAGTGCTATAAAATTATAGTTTGACTCCTGTGTAATCTATTTAATAATACGTAAAGCAAAAACTTTGTACCTCTTTTTACGAAAATTGTGCGGCAGAGTATAAAATTTGGCATTATTGCTAATATTTTCTTAAAATTATGCAAAAAAGTACATTAAATGAACATAATGCTGTTCTAAGACGTAGGTCTGTTGAGGAGTGAGCAGTGAGGAGAGAGGATTTCTTGAAATTTCTCCGCCGGAATACGAGTACATCATAAGGTCCTAAAGCAATTACTCAGTTCCAAGGCTAGTAGGTCTTCCCATAACCTACTAAAAATCTAGAACTAAATTTAAATATAAATAATAATTTAAATCGCATACAAAAATGAGTACGATACGTGCGATAGCAACGCCTAAATGAGTCATCGCCTTTTATAGCTCTATTGATTTGGTGCACCGTTATCCTTATTGACACGTTGATTGCGTATTGTTAATCGGTTAAAATATGCTTACAAGAGTTCATGACTTTAAAAATGTCAGTTTTAAATATATTGTACTTGTTCGTAGAATAAATGGTTTTTTTAAATATAGGTACGTATAACTGTAGGCAAATAGTTTGACTGTAAATATGGTGGTGCGGTGGTTGTGGGTTTGATTGCCACTCGGGGGAATTAATCATTATCTTTTTCTCCCTCTGGTAGCAAAACAAAAGATGGCGATGAGGTTCGCCACTCAACAGACCATGTCTCAAAAATTGGGCGGATAGTAGGAAACAGAAAAAGAATTAGATGTAAAGAAGCAGCTCTAAGTTTTCAGTATATAAAGGAGACCTAGTATAAATACACCCCTATATTTCTCCCTAGTTAGACACAATGTTCCACACACTGCGTATCGAATGGTTTTTCTAAGATATTTTAATACTTTGTAAAATAACTTCTATATCAGTGAACTGTACACGGAACTCATGCTGATATTACCTAAAGGAACAACGGAAATAGCCTCTTCCATCTCTTCCTTTAATATTACTACGTAATAAATTATAATTTGTCGGAAACAAGTGTTATATGAACCGGCCATACATTTATTGCGATATGCCTACATAAGAGTTGCGTGTATATTACAATTTTGAATGATTACAGTTTTTTTAGCGTTCTTTACTTTCTGCCTTAATTAGAAACTAATTCATTCTTCTAAGTAGAAGGGAAAGAGAAATGAAAATAATTAATTACAAATGGGGATAGAACTCAGAACCACTCATCGCCAAAAATTTGAATCGTTACCAGAGCGTGGAAATGAAAATATTAAATATTTCATTCACCCAAGTGAGAGTCGAACCCACAACCATTGTAGGGTAGGAGAAAGTATCANACAATGTTCCACACACTGCGTATCGAATGGTTTTTCTAAGATATTTTAATACTTTGTAAAATAACTTCTATATCAGTGAACTGTACACGGAACTCATGCTGATATTACCTAAAGGAACAACGGAAATAGCCTCTTCCATCTCTTCCTTTAATATTACTACGTAATAAATTATAATTTGTCGGAAACAAGTGTTATATGAACCGGCCGTACATTTATTACGATATGCCTACATAAGAGTTGCGTGTAGATTACAATTTTGAATGATTACAGTTTTTTTTACCGTTCTTTAATTTCTGCCTGTATTAAAAACTAATTCATTCTTCTAAGTAAGTGGAAGGGAAAGAGAAATGAAAATAATTAATTAATTACAAGTACAAAATATTAAGTATTTCATTCTCCCAAATGAGAGTCGAACCCACAATCGTTGTAGAGTAGGAGAGAGTATCAAATGTAACGTAAATCAAAACACTCCGCTCTCCTTTTTCTTACCACTCGGACTTAGTTGGAAATATGGCATGACGAGTATTAATCTATAATTTTGTCATATCAAAAAGTACTCGTATAATATGATGTCGAAACATTAATACTGTAATTTCCTCGGCTTTCTACCGTCTCTATCACAAGTCGGTTGTCAAGTAGTGCAAATTGTACGCACGACTGGCCACGGCTCTTTAAACTGGGCTACTCGATGAGAAGTTGTGCTTTTGATTATATGTAGACCGTTTTGGCACAGCGGTAGACCGTCTGACGGTAAACTCGACGGTTGTGGCTTCGGTTCCCACTTGAGGGAATAAATTAATGTAATTTCCTTGCCTTGCCTTTGGAATAGTTTCATTACCATTTGTTATGTACATTATTATATAGCGTCACTTCTCTTAAAAAATTCAATTAAAATAATATACGTAGATAGACAGAGAGCAAACCTAGTGTTACTTTTAATCCCCGATTAGCGATGCAAAGCGGTATTGAACGAAAGGCTTCGAGTGTAACAACGCGTAACTTGTACAGTTTCTTAAATCAATTGGTTGTGAAGCAATGCGTGTGTATACGTAACGTAAATAGAATTAGAAATGTTTTTCTTTTCAATTTAAAATTATGATAATGGAAACTATTGATAAGAAGGCGATTTCCACTCGGGGGAATAAATTATTTTTATTTCTTCTTGTGCTATCTTAAAAAAGTACGGCGTTTAGATCCACCACTTAACCAGCAATTTCGGAATAGGGTGCAAATGCGGAACAGAATGTCTTAACTAGGTTCTTTTTATCCCCCCTATATGCGGGATACAAATAAAAAAAAAAAAAAAAAAAATTGAGTGTATTTATATAAATAAAATTTAAATAAAGTACACATCCTTCCCTCGCATATCTTCCAAAGCGCCGCATACTTTATTAAGCCATTATTAGCTATCTTAAACGTACATTATCTTTACAATTTATTGATGTTCCGATGTAAACCAACAAGCCGCTCGAGTCCCGTCGAGTGGCTATCATTGATGAATCGTAATTAAAACGAGGTAGGACGAATGTGCTTTCCTTTTTTTTTATTAACTGCGGAATGTCTTAAGTCTGAGAGGAGGTAGAAGGCACTTGCTGTTAAGACACTCCGTTTTCATTGCCCAATTTTCGAAATATTATATGTGAGGTAACACTAGGTTCCCTCTGCCTACGCTGCTGTGTGCGTGAAACTGATTTTTTTTTACTTTTTTACTTATTTATTTGTAATTATCATTTTATGAGGCGAGTAAGTGCTGTGTATAAATGTAGGTAATGTAAGATAACAGCGTTATACAATATGCAACTTTGTAGAGCATGATCTTAATAAAACTAAAATTACGTATAAACTACGCGTACGAAATTTTATGCAAATTGATATTAAAAGTGTAAACCCATTGTGGCGCAGCGGCCGAGAATCTGAACGCGAAGATTGTGGATTCGGTTCCTACTAGGAGAAATGAACTGTTTTCCTTTATTTTTTTTCTAAACGAGAGCGGAGTAAAGAAAATATTTTTCCAATCGTCTGTCACACATGTTGCTTATAGATTTTTTAGCTTCACGTTGCGTATAGCATATAGCGAATTTTGAAGGAATTGCGCATTAAGTGGCGGAACTCAACGCCGCCAAAACCGTTACCAGATCAAGAAATTGAACATATTAAATATTTCATTTCCTCGAGTGGGAAACGAACTCACAACCTGTTGCGTTTAGACGGCCCCTGCGTCTTGATTGTCCTGGCCTTGCTTGACGATACTACCAGAAAAATAATGTTATAAAACAGTAAAGTAGTGCAGTTAAAAATAACTGTTGCACAAGCGCCGTAAACCGACCAAGTCTTGATACGTGTTACAGATTTATGTGCATTTATGGAATTTAAAAAATATTTTTATTATTTATATTGTGCTAGAATGTTCAAGCGAATTTTTTCTTATATTTTTATGAAACTTTTTTACATATAAAACTGTAAGGTAACTGACATACCAATAGAACGCACAGCGACGTAAGCCGCTATATACAACCGTGAAAATTAGTTCAAATCCCACTTATAAAAATGTTTATATTTTTGTTTTTCTTGTAAGTATGGTTAAAATGGCGTTAGAATGAAATGAATGAAAAAAACAAAAGTTTTACGTTACTTAGTTACTTACAGATAGAGATGAAGCTACTATAATGGCGTCTTTAAATATTGACATTTGGCATGTAGGAACTTTAGGGAATAGCAGATTTTTCTTTTTACGACTTAAAATTAATTTTGATTTCGATAGATTTTGATTTAAAATCGATCAAACATCCGCAAGAAATTACAAAAACAAACATTCCGCAAGAACTATCAATTTTATGAAATATCCATACTCTCTGCACTTCAACGTAGGTATAATATAATTACGTTGTTTTGATTTTATTTCGATATTTCAGGATAATTTAGCTGCAGCTAGGACTGGTTGGCTAACCTTATGCCTGTGTTGAGGCAACGTCTGTTGCAACTTTTATACTAGCTGTGTTGGGTTATAAATTTTAATATAAGTATATTAAAACTCGTTCGTATACTGAAAGTAAGCTAGCTAATAGTTAGAACGACCTCAAGAGTATCCTGGCATTAATTAAGTAAAAGAATAAACGTCGTTACCGAAATTCTGTACCACCAGACATTTTTGCATTGGGTTCCCCCATTCAACTCACAATGTCTCAAAAATGGAGTAATGGGTCGGTACCCTCTCCCTACCTTGCTAGGGCGGGATATAGCAGGGAGCTCAAAAAACAAATTAACATGGANGTGGTGTAAATAAACTTACATGTCATATTAAATTCTAATACATAAACATAATACATATATATTTGAAAAAAATACATACCATTATAATATACTAATATATATAATAATACTATTTATAACAATGAGTTGTACATATTGATGTCATTTCAAGGTGAATCATCCATTAATTAAGTAAAAGAATAAACGTCGCTACCGAAATTCTGTATCACCAGACATTTTTACATTGGGTTCCCCCATTCAACTCACAATGTCTCAAAAATGGAGTAATGGGTCGGTTCCCTCTCCCCACCTTGCTATGTGCGGGATATAGCAGGGAGCTCAAAAAACAAATTAACATGGAAATCAATAACCGATATAATAATATCTAGATTGCGGTCTAGGTTTACGCTTAAGAGCTAAATTACTATGATTGCTATACAACTTTCGCTATGCATAGAAATTTAATACCTAATATGGAGGAGGGCGGAGAAATACTCATAAACATGGGATTATGAGATAGGCAACCGCGTAGTCACATCGAAGTTACAGAGGAAGGCGTAAGTTCGATGTTTGGTTGATGTTATTTTATGATTTTATGTTATGTTTACATTTATGTTTGTTGAGTGATACCTAACTACTTGTTATTCTTTACCAATTCTTCTATAAAATCTTCCCAGAGCCCTGTAAATTTTTTATATGGACACTGGCTGTTTATTTATCTATATAATGGGTTCAATTACCATTTTTGTTGCCTTATAGTGTTAGGAGTTATAAATCAGTTCACGCTGTATTTCGTACACAGCAGAGTAGGCAAAGGGAACCTAGTTAAGACACTCCGTTCTCCATTTTCCGCCGAAATCTGGATGCTGCTCATTGCGTGCTGAGTGGCGAAACCCAACACCGCGCTTTGCCTGGACACTAGAGAGCGAAGAAATGAAAATATTAAACAATTCATTTCCTCGAGTGGGAATCGAACCGACAGCCTGTCGCGCTTACAATCACACATTGTAATTGTAATTGTACGTAGTTTATAATGAATATTAACAGTATTACGCGTATTCCGTAAGTCAGTCGCCTCGGAGAGGTTACATCACGTTACTTCATCTAATGTGTTGATGTGAATTATTTATGCATTATAAGGACGTCATTTAAATATCATCAAATGCTATCGACCTTTTCATATACTCGTACTTACTTATACTGGACGTGTTTAATAATGTATGTAAAATCTAATCACGCTTGAGAATTGTGCGAATAAATAATTTAATATGTTAATATATTGTTTATATTATGTATGTTAAATAAAGAATCTAGTGTTAACACACTCTGTTTTTGTTTCTCCACTTTCCGTCCAAATTTTGAGACGTTGCGTGTTAACAGTGAAACCTAAAGCGGTGCTTTAATGTTTTATTAGAGCGAAGAAATAAAAAAAATAATTGTTTTCCCGAATGGAAATTGAACCTACAACTGTGTCGCAGCCACGACGATCTCAAACAACTAATTATTTTATAGAAAATATCAACTGTAGCTTATTTAAAATGTTCTACAATTAATTTTATCATAATATACCATATCTGTTTATGTTCTGAAACATCTAAAAACACTAATGAACAACAGTTTTTCAGCTAATTACAATAGAGAGTGCTGCAGCGTGGCAACACTGTGAAATCCGCTCCGTTCTACTCTGATAACGCGTTACGCTGCGCAGGCGCATGTGACGCGACGCTTGTATTAGATATTAATAACGTTCGTCCGTTCCCGTAGGATTTACAGAGGGAACCTAGGGGGAGGAACCTAGTGGGAAGACACTCTTCTCCGCCCGAATTCGAGACATTACAAGTGTGGCGGTGCTCAACGATGCGCTTTGTCTTGCTAGAGCGGGGAAATGAAAATTATCCCACTGCGCCAAGATGGCGTCTCAATGTTATTATGTTTATCTAATTTATTTTAAGCATGCGTTAAATTAAAAAAAGAATCTCTATATCCTTTTGCTTCACTTCTCACTGCATCCTGTACATAGCAGGGTAAGCTGAAGGAACCTGGGAACCTCGTGTTACGACAGTCCTTTCCCCATTAAGACATTTTCTTTCCTCACTTTCAGAATACTTCATAAGTCATTGCGCGTTGAGTAGCTAAAACTAAGATTCGTTATCTTAAAATTATAATTTGATATGCACATGTTTATATAAAATATGTGCATTTCAAAGTTTTTTTTTTAATATTTTCTCAATAATGTGGGGTTTTTCAAATGAAAGCGGCTTCGTCTTATTTGTATTCTGAGCGAATGGTAACAAGTTTGCTCTACGCTATAATGTTAAATCTCAAGCTACCATAGAAAGAGAGACAGTAATAGGCATATACGGCATATACTTAAATACGTGCAGAAATAAAAGTTGCAAGAAAAATACATTAGTTACTAAAGGAAATATTATTTATTTACTGATGATTGTGGTTTCGATCCCCTTCCTCAATTATTTTTGTTTTCACTTCCTCGCTCTGGTAACGAGGCAAAGGGCGGCGTCGAGTTCCGCCCCTCAACACGCAAAACCTCATAAATGCGGCGGATAGTGGGAAACGGAAGTGTCCTAATAGAAACGGAGTGTCTTAACACTAGGTTCTCAGGTTCCTTACTCTACTATTTGCGGTCTGTATATAGTGTTATACTAAAATGATTCCCAGGTTCACTCCCCTTGTCCTTCTATGCACGAAACCCAAGATAATTTATCTTTTTGTTTGCCATTTCAATTCTCATATGAGATACTGCTGAAAAAAGTAAATTAATAATTTTACGCCAAACCATCTGTTTACAAAGTAAAAAAAAAATCAATTTTCCATTAATCCAGGCACAAAGAAAGCTGTTAAGGCAGAAATGCTATAGACAAATTATGGGTCTGGCCGTCTGTCAGTAACCGCGGCTTCCGCATTGCGGTGCACAATTTATACAGATACACCATTATGTATGTATATAGATAGTACGCAGATTGCCTTCAAAGTGCATCTTTAATGCGAGGATTGCATTTTTAACGCGACGGTTATTGGTTCAAATTTTTCATGCCATTTATAAAAGTATAGTCGAATATAAAAGATGTCCATTGTCTATTATCTATTATTCAATAATTATATTTATTTAGAGAATGATCTCTCTATACAGACTTTTGAGGTTGATTGATAAAGTATTATCAATCAACCTCAAAAGTCTGTTTTTAGGTTGATTGATAAAGTATTATCTTTTTAGCTTTTCTATACCGATTAAGAAAATTGTTCCGAAAATAGTGGGAAAAGGGGGAAACGGAGCTTTTGCTGTTTGCTGCCTGCCAACCCTGATATATTAGAAAAAGTACTACTTTATAATAAATGTTCATATTTACATTACTTAAATAAATTAACCCATATTTATACCATCACTGCAAAAAAATGTACCTACACACTATCTCATACCCATTCTGAATAGAAATCGAATCTTCAACCTTGCTTATATTAACCACAGAAAACATCCGCATTAAACATAAGGCCCTTACTATAACCAAACCAGTCTATAAATATAGATCGATAGCGTTAGATAGTAAGCTTTTTTAGTTTAGAATAGTCACTAGTCAAGTCCAGTCAGGAATCCCATTACGGGTAAGTAGGAAGTGCTGCACTCAAATTACCACAGAGAAATGGCCTATCGATCGATATATGGCTAAAAACTGAAGACGAGTCATTTTAAAGTGAAATTCTTGTTATAATCATGATAAATATGGTGGAGGCTCAAACGATCGTGGAACCTGGTGGTCGTGGTGCTTAATACATGGTTGTATGTTGCTGTGGGATTTAATTAGGTAGGAAAAATTATGTTACTTAAGTTGTTTTTGATTTAGTTGATGAAAGTAATACGTATTTTTATTATAAGGATGTTATTGAGTGCTCAGACCACCACTTTCCGCCTAATTTTCCCTAAAACTAAGCGGAAATTAGGTGGAGGTCTACATTGCGTGATGAGTGGCGAACGGGAAAGCGAAGAAATAGGAATAATCCAATGGTATAGAAATAATACGAGTGGTAATCGAACCTACAATCATCGCGAATACAAACAAACAGTTATCTACTGCCAAAGCCTCAAAAATTGAAATTTCAACACAAAATCGTCTCCAAATATATTTCCAAACAATTTAAACCAACAAATACTTAACATTCCTCAAGTACCCACTAAATTCCTGATGCATCAGTATTACGCAAGGGTCATGTGTTAACTGATACAATTAGCGCCCACTTACGTATGGGTTATGAAGTTCTCAAGTTTTTCTATATCTCCATAGATAGAAAAGTGCATATGGAAGGGATATCATGGATAAACTAATGTGGTTTAGAGATACAAGAATAACTTTGCATTTTTCAAATAATTAAAGCGGCCAGTCAGAAAAACGTCTAATTTCTGCTTGAATATCTGCTATAAAAATGCTCTAAACTATTATTATAATATTTTATTCATAGCTACGTGTGCATTAGGCTTATGATTTTCTTAACATTAGATATTAAAAAAAGCACAGGAATTAATAATTTTAATAATTATGAAGATAATATATGTAAATATACATATTAAATAGTTATATAATACCCACGAAAGCCATATCATATATCACTGTGTGACATCACTAAAATAAATCACTCCATACCATTTCTCATAAGCAAACTGCAGAAAGTGAAAGACTTCCGGAGAAGCATATAGCTATACAGTTATAGGCAATTAGTGATGTGACTCAACACGTTCAATTTCTCTTTTCCAGATATTAGCTAATTGCAGTCTAGACTTCCAGTCTTTAATACACTTAAAGAGCATTTTTCCCGCTTTGGCGTGAAAGTACTAGTTACGGGCTTGGACTTGTCTCGGAAGAACTTTCGATACAACCTTTTTTGCCTTATTAGGGCGGATGATTGATATTATATTTAATTTAATATTGTGTCCGGTTAAGAAAAATGTTATTTTTCCGGGAAAAGTTTAAGAATTTTTATAGTTTTTTTTAATATAATAATTTGTAATGATTTTTTGCTAAGTGTTACGTAATCGCTGGTAAGTGCAGTGTAGTATAGAAAATTAAGAGTGCGATCGAGTGAAACATAGCATTTAGGTTTCTCCTTGTTTTTCCTCCTGAATCTAATACTTAGATATAATAGGTCATTACATAAACCTTTTACAAAGATAATTTAGTTTTAATATTATTAAAATTTTATTTCACACTAAAGACCGAAAACACTATTTTAGAAATATATTTTTTTTTACAATACGGTACAACCGATGCCTCAAGAACTTTTCTAAGGGGCACACGGATTCATATTGCATTACATTTTTATACGTTATCTAAAAAGCAATGGCATTTTTTTAAATATTTGATTTTTAACTTTTATATAGTATACTCGTACATAATGTTAAATAAGCTAACAATAATTGAAATTAAAATATAAAAGAAACGACAAAAAATAATCCATTCTCACATAAAACATAATACACCTTATTAAATCAACAGACTAATTGACAGACACGTCAATATTAATAATATAATTACGCTAACGAGTTACATCATAGAAATGGGCAGAAGAAAGCAATACGACCAGTATCGAACAAGATGGTATTATTTAACGGTGAAATTGACAAGATGACGGGTCAGCGATGCGTGGAACGTTGCGTGGGTGGACAGTATGTTTCAAATTTTGATTTAAAATCTTAATTTGACACTATTGTAGCGTGACGAGGGTGTGATTGTAAACGCGACGGTAGTGGGTTCGATTCCCATTCGATGGATTTAAGTTTTATTTATTCATATTTTGATTTCTTCCCTCTGGTAATAAGTAATAGCACGGCGTTGAGTGCCGGTACTTAACACGGGTTCCCTCTGCCTAAAAACTTTAATCATAAAAAAACATTACGTAGTATGTTCGAAACTCGAAAACTTTTCTTAAAAAATATATACGTAGGTAATAAAAAATAAAACAAATCTCAATTACGTCGATACAACTCTCAGAATTTTACCATGTGCATGTAAAACACCCGTAAACAACTTACGTCGACGACGCACGCAGCAAATAAATATAAAGATTTAAGAAATTTCAAGCAATTACAGCGTTACAGACAATTTAAAGATTTCTTTATATATATTTCTTTTTATTTTTTCAATATGCGCAAGCGCCGGTGAAATTGAAAGTTGTGGACGTATGAGTCGCTTTCCAGTGTCCAGTGTCATTGCTGTAGAACTAAATGTTTATTTATATATTTTAATGATTTTTCCCAAAAAGCAGTGTAGGCAGAGGGAACCTAATGTTAATACATTTTACGTCATACATTTAGAGACATTGGGTATTGAGTCACATCACTTAATTTCGCGATTTGTCTACCAAAGCGGGAGAATGAAAATAATTTAATTATAATCATTCCCCCAAGTGGATATCGAACCCATAGCCTGTATAAGTGGACTATTAGTTTCTTTACTTGGAATTTTGCAATATTATGAGTGATATAAAAAATTTCATAATTTTATTTCACTCCTGATACTAGCTTCCCTCTGCCTAATCTGCTTTATGCGGCATAACAGCGTGAAGCTGATTTGATTTATTTATTTCATTCATCTCTAATTTTGAGCCCGGAAGGCAAATGACAAATATTACTTAGTGTTAAGACACTTCGTTCACTTTCCAGAACTTTCTAGAACATCACAATATTTAACAAAGATAAAAATCAATGATTTGCGAAGAAAGTATGAACGTATAAGTTATCCGTTTTGATGCAACGCTTTCTAGATGCACTAGCGGCCGATTGTATCGGCCACGGTTGATGATAAACACGCCATGTTTACAGACGGACAGCTAGTGCTCTCATTTTAATTATATAGCTATAATGAAAATTATCTTAGTAATGAAGAAGATTTTTTATTATTTATAGAAAAAAATACTTTTTTTAGAAAAGGATAAAAATTTGAACACCACCACCGCGTGTACAGGCAAACACTGTCCCTCTGTGCCATGAGGGTCTATCTATACTTAGTATTATAAAGTTGATTTTGTTTTTTTTGTTTTTGTTGATTAGTCCATTTNAATTTCATAATTTTATTTCACTCCTGATACTAGCTTCCCTCTGCCTAATCTGCTTTATGCGGCATAACAGCGTGAAGCTGATTTGATTTATTTATTTCATTCATCTCTAATTTTGAGCCCGGAAGGCAAATGACAAATATTACTTAGTGTTAAGACACTTCGTTCACTTTCCAGAACTTTCTAGAACATCACAATATTTAACAAAGATAAAAATCAATGATTTGCGAAGAAAGTATGAACGTATAAGTTATCCGTTTTGATGCAACGCTTTCTAGATGCACTAGCGGCCGATTGTATCGGCCACGGTTGATGATAAACACGCCATGTTTACAGACGGACAGCTAGTGCTCTCATTTTAATTATATAGTTATAATGAAAATTATCATAGTAATAAAGAAGATTTTTATTATTTATAGAAAAAAATGCTTTTTTTTAGAAAAGCATAAATATTTGAACGCAGCACCACCACCGCGTGTACAGGTAAACACTGTCCCACAGTGCCAAGATGGTCTATCTTTACGGATATTTAGTATCATAAAGTTGAAGAGTTTGTTTAGTTGATCGTCCTAATCTTAGGAACTACTGGCTCGAATATAAAAAATATGTTTGGGTTCTTTAGTCCATTTATCGAGAAAGGCTATCCGTATGCTCTTTATGCGTCTCGCTATAAGTAACAATAAAAAATGCAAAAACAGTAGTACTTCCTTGGGAGATTCCGTTACGTGTCGCACACTCTTAATTCCATTCCGTCTGACTCTCGGGAAAAGCCGTACGTATAAACTAGTATTATATATTATAAAACTAATTAAACATCCATAACCCCGCAATAAATCATCGTACAACAGTTCTATTAATGTAATTTCACTTTGTATTGTTTTCCTTGTTAATACAATTTCTCTATAGCTTTAGTAATCATTGTAAATCAATCGTGTTTAGATTTATTCAGTTACATTTAGTTCAGAGCCTCGCCCACTTGTAGCGGGGAAATTGAAGCAAGTTTTGTATGTGTCTTTCTTCATATTTTAATAGTTTTTGCAGAGAAAAAAACAAAGAAAAAATAAAATGAGAAGTGAACTCGCACTACCTAAAAGAAATTTGTTTTTATTTAACGAATTAAAAAAAATCCTAACCAAATAAAAATATTATTTTAGTTGTAAATATATTTTTTGTAATTATTTTCATATATCTTTTTTTTATTTCAGGTAAGGAAGTCATAATAAATACGCTCCTGGTTTATTTTTAGTGAGTATAACTTAAATATTACAAGATTTTTGTGTTTTCGATTATATAACTACAAAACTACACATATTTTCGGACTTTTAAATTAGTCT
Source organism: Heliconius cydno galanthus (assembly GCA_036379175.1). Taxonomy (NCBI): domain Eukaryota; kingdom Metazoa; phylum Arthropoda; class Insecta; order Lepidoptera; family Nymphalidae; genus Heliconius; species Heliconius cydno. Next base: position 72,987 of record JAKRZM010000467.1, on the reverse strand, counting down.
ATTTTCTACTGATTCTGTTGCTTATTGCACGAACATTTGAATTATATGCGAATCAAATCTACTTGCTTCTTAACACGCCAATTTAGAAGCTTCTGCTCTAACAAAGATGATATCTTTAAGGTTTTAATATGTTATCATCATTATCAGGCCGTTTTCGTCCACTCTTGAACGAGCCTCGCGCCAACGGGACGCAACGGTTCGGTTTTCGCTTCCACCTTTGCATATTATTTACTAAGTATATTGAAAAATATAGTACAGTATAAGGTTATAAAATCGCTGCTAGAATATTATGCATAGAAATGCAACAAAATAAAATAACTTATATTTTTCGAGATATTTTTTATTTTTTCGTGTTGAGTGAGGCACTCAAACTATGTGCGAATCGAATTCACAACCGTTTCTCTTCAAGTCAAACACTATGGCGCGGGCCACAGCAACCTCAATTTTACGTTCAATTTTATTAGTAACTTCTACATTTAATGCTAGTCAAATGATAATTAACGATTCTGTGGGCGGCTGTCACTATTAAGTTTTTCTGTACCTAATAGGTGTATAATATAACTGTAAATAATGTCACGTACTACTCTAATTCCATTATATCGTTATTACCACTTTTTATGTTTCCGTTGAAAGATTAATGCTTCCCGTTCAATGGAATTTGGCCATGTAAAACAAGTCCCTTACTTATCGAATTTGTATTGGTATTAAAGGCCATTTTGGTAATAATGTCTCTAATAAACTTGATATTTTAATATTTATAATATTCATATAAAGTACATATGAGCTATTAAAACTAGTTTTATTTTTTAATGATCAACACTAAATATTAACTTTTATATTAAAATATAACTAGTAGTGCCTGAAACTTCGTTAAAGAGAACTACAAAACGGAAAATTCCGTTTTTCCTGTTCTTATAGGAATTTCGGAAAATCCTCTCATTGCTCTCCACTACACTCTCCAAGGACCCTTCTTGCCAAATTTCCGAGTTCTTCGCCGCTGCTATACGTTGGCTGTCAGTCATTCGGTAACGGATGAGTTTACCTATACCTATAGATAACTGATCTAGTTTTTTAATGGAATAGTGGTCAATATGAGGTCAGAGTTCGCGGGTTCATAATGAGCAACTGGCTCGTTATCTATAATATCATTTATTAACAATATTTATTTAATAATTATAAATTTAAACCTACTATCTGCATAAATGGTACTGATTTTTGACAACTAAGCCATTTAGTAATATATTTTTATGAAACTTATTAAAAATATGAAATACTAATGGAAAAGTATCGATTTTCTCTATTCCGTGCCACTCCAAAGCCACTCTTTGTCCATCTACAACGAAAACATAGAAATAATTAGACCCCTCGATTGTGAATCAAACCCACACCCACCACGTTTACATTCATACACTCTACCACTGCGCAACGATGCCCTCAATATAAAATGTGTGAAGATAAAAAGTTAAATGCCTACCATTGCATCGGCTCCCACGAGCAGCCAGCTATCTTGCGATCGTTCGTTTTGTCAAATCACTATTTTTAGTTATCTAAAAGTAAAAGTGTGAGATTTATTGGATATAAAACGTAGCGTAACATTTTAGTGAAGATTTTTCTTTCTAAATTATTACATTAATAAATTCTTTTGAGGCTGTCGTAGTACTGTGGTTTGATCGTAAAGGGGGCGGTTGTAGATTTAGGAATTTGGTTACCTATATATAAGTTGTTTTTATTTATATAGTTGAGTTAAGCCGCTTAACACGCAATGTGTCGAACTGGGGGTAAAAGGTGAGAACTGAATGCCTTGACACTGAGGTCTCTCTCTCTACCTATCCGGATAGCATGGTGCGGGAAAAAGCGTGAAGCAGTTAAAATACAAATTAAAATTCAAATTATTACATATCGAAATTCGAGAAATAATGTGTTAGTGTTCCCCAAAAGTTACAGTAACCTACCAACATGAGAAAACTTAACTTTGTCAGTCCAGTAGTTTAGTCTGTGCGTTGTCTGTCAGTCAGTGACGAAAGACGATGCCTATCCATAATAGCAAATATTTTGATTGAAAGAGAAATCTGTTAAATATATTCTATTAATAGAATATTTGTCAGGCCAGTTCTGCTTATACTCGTATATAAATAAACAAGATTCTAAATATACGTTTCAACATTAAAGAGTAATAAATCATAAGCAAAAGTTGTATCGAAATGATTACGGCACTTTTTTAATTAGATTACTACCGGTTGCTGTTGCTCTGCTTGTTAATTGATTTGTTGATCAACATGTTTTGTTTTTATTTGGTTTTTGTTTCTTGTATTTAGATGGGTAGAGTGTAGTGTTAGGACACTCTTATCTCTAGTGTTATGGTTAGAATAGATTACGATATAAATGTCTCTAATATTAGTAGAAATAGAAGTATATACTACAGATATATGTATGTATACATAAAAGTTTCTCCTTAATTTTTTGCATAAAGTTAATTAAAGTACACTATCTCGATCTAATTCGTAGAAAATATCAAAAACCCGCTTAGATAATATCAAATAGAATAAAATGTACCGTGACCGCGCCGTAGTTTCACCGATTGTTTACTTATCGAGATTTGAAGTTCAAATTACGACGATTTTAGTCATGGACACGGACAGTCGACGACTTTCGCTCCTAAAATGATGTGCGATGGTAGAATGTTAAATATTTTAGCTTATAATGTATGTATGTTAGAACCCAGTTAGAACCCAGTTATGTCGTAGGGGCGGCAAGAGTGCGACTGTAAGAGTGTTCCTATTGGAGAAAATTATTTTTTAATTTTTTCATATCCTCGCTCTGGTGACGAAGAAAGCGTGGCTTGGAGTTCATTCAACGCCTCCAGAATTCAGCCAAAAATGGGAGACGGAAGTGTCTTAATCGGAATGGAATATCTTAACACTAGGTTCCTAGGTTCCCTCTGCGTACGATACGGCGTGAAGCTAAAGAAAATATATTTAATCTATTGAAATAAAATATCCTTGGCTAACATAATTAATGTAATGTGGCTTAGCGTTCAATGCTATGCCATATCAGTATCATTAATTGCTCGCTTATCGAATTCGTCCTCGCCCGAATGAACCAAATAGCTGTACTGCAATAAAAATAATATACATTTATTTTTAATGGCATATAAAATAAGGTGATTATTTTATAGTATGTGGACTGAAATGTAAAATATTTGCGTTTTGGAGTAATTGATTCGTGGACTGACTGATTGTGGACGTTTTAGGGAGTTAAAGTTGATATATTTTGATTTTCACAAGTTTCTACCGCGAGCGGAGCATGCCACAAAATATAAAATTGTACTGTTGGTGAAAATGTTAATATATATTGTTTAAAGGAGTCCGTGCCGCCTAAACATTAGACGCTTATTGCTCTTTCGCGGGGAAATGGAGGGAGAGGAGTTCCTTATTACTAGGTTTTCTTTGCTTCCCTCATAAATGAAGACGTAATATGTAAATGAAATATAAGTTTTGTCTTTTTTTTCAGCTTTACGCTGACTCCATAGAATAGGCAGAAGCAACCTAATTGTCAAGACACTCCGTTCTCCACTTACCGCTTAAATTCAAGACATTGTGTATTTAGTGGGAATCGCACCCACAACCATACTGGCATACCCCTCCTGCGCCACGATAACCCCCCAATTTTTGCATGGTATTAGTACCTATTATACTTATATTGATTACTAGCGGACGCGCGCAGCTTCGCTTGCGTAATTAGGGGTGAATTCTAATAAACCACGAAACATGTGTTCAATGTTATATTTTTAAGAGTCTAATTTTTATATTTTATAAAAATCGGTGGCGATTTAAAGATTTTTCCATACAAACTTTCAACCCCTTATTTGCACCCTTAGGGGAAGAATTCTAGAAAACCATGAAACATGTGTTNCGTCGTTGCATGCTCGATAACCACTCTGAGAAAGAACTATTTTAAATTCCTCGCTCTGGTAAGAAGACAAATTGCTGCGTTGATTTCAGCTACTCAACATTTAATGTCTCGAAAATTATGTGTGAGCCCATAAATGAATCTAAAAATATACAAGAGTATTCCTCCTGTATTTTTTATTATTTTTTTTAGAACATATAAGCCTATTTACTACCTCCTGGTCCTATAACTATTTGCGGCTTGTATTTCTTGTCAAAGTAATTAAATAAATAGAATTTCTTACTTTAAAAAAAACTTGATAGGTCTTGTATAATTAGCATTTTATTGTAGGAAAGCTCACTTTTTAACATGTTAAAGAAACATAGCCACTTCTTTCCAATGAAAAGTTAAAGATTAGATTTAAAATACCTTATATACCATACATAGATGCTTTATTGGTACACGTTTCATAGAAAAAGTGGTGAAAAAGAATTATTACCTTGTGAGAGTTACCAGAGCTGTTTAACACGGGTTTCTAATGTTTATTTTTATAAAAACAAAATAATTTTAATTACGTTTATATTTAGGTAAGCTAAGGGAACCAAAGGGTAAGACGCTCCTTTCTCCTTTATTTAAAAAAAAATAAAAGAGGGAACTAAAATATTTATTAGTTTCATTTCTTTGCTCTGGTGACAAGGCAAAGAGCGGCGTTGAATTCTTTAATATATTTTTCATACTTATATGAATGAGCTTTTTATCTTAATTTTATGTGAAATCCTTACAAAAGATAAAAGTCCCGTTTGAGTCATTTAAAAGTTAAAAAGGGATATACAATATACATGTTTTCTCGAAACACAAATTGAAATGATTACTCACGTTAATACAAATTAGATGTTTTAAAGTTTTTGGTCGAGCTTTGTTCGTTTACATCGAGATTATCTGGAAAATAAATGTTTCATTCGAACTTTAAGATAACATATGAATAAGAATTAGGTATATGCGTAAGAGGGACACTTTTTTAAGTTTCATGTTTATTCTTGTCGAAGTTGCCAGAGAGAACAGAGCACCAAACGTTATTGCTTATTAATATAAAAGTAAAATTAGTCGAGTATTGTTTTCTAGTATTGGATAATAATTGAGGTCGTCGTCGTCGTCGTCGTCGTCGGTGCGACTGTAAACGCGTCTGTTGTAGTTTCTGTTTCCACTTCGGGAATGAAATATTTTATGTTTCCATTTTCTTGATGTGGTAACGAAACAAAGCGCGACGCGCGATAAGTTTCGCCAATCAACGCAATGACTCGAGAATTCGGCGGGAAGTGAGGAACTGAAGTGTAATGAGAACGAAATGTCTCAACACTAGGTTCCCAGGTTCCTTTCTTCTGTCCCCTGCTATGTACGAGATATAGTGTTAAGGTAAAAAATCGTCATTATGTAAGATATTTAATACATTTAAGGTTGTCCCACAAAATGAGCATATTTTTGTTAATGATGCTAACAATTTGTATATTTTTAACAATTTGCCCATAATATTCTTCATAAACACGCTTCAAGTACAAATAAAAAAAATACTTTAACTCCTACTAATTACAGTTTTAAGTTAAAGTAATTTTTGAAATACGCAAAGTAGCATAGGTACTTAATTTACTTTTTCATCTCGTTGGCTCGTTCTTCACGAAGGTTGCCTACTAAATTTACCGTAGGTTATATTTCATATAAACATTATTAAAATGTCATATATTAAAAAGGAAATAGATAATATCTAGACAGATTAAATCCCCCAACACAAAATCTAGGCTTAACATATTTAACTGGAAATTAATGAACTTGTACAACGAAATCTTACTTGGAACTTCTCAACTTAGTCCACTGCGCTAAAACCGTTATACGTTTGCGCCTGCGCACGTCATCTTATGATTTATAACTTATTCATAGTGAATGACTTCGAGTGCAGCCTGTACCGTTGCTTATCGCTCCAGATAGGCACTTAGTGCTCGCATATTATTGCCCTTATAAAAATATAATTGGCAAAGATTTTCTGTGATTTAAATAGGAAAATTTTATTGATATTTAGCAGGTTTACTGTGATTTAAAATGTTATATGAAAGACACCGTAATGTTATAGGTTTGGCGTGATCAATGCTTACTTAAACAAAAGATAGTGTTTAAAATTTAAAAATATATTACTTCAATTTTTGGATTAATTAAAAATTCTATTCGATTCATTTCAATCTAGATTATATTTAAATTATTCTCATATCCTCGTTCCGGTTATGAAAGTGCGGCGTTAACTTCCGCCACTTACCAGGGAACAATTCGGTGGAAAACTAAACGGAGTGTTTCAATATGTGAGTAATCCATGGGAATCAAACCCAGAACCTTCGTATTTACACACATCCTTATGCCACGGGGCTACGACGTCCTCAATAAGTATGCCTGTGCCAGATTCGAACCCACACCTGCCCACAATAACAACACACCTATAGGCTATAATTACATTAAACAGAAGTGTGCTTAATTTCCCTTCCCCGAGTTAAAATAACCGCTGTCGCGCATACTATTTGCAAGCTAATGTCGCTCGAAATGGGACGACGGACACCAATGACCCTTTCGTATTACATCAGTTATTGACATCAATATAATATGTGAGCTTGTGTCTGTTTGTAATGATTTATTGAGACTCCATACACGCTTTAACCTAGATCTTAGTGCGGAAGTTTATACGAGTTACATGTAAAGTGAGTGTTGAATGTATGTAGATGGTATTGTTGAGATATTGACAGGTTTTGTTGAAGGTATTGTGGTTGTGGATGTGGATCTCATTTGGTGGAGTAATGTAGGCGGAGGGAATCTAGTGTCTTTTCGTGTCATTGCGTGTTAAGTGGTGGAACTTAACGCCGCTTGTTCTCTTGTTGCCAGAACGGGAACGCAATCGTCATTTCTCCGTTTTGTTTAGAAATATGCCGCCATATTACAGTCAACATCCAAAATTGGTGGAAATTTCCGCAAAATACAGAAGACGTTAAAAAATAAAATAACAATACATCACTATATTTCTTTTTTAAAATCACCCACCATCTATTTCAAAATTATATATTTTATAAATATACTTTTAACAATACAATAGAGACTATAAATAAAACAATCTACTCTTCAATAAATCGCTCATAATAAACTCACAATTAAAACATATAAAAAGGAATAAGCAACTTATATGACAGACACACCTTAAAAATATGACATGTTCATACAATAACAACTAAGAACTTATCTATTATTATATCATTATGTATTTAGTAGGGATCAAGTGCTAGAATACCCTCACGTCACGAGCCAATGCGCTTCACAAGGGCATTGCTGAAACAATCGAGATGCGCACGCGCATCACAATGAACCACCCTCCGCGGCTCGCATCCAAATGGCGAGCTGGGAACGACATGTATGACACTGTCACATATGGGTATGACAGGAATGTTGTAGACTCTATAGGTGGGTGATTCTATTGATGATCTATCTTAAAAGATCTTTTGGACGATAAGACGATTTTTCGCTCTAAATTTACAAGTTTATAGTAAACATTAATAGTACTCCTCGCCCAAACATTGAGAACTTTTAACTTAGAAATTGCTTATTCGAATAATGTCACTTGCGTCTATTTTAATTAGACTGGCTTGGGCTATTCCCGATTCGAACCCGCTTCGTGCATAATACGATAAAATTTAAGATATACTGGAGATATAATGTAATATTTATTTAAATGACTGTATTTATATAGTTAAGCCTCAATGACACCTTTGATAATTGCATGACAATATCTTCAATCGTCGTAATAATTGTAATCCTCTTTAATTTTAAACTATATTTTAACTGCGGCTTCGCTCGCGTGGTTAAACAGATAGGAGGATTGGTGAGTTGTGTGTGACACGTTCTAAGTGCCTGAAGTAATTCTGATTAACGTCCATAGTCTATAGCCTAAACGTAAGTTTATAGTCTTTAAAAATGGACTATCCAAAACAAAAACATTTTTTAATATAAACCAATAGTTCCTGAGATCAGTACGTGCAGCCAAACAAACTCTTCAGCTTTATAATATTAGTGTAGATTTGTATGGGCTCTAAACCTGTCCAAAGCTCTAAGCTTACATAATTTATGACACTTACGCAATACGAAGAGTGGAAGTGACATATAGGGACTTTCTCCACATTATACTTATACAATCTATTAATTATACTTTATTAAATTGATCGTGTCGTGGCTTCTAAAACGACGAGAAACTATTCAAATTCAAATTAATATATGTATGTAAAAGTGATTTTTCTTTTAAATATTGTATAGAAACGATGCTTATCTTACGGAGTGACAGTGCATATGTTACGAGGCGAAAGGTCGCCGGTTCAAATTCCGTTGAGGGCATTCGCTGGTGCAGGATAGGTAATTTGATGTGATGCGGTACGTAGACGCATGTTTAAATTAATAAAATATGGAAAGTCACGCGTTTTCTCACAAATAAAAGTTAGCTAGAGGAAATCTAGTGTTAAAAGTCTGTTTCCCACTTTCCCCCCAATTTTTGAAACATTGCGCCAATGCAAGTGAAGAGAAATGAAAACAAGTTAAATATATATGTACGTAGATATATGTTTAAACAAGTTAAGTATGGGGAAGTCACTTCATCAAGTAAGCTAAGTCATTGCGTAATGGCATCCTAATAATAAACATTAGTGAATGCGAGGATTTGCTATTCGAAAAAGCTTTTATTGTGCTTCTATTTCTTTATGCACCTATCCAATTTGCAGTGAGTGGTCAATTTCTCTGTACTCTACTACTTTGTTATTGATTTTTTGTTTAGTTTTATTATATTGACATATTTTATTCCTCGTTTTTGCAGAAATTGAAGAAATTTAATCTGTACATATGCATGGAGACATTTAGATTTCTGGATGGTTTGATTTTTCTATTTTAATTTATCTTAAAGTTTATGCCTTAGATACGATGGATTCATATTTTGCAAGATCCAAATATGCGGCGTTGCCGTCATGTCGGATGTTGTTGAACACGATTATTATCTGTTTTCCTGTAACATTTAAAAAAATGCATTAAGCTATATTGAGTCATGTTATATTAAAAACTGTAATAATCGTCTATATACACATAGGTATATATGGTAGCATAATATCTAGATCCGGTTGAGAAATCTATCAGGCTATAAAAAGGAGGCAGAGAAACAAGTGTAGAAACACTCACCTCTCCTCTTTTCGCCCAAACCTAACATTCTTTAAAAAACGCAGCTAAAAAAATTAAAATAATTCAAATGTTCTTTCCTCGAGTTTGGATTGGCATTCTCAACCAGATACTGTACCTTCACAGAGTTTAGTATTCGAACCCAAAACAATCAAATAGTATACTCAATACTTGCAATGAGGATAAAATGAGTCACCCAGTGGTTCTATTAGCGTTCGTGACACAGCCCGACCTTGGCGGCTGACCGGTGCGTGACCCACTGGAGTCGCAGCAAGGACCGGCGTATTGGTTGACTAGTGATCTAATTGTTCTGTTTATTTTATATGTAGCTACCCTGCTGTTCAGCTAAGGTGGTTTCAAATTAAAAGTTAATGTATATTGTAAATCGTTTTTTTATTAGTTTTTTTTTTTTGATATAGTTATCGGGATGGGTGAGTTTTGTTCTAGGATTGAGCCTATTAAACTTAACATATTTATTTCGCTCGTAATGAAGAATGGAGTTCCTCAACACAAGGTTCTCCCTACACTAAATTGCGAGAATTATTGAAAATCTTTTTAGCTGGGTGGGCAGAGACAACCTAGTGTTAAGACACTTCGTTCTCCATTTTCTGTAAAGTTTCATAGACATCGCCTATTCAGTGGAGCGACTCAACGCCGCACTTTGTTTTCTTACCGGGCAGGAAAATAACCTCAAAATAAATTGAAAATATTTTTTCTTTTTTCTTCAAATTATGTTTCCTTCAATAATTTAAGGTCACAGCCATAGACAGGCACCTAGTTAGTGCTCTTTAGATAAATCTAAAATTGAAAGGACTATCAATCATAAGTACTTACTAGCATCATCACTATAAAATACACCTCGTACACAAGATCTACCTACAGGCGCCACCATAAAGTCTAATATAGAAAAACCAATTACAAAATATAATTTTTATAGCAGATTTCTGTGAAGCGATCAGCGTAACGCAGCATCATTTTTCAAGGTGCAGGAGTAATTTTAAAACTGTCACATGGTTCCCTTCGATTTTGTATCGTCATTATCGTACCGAGGGCCTCAAATTAGTATTAACTGTTTTAAGGTGTGTTCATAAAGGCTGGAATGCTTTAATCCAGTTTATTGGAGTCGTCGTTATAGTTAGTCAATATGAATATTCATAAAAAGCAAGTGCATCTTCGGGGGACATTATATGTCTAAAATTTTAGTAGTGTTATAAAATTGATATAAGGTTATCGTTGCGTAACGGCGCAGTGTCTGTTGTGAGTGTACGCAACGCTTGTGGGTTCGATTTCTACTCGGAGAAATGAATGAATTATTTCCATTTTTCTTCATCATCACAAAATTGCACGTAAAAGAAAGAACAACAACACGAAGGATTGAAATATTTAATATTGTCATTTCCTCCTGATAACGAGGCAAAGTGCGGCGTTAAGATCCGCTACTAATAGGTCACTCAAGAATTGTAAAGAAAAATGGGGAACGGAATAATCTTAAGTGGGTACGGAACGTCTTAAAACTTCCCAGGTTCCCTCTGCCTACTCCCCTATGTGCACAGTGTAAAGCTAAAAAAATATATTTCCTACTTGTCCAACCGAAGTCAAGGCTAATCGCTAGTATAAAATAAAATTGCAACACATAAATTAAAGATACACTTAAAAATAATGGTTCTTAACTCCAAAATATGAACATATTTTTAGCACCGAACGCAGCATAATTGGCGTAAATGACTTATGTTTTTGGTAATTTCTCGTTATTTTCTCGATGGCCACAGCGCGGAAGCAATTATAACACTTAAATGAATAATTTCAATGAAGGTGACTTTTTTTATTTATATGTTAAGTGGAATACTGCTTATGGGGTCGCTGGTTTGAGTTGAAGTGCGGTCGAGTAAATTTATAGGACGTAGTGGATTCGATTCTTCAAAATTTTATATTGAAAATAATAATTATTTTGAAAAATTAATAATTTTGAGGTTATAATTAGTGTTAACACACTTCTGTTTCCCACTTTCAGCTGAATTCTACAACACTACATTACTTGTTATTTAGATAATTTCTCAGTTCATTTCGCAAAGCCATGATATGAAAATTGTATAACAGAATAATCATTATTATACCAACTATTAACCTTCAAATCAATAGAATATAACATAGTATGTGATACAACAGTGCTCACTTGTCTGTCTGTACAGCACAGAGCACAGGTCGACCCTGACTCATTTACCGATCTTTAACTTGAAGTGACTTCCCACAACGTACTATTGTTTGATTTAAAACGTTTATCTTACTTGTTTGAATTATTAATTATGCTTATTATGTGTCTATTGACGCGTATTTTAAGTTAAAACGGACCTGAAACGCGGTGGCTATCGATTCGATTCCAACTTGGGACAAAAAAAATGTTTTAATTATGTTTGTCTTCGCTCTGGTAAACAGAGCCTGAGCTCCCAGTAGAAAACGAGGAATGGAGTGTCTTGTCACTAGGTTGTTTCTGCCTACTCTATTATCCGAGATAAAATAAAAAATCGTATGTGTATCGTATGATCTGGCGGACCAAAATACGGCGTAGAGATTCACCACATGGAATAATTTATCATTAGTTTCTTTTTGCTTTCAACCGTAACCCTTAAAGATTAAGTTTTATATAATTCTATTACTAAATGAATTTACAAAATATTGCCCTAATAAATAGTCTTTGATACTTGAAAAAATTATGTCATTATAATAAATAGAAATAATATTGGCATTGTCAAACATAACTTCGAAATAGCTTTCCGAGCAAAACGTCTAATAACCCCAAAATACAAGAGTCACGACACTTACCTCAGTGAATAAAAGCNTAAAACGTTTATCTTACTTGTTTGATTTATTAATTATGCTTATTATGTGTCTATTGACGCATATTTTAAGTTAAAACGGACCTGAAACGCGGTGGCTATCGATTCGATTCCAACTTGGGACAAGAAAAATGTTTTAATTATGTTTGTCTTCGCTCTGGTAAAGAGAGCCTGAGCTCCGAGTAGAAAACGAGGAATGAAGTGTCTTGGCATTAGATTGTTTCTGCCTACTCTATTATCCGAGATAAAATAAAAAATCGTATGTGTTTCGTATGATCTGGCGGACCAAAATACGGCGTAGAGATTTACCACATGGAATAATTTATCATTAGTTTCTTTTTGCTTTCAACCGTAACTCTAAAAGTTTTATATAATTCTATTACTAAATGAATTTACAAAATATTGCCCTAATAAATAGTCTTTGATACTTGAAAAAATTATGTCATTATAATAAATAGAAATAATATTGGCATTGTCAAACATAACTTCGAAATAGCTTTCCGAGCAAAACGTCTAATAACCCCAAAATACAAGAGTCACGACACTTACCTCAGTGAATAAAAGCTACCGTGAAATTTATTACCTAACAGACGAAGAAACCGCAAAATATGTGCCAACATTGAAATTAAAAGGTGCCAGCTTTGCCTTTTGCGAAGACTTGATCACGAACTCCTCATTTCACCGTCTTCCATCATACGATTATCGTCATTACGTTGTATCGGACCAAAGTGGCATATACTTGCAATAGTTATTTAGAATAGATTTTGGTATTTATCTAGGCTTAAAAGCTATGAGGATGCAGTGGGAGAGTATGTTTTACACAAAGCGGTTATAGGTTCGATTCTCATTGAGGGGAATGATTGTATTCCAATTATGTATCTCCATTTCCTTGCGCCGTTAAGAAAAGGTACGGAGTTATGTTCCACCACGCAGTCTCATACTAGGGAAGGAAGTCTAGAACGGAGTGTCTTCCAGGAGAAAGCGTGAAGATTATTTAAGTTTTGACACTTAACAAGCCCTATCCCTAAAGTGACGTAAGAATTACGTACAAATCATTAAAATTGGTCAATTCCTTTGGTCTGCAACATCCATATTACAAACCGCTGCCCCCATAAGACACTTCTAAACGGTGCTGATACAAAAGTGTAGCATTAGAACAATGGACAGACAGACCGACGCGTGACATCGAGATCCACGACTACTAAAACAATTATACGATGAGCTATTCAGAGATCACTTTCTTTTCGACGATAACCATCTGTCAAAGGCTGTGGAGCTATCACGATTACATTCATGTTGTTTTACAGCTAATTCTTGGTATTTATATCGGTATAATTGTTGGACTAATTTGGGCGGGAAGTGGGGAACGGAGTGTCTCATCACTGGGTTCCCTTTACTTACCCGGATGTCAATACTATGCTTTGCCTTGTTATTTAATTGAAGAGAAATAGAATCCACATCTTGTCGCATTTACAGTTGAACTTGTGCTACAAATAGCCCCTTCGAGGATCCTTCATTGAAATATATATAAAAAACATTGATACAGTTTCGTAAAAATACGAAAAAAAGCAAATATTGCTACATCACGATTTTTTCATTAAATCCGTGCCTCCATACTCGTATATACTTTAATTTTTCAATAAACGTGTAAACAATATATAAAATACGAGAATTAAATAAACTTAATAGCAGCTTTTGGTAATTTGCATGTATATACCATATATTATTATGTTCCTTCAGTGTTTTAAAATAAAATCATATTAATTTACGATAAAATAAGTAAAAAATAAGTCACGACGTCCTTGTAAGTGTTGCTTATAATAATCCTTCTTGCTGTCGTAGGAAAAATCCACATCTTGGTCAATAGAGTGTTTTCTTTAAATAAATCTTCTGATTTAAAATATTTTTGATTCCATTAGGCCATAAAAAGCACTTTTGAATTGTCAATTTAGTAATTAAAATTGCAGTATTGTCAGCTACCACTTTTTTTTATGGAGTGCAGGGAAACACTATAAAAGGATTTTTCGAAGTTCCCACGTGAACATAGAAAAACAGACTTTATCATTTAGTAATATCAATATACTAGCGGACGCGCGCAGCTTCGCTTGCTTATTTAGGGGTGAATTCTAGACAACCATGAAATACATGTTCAATTAAATATTTTTAAGAGTCTAAATTTCAAATTTTATAAAAATCGGAGGCGATTTAAAGATTTTTCCATACAAATTTTCAACCCCTTATTTGCACCCTTAGGGGGAGAATTCTAGAAAACGATGAAACACGTGTTTCATTAAATACTTTTAAAAATCTAAATTTCAAATTTTATAAAAATTAGTGCCGATCTAAATGTTTTTCCATACAAACTTTCATCCCCTATTTCACCCCTTTAGGGTTAAAATTTTTCAAAATCCCTTCTTAGTGGATGTCCAGATTACGAAAATAAACATCTGTCTAAATTTCACGTTTCCACCATCAGCGGTTACGGCTGTGCGTGCGTCTTAACCTCAGTCAGTGAGGACAAGTCCTTTTATATATATAGATAATAGGTACAAATAGCTTTCCGAGCAAGACTTTTAAGATAGAGTCATGACACTTGCAGCAACGACCATATCTTCTTTTTCATTTGTACTAAAAAAAACTACGGTGTAAAATTGCAATTTACCAAAAAAAAACATATAACACACATCTAAACACACACATGTACATACATACACACACAATCATAATGCTCGTCCGGTCTGATTCTGCTATTATGCATTTACAAGTATTCTTGTTCCTCATATTTTGTAACGTAGTAGGTAATTTACTTTTTACTGGCCTCTGCTCTGGTCATTATGCACTGAAATACACTTGGAATAAATATTCACAATACTATAAATGGAAGATAGCTTCTGTTGATTTATAATATTTTTTTAGTTTCACCCTGTATCCCGCATATAAGCAGAGAGAATCTTGTGTTAAAACACTATTTCAGTTACTCGTGCTAAGTGACGTGACTCATCGTCGGATTTGGTCTTGATCAGACGCAGAGAAATCGAACCTACATCTGTCACGTTTTCAATTGCTGTGCCTCTTTGCTACGTCGACCTCAATATACAAATATTTTATATAATGCAATCAGTTGTAGATTATGTAAACAACATCGATTATTTGACTACCGGTCATTGACGTCGGTGAAAGTTGGCGCCACGCCGGCTGCGGCACCCCCGCCCTCGACCTGGTGCCCTAGGTACATCCTAACGAAGTTACTATGGTGATTTATTGGTGTTAGATACAGTAGTTGAGAAGGTAGAAAATATAAGAATATATTTCAAAAATATATTTGTGTACTGCTTTTTAAGTTTGTTTTGTTTATTAATTAAAATAGAAAGTATTAAATAGAAATACACCAACTCTAGTCACTATTTAAAAAAAAACCATATACCTACTAAAACAATTTCTAAAACTTTCCAATAAAAAGAACTAAACGAACGCTAAAACCTCGATGTTCTCAAATATGGGCATTTCCACTGCCCATGCTATTCTAAGAGCCAAGGTGTTACCAGTAATTATACTGGCCTAGCCACTTTAGGAAGGCGTAGATTGTCTTAGAAACTAACAGCCCCAGCCTGTATTCTCTTTAGCCTGTCACATGTTTAGATAACCTCAATATACAAATTCCGCTAACAAACAATAAATTTAAGCTTCCCACAATAAAGCATCGCCTTTCTATTTTAAAAGCAAACGCCCATTACCCAATGTCGGTGTTAATTCTTAACTCTCATTGTGCTGTTGTGTAAGCTGGAGATGCGTATAGTATTTTTGTAGCGACGCGACGCAACCTTTTGTTTCGTTGTGTTGTGTTAATCCATTAAGTGCTGTGTAACGGGGTTGAAAACCTGAGAAAATCTCATTTAATGTCAATAATTTAGATTTTTTCTTTATTATTGACATTTTTCTTTGGCTTAGAAAGTAAAAAAAAAGATTATGTATTAAGCATAACTAGGTTCTATTTATGTCTGAAACATTAAATTTTTTTGAATACTAATGATACTTTGAATATTTGCCTTCTTCGTAATAAAACTCACAATCCAACCTTCTTACTAACTACTGGATCGAAGAAACACTGTATAGTGATATAGCGGGATAGTCTTAGTGGTAAGTCACTCCGTCTGATTCCGTCGAGATATTACTTCTTGAGTGAAATCGAAACTGCACCTGTCAGATGTCACACCAAAAATAACAAATCCTAAAAGATTCTCTATTAAACACGACCTGCGTTACAACACAACGACCCACTAACACCATCCCGGAAACCCAACGAGATAAACTAACTCACCTCAAAACTATGAGACTTGGGTAATCTTTGAGAGTTTCGCCATAAGAAAGTGTTGCTTCTCTTTAGCTCATCCACGAAATGCCGGGTCACGCGTGCCTTCCGCCCTACACTGGCCTGTGAATGTGATATTAAGATTATACCTTTAGGTGCCTTTTGCCTATTAAATAATTGGTTTTTGATTGTAATTAAATGTTTGTAGCTGTCATTTTCAATGTTCGATTAATTTAAAAGATGTTTATTTTTTCATTTTTGCTACATTACGTTATTTGCAAAAAAAATATTTTCAAACGAAATATTTGCATTTTTGTAATCTTTATTATATAAAAAATATAAAACTCTCTTTCGATACTGAGTGAAAAACAAACACCGCCTAATGGAACTACTTGATCTTAACATTATTATTGGCATGTATTTAGGACATGTAAGTAGGTTAGGGAGTGTTGGAGACTAAGAAAGGATTTCTCGATTCAATTTTCAGGACTTCAATTCCTACTGGAATAGGAGAAAAATAAAATTTACTATTTTACGCCTTAAAATAAAAAAAAACGTCGTTCATAACACTCTGAACACTTAAAATCGGTCACCTAAATTCCGCGTCTACGATACCTCATATAAGAAAGCACCGTGACAAATGATATAAACAGATCGAGCCAATTCACATAAGATGGACTTATAGGATAAGGCGAGAGGGAGTGAGAAGAGTATCTGTATCGATCTTGATTTGTCTAGCGCTGACAAGCAATCAGTCAATGGGCACACAATGGTGGGTGCGGTCCTAGAGATATTCTATATGGGATATTTAAATTGGCATTGAAATACGCTTGATAGCGATAGTACTAGAGATTGTGGTTGGTTGTGGATACGCTGATTATGACGATTCTGATGCGTAAGCAGTTTATGTTGAGAGCTTAGGATGGGGGGTTCGGAAAAATATGTAGAATTTGTTCTATAAGTAAAAAATGTTTTTTAAGACTATCTTTTACCATTTAGCTAAATTGTTATTCGGACACTTAATAGGTTCAAAAGTTTATAATACAAGTACCACAAGTATTTGGGGAAAGAACTCATAACCTGCGTCTCAGAAGTCGCTGACCACAAGTTACGTCATATAACAATAGATATCATTAAGAATTTTACAAAAACCTTCGTAAAGCCCTCTCACTTTCTATTGACCCTACTGAAGAATGCACTACCATTTCTCCAACTCATTATCAACTCAACTAGCGTGGCTGTCCTGCTCCTTTACGTACTTTCACCTCACGTTGGAAAGGGACAGATTGATTTAGGGTTGTCACCAATAATTAATTAAATATAAAAATATGATAAATACACATATTTTTATTTTTTGTATTGTATTTATATTATTGTTTGATTAAAGCTTAAATTAATATTAATAGCTTATTCTATGCGGGATTTATAAAAAATAAAAGTAATTGAGTAACTTGCATATACAAATATCAATTTTAATCTATACATCGTTATAATACTGCTACGGCTGTGAGTTCGATTCCCATTCTAGGGAATGAATTAGTTATATTGTTTCGCTGCGGTGTCGGGACAAAACACGGCGTTGAATTCTGTCAACTCTGAAAATTGGGGTGTGTATGGGGATCACTAGATTTCCTCTACCTGTCCTGCCATATGGCATATACAGTGTGAAGTAAAAAAATATATTTATCATATATTTTTAGCACACATTATATTTCACCGTGTTTTCCGTTCTTGATCTCCTTATTCAGGGTCACGTCTCCTCCACTTCAGTGCTAAGAAATACGAGCCTAATATAAAGGTACTCTTGAAATATTAGACATAAAATTAATTAAATTTACAAACACAATTAAATATAGAAATGCCAACCCTACGCCCACAGTTTATCACAGATCGGCGTTCAACGGGTGTGCAAGCCCGCTAGATACTCTCTTATCATATAAGCGCAATGCCTTCGGCTTCGTGATTACTTTTACTTGATCTTAGGAGATCCCGTACTTTCGTTAAGCGATGCAAGCAGATCTTGTACAACGTGTAAATAGCTTATCGTAATTGCTTAATTTTATCTTATTTATTGTTATTAGCTCAATAGCTTGTGTGAATGAAAATATATTAATAGTGCCTACTTAAGGCTACATGCTTTCGTTGTACAGTGAGACTGTATAAGCAATGGTTGTGGATTCGATTCTCTCTGTTGTCAGTATTCTATATGTATAAAATTCACAGCACAGCGGAAACTACACGGCGTAGAACGCTGAAATTTGGCATGTATGTTACTTGGGCAGTGTAGGGGAGCTCTTGGAGGTGATTTCCCGAAATTTCTGCGGAAACGGAAAAAATCAAATATTTTACGTTTCATAATCTACACGAATACATATGAGAAAATTGTGTAATAATGATACAACAAATATCTTACATCATTATAATCGTGAATCATCATCAATAATACTAATGATTTTATTTCTTTTCCAGGTAATAATCGTCAAATGATCATCACTTCTTTATTTGGTAATTGTGTTTTATTTATGTAAATATTAAATTCTCCATTACCGTTTTACGGAAGTTAGTGAAAGTGGCTTTCTTTGTTTTCTATGAATTAATGGAAGTCAAAGTTTACTCTTCTCGTGGGTGGAGTTATTGAATATTGCCTAAAAGATTTATTATTTTTAGTCTTTTTTGGAATTGTCATTAGATAAATGACATAAGACTGTGACATTCACAATGGAGCATTTTAGTACAGCTACATGCTTTTTCTCGCAAGTCGGGCTGTTAAAAAGAAAGTGAGAAAATTTTCAAGCCATTGAGAGTTGTGAATTTAATTATACTTAATCATTCTTCTGTATAGGAATCGAACTGCACTATAATAGTTTTGCATTTTTAATAATAGTATATTTATAGGTATCTTATAATAATTAATATATATTTATAAAATGCACACCCACTGTTTGATCTAATTTGAATGCAATTTTATATCATACGTGAGCATACTGTGAGCTAGTGGTTATATTGTGGGCGAGGCTAATTTGATGAAATTTGGGGGTCCCGTAACTGCCACACCTTATAAGGAACTTCCCATATACGGCGTCACTTCGAAGAATTTTGAAATATTTCCTAATTAAATAAGTTTTTTTTGCAGTTTTATTGTTCGAGCAATGAAATAATATATTTATTATAATTTCTTTTAATTTTTCATAACTTTATTATCTCTGTCAGAAACTTAAAACATATAAATTTATCGAGTCTCTTAGATTGTTAAAAATCTAAAGAAAAGAAACGAAACCCTTATAGTATCATTTGGTTGACCGTCCGTCAGTCTCTCTGTCTTTCACGACCATTTTTTCTACATTTTAGTGATAAAACATTACTTTTTTCGCTTAGGAAGAGAACTTCACATAATTTTCTGTCCGCAAAATAGTTTTTTTCTGTCATACCGCAATGCATTCACATCTCCTTATAACTAATCTGTTTAATCTTAGTAGGTACTCATAAAGCGTAACTCAGGCTGTATGTTTAATGACTGTTCTGCGAAGACGCGTGCTTAAAGACAATTTAACGTAATTTAGTTTTATATGATGACATTTCTATGCAATTTTAATTAAACAGTGCCGTTTTGTGGTTTAACTTTATAAACTTTTTATTAATTGTGTATTTTTTTAAGGTTATTTTCTGATCTCTGGCATATCTGGAGTGGGAAATCAAATAAGTGACTTGCTGTCGTATATTCTGGTTTTTAACGAAAGATGCGTGAAGATAAAAGTTTACGAAAAAAATATTAAAATAAAAATAATATCCCTAGTTATTGTATTTTAGTACATAAATTATTGATGAAAAGTATCCAGCGCGCTTCAACAAAAAATAACAGACCTACACATCGTATTTAGTACCTACATATTTTAAATAACGTAGAAAGACTTTCCTGTTATAAATCGCGAAATTCGTCTCGGTAATACCAAACCTTATCATTATCGACCCTTCAAAATCTCGATTATTATCGATAAATCTCGATTTGATTATGATTACGAACTACACGAGCAATCACTATACTGCTATATATAGTATGGTTTAATTAAAATGTACATACAACAATATAACAACATCGTGGCTCAGTTGGGACGTGCTTCATTTGACTCGATGATTATGGGGTCGAATGCACCCCAGACAGATATTTCTATTAAAATGATATATAGATTTAAAAGAACGTAAAAAATGCACGAAGTACTATAAGTGTAACGGTAACGTGCTTGGAGCTTTTTTTATGGAAAAAAGCAGAAGCGCGTACGGGTCACGTGATGGTAAGTGATCACCGCCGCCCACGACCCCGTGTAACACCAGAGGAGCTACATCTATAACCTCTGAAGACTTCTTCTGGTCGTGGCTCCATCATCATATCAGCTTTATGATAGCATATTATTGTACTATCTAATCTAAGTTAAACAATCAATTTTATTAACTTATATATTCGACTTAGTGAGTTTAAGTATTAGCAGAATGCAAAGAGCAGCCTGACCGTTTACCTCTCCTACAATTGATTATGCAAGACATGTTGAAATAAAAAATTAAAATTAAAAACAAAATGAACAACATTACCATACTACTATATATGGTGTGGTCTAATTTAAATGTACAAGAATAATATGTTATTTAGTTATACTCGTAGATTAATATGCTGGTCCATTTTGGTCATGGTCTATTTTTGAAACTAGATGATACATGAGGTATTTAAACTGTTAAGCTGCGTACTTTTTTGGTATTAATATTTATTTTTTCTATTTGAAGCCTTTTCTGGTAGATATAGTGAAATAGTCTATAGAATAGAACTTTGTTTTCTGTTTTATCTTCATGATTTAATTTTCATACATTTTTTATATCACGTAGATTATACAGGGGGAACTGAATTCGGCTAACCAACCCTTAAGCAAATTTTATATACACAAACGTTGCCCGTTGCCCATTCTGTTAATAAGACATTTACTACTCAATTTTCCACATACTACACTCATATTGTTAGGCACTAAGGAATGCCAAAGCTATTTACTGAACAGCACTCAAGTTCAAGATTCGTAATAAGCTCACTCCCTTTTTCTTTTCTTCGACCAAATGAAGAACTCCTTTAGCTTGAATAAGAAATATTTTAAATGACTATTATTTATTAAATCCCTTTGATGGTTATCGATTACCAGCGTCTCTTTGTCGGTATTCGTGCTCTATGAAAATCTGAAGAATGTTTTTACTTCATATAAATAATATGTACTTCATTAATAATGGGTTAACGTCTTTTAGGGTGAATGAAGTTCTTGAGCACTTGTGGTGCCTTTTGTTCTATTATTTGAATTTTGTAGAGGCTGTAGGGTAGATGGAATGTGCATGAGTGAATGGAATGGTTTTGGATTGTTGGCACGGGAGGGTAATTAGATTTAAAGTATTTCAATTTCATTAAATTTATTATAAAATATTTTCATTTCCTTGCTCTGCTAAAGAGGCTAATCGCAGCGTGCCACCACTCAACAGTCAATGCCGCCTGAAGAGACGGAAAGCGGGGAACGGAAGTGTCTTGATGGGAACAGAGTGTTTAACACCAGGTTCCCAGGTTCACGCTGTCTAAACTGTTATGTGCGGGATACAGTGTGAAGCTATCAATATTATCGAAAGGAATTCATTATCGTTTAATAATAATATTAACGCTTAGTTTAACATTAAAGTAAATATACCTGCTTACATATTTTTTATTTAATATTTAATAAAAAAAAATCAATGAGAAACTACTAAATATATGACGCCATCAATAACTTTCGATCAAAGTGAAATTGCATACAAGAAAATAATTTCCCATGCAACGCGTAATGACGACAGAACTTTCGCTGTGTTAGATGAATAATGGTTCAAATTATTGTACGTTTATATATAGCTAGGGATTATTTTGCTTATGCGAAAATTAGATATAAATATAGCCGTCGTGACGCTGTAGTACAGACGCCTGACTGTAAAATATGATTGTGGGTTCAAATTTGGGGCAATGAGATATTTTTATTTACCCGCTCTGGTAGAGTAAGTGTTGCGTTGAGTTTCGCCACTCACTTTTGTAATATCAATGTCTATATAGTGTATTGACACTATATTCATTTTTGGTTACACTGCTATATGAAGGATGAAGAGTGAATCTAAAAAAATAGAATTATGATAATAAAATAGAAAATAAAAGAATTTTGATTAAGAGACCATCCGCGGCTCAGGAACACAAGCGTAGGTCTGGTTTCCCGCTCGAGGAAATGATATATTTAATATTTTCATTTCTTCGTTCTGGTTTCGAGGTTTGGACCACTCCACAAGCAATGTCTTCAGAATTTGGCGTACAGTGGTGAGCGGAATGAATTAACACTAGGTTCCCTCTCTCTACCCTATTGTGTGCATGATACAGCGTGAACCTAAAAAAAAGCGTAAAAAAGAAGAATCTTAAACCGACAGCCATCGTGTCAACTCAATCTTATCAATAAAAAAATTACAAAACCACACACAAAAAGAGACATTTTCACAACAAACACCCGCACCTGCTATCTGGAGCGAGGTGAGAACGTTAATTATCGATCAACCAAATTGATTTCTACAAAACAAATGCAATTGACGCCAACTTTCGCCCCTATTCAACGGTAATAGCGCTCAGTATGTCGCAACTCGACACAAAGCGTGGGACGTTATAGTTTACAATCGATTTTTATACGATTATGAATTGTTATGTTGAATTCAATCGATTTTAATGTGTGAGAAAAAATATTTAATTATTTGAATTATTATTTGGTGTTGTTTTAAAGATCACAGTAAACGTACTATACGTAATGGTAGTAGGTTTGATTTTCACTCGGGTGTAATCCAAATTGTGGCGTTAAGACATCGCTCTGTCACCGAATGTCTCAAATTGAGGCAGAAAGCAGACACTATTTTCTTAATCTGACATGAAGTAAATAAATTGAAACCTACAAGCAAAACACCAATAGCAGCTAGATAAGCCCACATATTAAAATGAATTATTTATGCAATATTGCGTAATTATGAAATTAAATTATATATTTGACATACTGTGGCCTTTAGTTTGAGGCCGAATGCTCAAAGACTGTCCCTGTATCATTAATACGAATTAAAATCAAGGCGATGTAATGACTGTTATTTAATTTTGGCTGGTACTGATTTCTTTTTAATATGTAGTTATATTTAAATTATATATACTAGTTTACCGTTTTCATTTAATTCTGTTACTAAAATAATTATTATCAAAGCGAAAAACAAAACAACAAAAAAATACTGAAAAGGAAAATGCCACATTGGTGCGCATGTTTTTGTAACATCTATCTGAACCAATTGACCTGCAACACACATTATCCTCCTTTTGATGCAGTCGGGTAAAAATTAAAGCTTACCTTAAAATAAGCTCCATCTGTTCTGAGGCCCTCGAAATTGAATGTAAAAAATATTTAAAATAATATCTTACTGTATGTTAAAGATGACTTTTCATGCATAGCATTTCAGTAATACTTGAATATAAGACTTTTTGATTATTTTATATATATATTTTTTAATATTAGTGTTAAGTAAAATATGAGTGGAAAACTTAAGGGAAAAATATGAAAAAAAAATCGTAGCGTATTTTTAAGTCTTACACTATAAGGTTTATCTCTCTTTGGCCGTGAACCAATATGAAATGTTAGATTAATTGCCTCCTTTGCTACGTTTCGTATTTATAATTATTCATGAGTCCCTTAGCCGAGTATAGCCCTTATATGGGCAGGTTCTTTTTATACGCATACAGTATGTAGGTCTAAAGCAATTAACATTATTGTTTTGCTAAAACAAACCTGAAATGTGCGCGTATGTGGAACGGCACCAAATATGTAATTGCGTGCATTTTTTTGTACGTTAGATCTGTTGAAAGGCAAGGGCATTTGTTGTACCGCAAATTGTAATTAGGCGTTGTGATTGTTGATTTTTTGCCCGCCTTAGATTGTAAAGGTTAGTCGTATTCATTAGAATTGAGTTAAATTTTTTTTGTTTGTGTTGTATAAAGAATTGCTAATAATTGATTTTGCTGTGTAGTTTTGAAAATTGACAGTCGTAGATTCGATTCTCATACAAGCCTCAAGCTGTATGCCGCCCGTAGCAGAGTAGTCAGAAAGAACATGAGAATCTAGTGTAATGACGAAGATGCCGTTCTCCATTAGGATACTGCGTTCCCCACTTTCTGGCGGTTTCTGGAGCCGTTATCAGAGAAAATGAAAATAAAAAATAAATCTTCGAAGAAACATCGAACCCACAATCACCGCGTATGCAATCCAACTGGCAACTGTGTCACAATGTAAACGATACTGTCAGTATATGTATACAAGAAAAGTAATATAGAATATATATGTATAATTGTCTAAAGCCCCAATAATTAAGTGTAAGCATTTCAAAAGCAAACCCTAGTCCGCGCTGGTCCGCTGGTCCGCGAGCGTGTCGATGGAGATAACGACTCGAACAATGCAAAGTCGGACAAATTTACTTAATTAGAGTATTTAGTACGACCGCGCCCTAGTTCGATTGGGCTCTCTACATCACGTTAAACGCCTGTAATCTTATCTATTAGAACATTCCTTTGTCACACCACGCTCAAATAAATTGGATAGAAAGTTGGAATGTATTTAGTGCTGTGTTTTCAGCTGCATTCTTCTGTATCCTGTATCTTCGAATACCAATTAATTTCTAAAAAGGAACATGTCCCTTCCAGAGGTACTGGTTATTTCAAAAAGTTAGGATGAAGTTTTTGTGGCCTAATTTGGAATACTTTCCATTTAAAAGTAAAAAGATCTCTCAGCATATTAATTCCCGAGAAATGAGTAGAGAAACATACAAATAAAGATATAATTACGAATGTACTTGGAAACCTTAGTATATCATTGTAATTAAACATTATCCAAATCCAACAACATCACATTCATACACACAGGTCAAACTGATAACCTTCATTTACGAAGTCGGCTAAAAATGGAAAGTGACACCTGATTTTAGAATTGTCATCGTAATACTTTCGATTTATATCAAATTATAATATCAAGCATTTTGATGGATAGATGATATTTTATCGGCGATGATGTCTTCAATGTCGTGCTAACGCCGCCCGCCAGTTTCCGTGCCCTCGGGCAGCACTTTCACTGATTTTAGACCAAACAATTTCTAGACAGGCCCAATAAATTAGCTTACAACTTAGATATAAAACAATGATTTTATGATAGATAAGTTGTTTATCATCTAAAAATCTAAAGCGAACATTTTTGATTTATGTACATTTCAAGTTGTTTTAAACTTTCGAAGGTGAATTCACTGTTTTGAAAATAAAAGTGAGTTATTATAGCTAGAAATCTCTTCGCGCGCAACACAACTTAGCGCGGATTACAGGTTAAAGCTAAAAAAGTCTTGGTTTCTGAAATTTTTATTAAAAAAGCAGTACTCTGATCTTTTTAGCCATGAGGACATGAAAATATAAATATTAACAGTTTTTCGAGTGGAACCGAGATATTTCTTTATCATAACAACTTTTTCGTTTATAATATCTTTGTTTACCTAACAAATATATGATGAATTCTATAATAAATAAAAAAATATATCATATATAATACGTCTGTCTGCGCTCATTATGCACTCTATACATCATAATGGTTAACCAGGAATTATTGCTTTTAACGTAGGTCTGTAGCCCGAGGGTGCACTTGACCTAGTGCTGTTCAGCGATGGCAGCATCTCTAATGAATGAATTATCGTATGTAAATTTTCAACCACACCTATAAGAGAATTCTGGTAAAATTATGAAATGTATTTTACACAACATTTGGAGACGTCGCTCCACAGTGGTACGCGACGGTTGTGAGTTCGATTTTTTCTTAGGGGGATGAATTATTTCATATTTTTATATCTTAACTCTGATGATGAGGCAAAGCGCAGCGTGAGTCTCGCTACTCAACACGGAATGCCTCCAGAATTCGGCAACAGACTGTCTTAATAGGAAACGAAGTATCTTGACTCTAGGTAGTACTTTTTGCGGCATAATGTACCAATAGTATTTAAATCAGTATGAAAAAACTGAAGAGAAACTCCAAAATAACAAATTAAGCCAAGATTTAAACAATATAAAACATAGAACAATAAATAATATAAATAAAAAAAACTAGTCCTAGAGTTAGTGCAAACAGCCTAATAGACGTTTATGTTCCAGCATTTATTTAACAATTGCAAAATTCAACCACCAAGTAAGCCACTTACTCGGCAATTATCTCTTAAGATTCATTTCTTGCAATTGCGTGCTCTCCATCGACAGCGATAATTAAACCTCGGTTGAAGCCTCGCAAGCCTTTTTAAGTTCAGATAAATTATACGCCAATCTCGTTAATAATATTTTATGTTAGAAACACTATTGAATATTTTATTACGCCCTGCCGGTTCGCAATTTACTATCTAGTTCAACGCATCTCCATTACACGGCTGCTTTATTGCGATTGGGATATCAAAAAAAATAAATTACTTACTCTGTATTCTTACCTATAGTACGTACGTTTTGCTTTTTTTTGTTTTTAGTTCGTGGTTATTTGTACGGATATGCATAGAGAATCGTTTTGAATTCTAATCATGAAAATGTCTGTGGTGCAACTGTCATTTCGACATTGACAATTTAATATGGTTGTAATTTTTTGATGTCTTAGTTATTTTTCGTAGATATTTTATTTGATAAACATTGTTTGAGATCATTATGTCGTCGGAAAGTTCAGTTGAAGATGTACCCATTGATATTGTATTTGAAACCGTTGTTGAAGAAAGTTCTGAAGAGTCACCTATGGAAGAATGGTCGTCTCTTATAATAGAAGCTCCAGAAGAAAATCAGAAACGTCTCTTGTTTGAGCAAGGCTTATACAGCCCAGGAAGTGGAGAAGTATGCTGCAAATATGTGACTATGTCAGCGAGTTCAGTATTAAGACACCCTTACTATGACTACCCAGCAGTTACAGATCCTGGCATTAAACCTGCTCTATTAGAGCCAGAATCGAAAATAGTCTACCCTGATGACGGCCAAGAACTATACATGCATATGTGCAATGAAATGAATCAATGTCCTGTTAAATCATTTTATAGAGGCTTGCTGACAGATTCAATAGATTTAAAATATTACTGCGTTAACCCTCTTGGTGTACGAGCGATGGCTTCAGCCCTACAATACAATAAAACTGTGAAATCTTTTAATTTAACTGATAATTTCTTAAACGACGATGCATGTTTTCACTTGGGTGAAATGCTTATAAGTAACAATTGTTTAGCAGAATTAAATTTATCAGGATGTAAAATTGGTCCATCGGGAGCCAAACAACTTCTTGCTGGAATACATCTTAATAGAGGTCTGAAAAGTTTAATTCTCGATAAAAATGAATTATTAGATGCTGGTGTGGAGCATTTGGCTGCGACAATTATTCGTGGACTAGACATAGAACGAATATCGCTAAGTTACAATAACATTACTGGTCAATCAGCGAATGTTTTAGCTGAAGCACTAGAAACGTACAATAATTTTACACATATCAATCTTTCATGGAACAAACTATTTTCTCCTATATCTGGAACTGCAATTTTTTTTGTTCGTCTGTCAGAAAATAAAGTATTGCAGGAGGTAGACTTATCGTGGAATGCACTGAGTTCTCGTGTTGGTATTTTGTTGAGAGCCCCTAATTTACGTATATTGGATATTAGCAATAATAGGCTATCAGGCGACGCTATTGTAAACCTTAGTAAAAATCTAGCCAGGGCCAAAAATCTTGTAACTTTAAATTTATCTTATAACCCGATGACGCCTAGTGATGCTTTAAAACTTCTTGAAAAAATGAAACTCAATACTGTTAAAGTCCAAAATCTTATTATGGACAATGTCTTCGTCACTGGCGAGTTTCTTAGAATTTTGGACCAGGTTAGAAGTATGAAACTTAGACAACATACTGTAATTACTTATGGAGGAGTCGTAGGTGGATTCAAGCCTCGGGGACCTGATATGAGAGACTTAATATTGAATAGAGTTGAATTTCTTACAATGAAAGGTAAAAAAAAGTTTGATTTCGCTTTATTTGCTTTGCAAATGGACAAAGACAAAATTGATCTATTACTTGCAAAAGCTTTTGCTGAAGCAGTGCGTTCAGCAGGAGCTCCTTTGGACAACGACCTCGTTGATGGAATTATTCATGCATTTTCTGGACCAAAAGCTGCAAAAGAAAAAACAATTAGTATCCGCGCCCTTGTAGATTATATTCATCGGAAGTGGCCGGACCGGAAGTTACCGCCCACACCACCTCCGGAACCAAAAACTGAACCCGAACCCGCACCCGAACCCGAACCTGTAGTTACAGAGTCTACAACGAAAAAGGGCAAAAAGAAATAATAGAACGATATATTTTTTATACTCATCATTTATCTTGTATCTTGTTGATGATTTTATAATAAGTAATTTATTTTGTATTCTAATATTTTAGAGGTATGTCATTCATATTGTAAACATACACACCTTTGGTAACTATTAAAGCTGTCGATTATTATTCTATTTCATTTCTTAGTTCGAGATCAAATAATCATGTTACATTTTTTATTGATATTGTTTTATAGCTAAAAACAAATTGTCACTGCATTTTCCTAACGACTTTATATGAAAATTTATAAGCTACTGTAATTAGCATATTTTGCAGGTCTATATCGGTTGTGTACGCGCTGTTTCCTCGTATTTCGAGGAAGGAAAAGAGAAAATTAGGATAAGTCACTTATATTCTTTACTATTTGCTTTAAATGAGATTTTAAACTACAAATCCATGTTTCAATCCTTTTTAAGTTTAATTAATGTAGAGTAGGTTCTCTATTTTTCTCGCGTATCATGGTAAGCAGACGTAACATAGCGTTGAGTCACTTCGCTTCTCACATTTCGCTCAATATACGACACATTGCGAGTTGACTAGTGAAACTCGACGTTTGTGTACCAGAGCGGGAAAATAAAAATATTTTAAACTTAATCATTCCCCTGAGTGGCAATTGAACCCACAACCATCGCGTTCCAGACGCTGACCCGGTGCATCAGGATGACAAATTTGTCTTATTTTGGAATTTTATCTTCTGGCCACAACAAACAATGTAGTGACCATTCCGTTATTGTCTGTAGGCTTTTATTTTATTATAATTATAGCGATATTTTCATGATATAAATACTAAAATTAAAGATAACTTATCATGATTTTGGGCATCATTATTAGAATTATTATAATGATTTAAAAACGTTAATGGCTCCATTTTCAACGCTCTCAAATTATAACGTACAGTTCGCGAAGCTGAAGCAAAACAAATATAATTATATTTTTAAGTTTATAATAATTTATACATATTTATATAATAAAATATAAAAATATATATAAAAAGTGAGGTTCTCGTAAATCAGGATGGCCACACTACTTACGGTCTGTACGGGGTGGCGTGCGTCACGCAACACACTTGTCTACCTTATTATTATTTATTACACTCAAATCCCGGCTAGATAATATCCTAAACGGAATACTGAACGTGATGTAACTGTTCTGTAAGTGATAAAGCGTGCTTGTTTCTGAGTTATTTTGATGACATTTATCACGATTTTTGGTTGTTTAAATAAAATAAACAGCTTTACGCTCTTTCCCGCACCGTAGGGACGAGAGAACCTAATTTTACTTAAGTTAAGCAACTGCTTTTCACGCACCGCCCAATTTTCACTTTACGTGTTGAGTTGCGGAACTCAACAACGCGTTGTCTTGTTAGTACGGGGAAATGAAAATTATCTTTTTTTTTTTCATAGTCTACTGACTGTCTATAAAGAGAATGTGGGTTCTAATACCTTTGTAGTTTGAGACTTTGTTCATGTATTATTAAAAATGTAAATGTTACTTATAAAACATTTTTGTTTCAGGTATAAATTTTAGATCACAAAGAAAATTCCAAATATTTTTCTTCGATGTTATTGTAAGTAAAAATAGTTTCGCGCTCTCTCTCGCACATAGGGGGTCAAGGAATTATAAGTGCATCCAATCTATTCTTCTACCATATATTATGTTATATCAACGAAAGTTTATATGCAAATTGAAAGTCCGTCCGTATGTTTGCTTTAATGTGTCGACGGTCAATAGAAAGTTAGCAGGTAGCGTCGCGTGGGCTCCTTTATTGAGAATTCGGAACCCGTCGCATCTTTGTTACAACACTACTTTTACTTTCTTATAAGTTTACTTAATAGTTTATAAGTTTATGTGAGGAGTGAGTCCATGGGACGTTGGTTCAATTCCATTTCGGAATTTATAGGCATGTAGGCATCGTAATAATTAACGTGATGTAATATAGGCTATATATAGCTTTTCCTCGATCAATGGACTATTCATCTAAAATATTAGTTTTCAACAAAAAAAATACTTTTCTTCTCCAATACTATATTGGAGTATGAAGACAGATTGCTGAAGCAATAGTGGCGTAGTAGAACTTAGCTTAATCACAAACGTACCTAATTGTTTTGGGTTCAGGCCCTCTTAAGGGAATGAATAACTTACTTTTCTCTGAACTGGTAAAATTGCATGCAACGTTCCGAATTCTTTCAGAAAGCGGAGAAACACTGCAATATTTGTGTAGTATGGACAGTAGTGTGATAAAGAACCTCCAGAACGAAGGTTTTTTAATTAAGTTCTGTATTTTTATGCACCTAAACGAACCAATACAAACAAAGCTATGCGAATCCCATAAAAGTTTATGCCTTAATTACCAAGTAAAAAACTGAATTTTCGAAATAAATGCATATTTCAATACATTTTGGACGTGCACCCGTAAAATTACGCCCCGATATCGAAAGTACGCACGCTATAATAAAAAATGATAAAAAAATAATCAACTTTTTTAAACGTCTGCGAAACGAAAATGTTTTTGATTTGTTATCAAGATTGTAATATGAAGGAACATTTTTATTGGAACTCCATAATGATAAAATGTGGTACACAGTATTTTTAAAACTGAGTTATAATTTAAATACCTACTTGTTATTTTTTTTTCTTAAAACAGCTTCTCACTTACTGTCAGAGCAAACAAAGTAATTAATTTTAAACTACCATTGATATAAGTAGTCAAAACTGTTCGATAAAAAGTTTGTAAATTTCATATTTAAGAGAATCAATCTAAATCGTAAAAAACGGCTAGATAAAAAGAAATTTCCTCAAGTAATAACATGATGGTTAAATTGAGACCGACAGGTCGTAGCGGCCCAGCGTTTGACAGTAAACGCGACCATTGCTGGTTTGATTCCCGTTGGGGAGCATGAATTATTTAGAAATGGAGTG
Organism: Heliconius cydno galanthus; assembly: GCA_036379175.1. Taxonomy (NCBI): domain Eukaryota; kingdom Metazoa; phylum Arthropoda; class Insecta; order Lepidoptera; family Nymphalidae; genus Heliconius; species Heliconius cydno. Next base: position 41,347 of record JAKRZM010000467.1, on the reverse strand, counting down.
TCTTAACACTAAATTAACGAGCAGTCCTATTTTTTTTATCAAATGTCATTCTATATTATTACCAAATACAAACAGTTATAGATGTATAACATATATTAAATACAATAAATAACTACAATTTATATTCTATTGCTTAACCGCTATTCCCACACTCAAAAAAATATCTAGCTATAAATATATAAATACAAAATCTCAATATATTTACACATTTTGTACCNGTACGGGGAAATGAAAATTATCTTTTTTTTTTTCATAGTCTACTGACTGTCTATAAAGAGAATGTGGGTTCTAATACCTTTGTAGTTTGAGATTTTGTTCATGTATTATTAAAAATGTAAATGTTACTTATAAAACATTTTTGTTTCAGGTATAAATTTTGGATCATAAAGAAATCCCAAATATTTTTCTTCGATATTATTGTAAGTAAAAATAGTTTCGCGCTCTATCTCGCACATAAGGGGAGGTAAAGGAGCCCAGTCTTAAAAATCGGTAATTATAAGTGCATCCAATCTATTCTTCTACCATATATTATGTTATATCAACGAAAGTTTATATGCAAATTGAAAGTCCGTCCGTATGTTTGCTTTAATGTGTCGACGGTCAATAGAAAGTTAGCAGGTAGCGTCGCGTGGGCTCCTTTATTGAGAATTCGGAACCCGTCGCATCTTTGTTACAACACTACTTTTACTTTCCTATAAATTTACTTAATAGTTTATAAGTTTATGTGAGGAGTGAGTCCATGGGACGTTGGTTCAATCCCATTTCGAAATTTATAGGCATGTAGGCATCGTAATAATTAACGTGATGTAATATAGACTATATATATCTTTTCCTCGATCAATGGACTATCCATCAAATAATATTTTTTCAACTTGGGTACTTCAACAAAAAAAACCTTTCTTCTCTATAGTATTGAAGTATGAAGACAGATTGCTGAAGCAAACGTACCTAATTGTTATGGGTTCGAACCCTCTTAAGGGAATGAATAACTTACGTTTCTCTGAACTGGTAACGATTACACGTACAACGTTTTCACATACAACGTTACGAACGGTAACGTTAACGGTAACATTTTCACATACAACGTTACGAATTCTTTCAGAAAGCGGAGAAACACCGCAATATTCGTTTAGTATAGATAGTAGTGTGATAAAGAACCTTCAGAGCGAGGATTTTTAATATAAAGTACCTACTTGTGTATTTTTATGCACCTAAACGAACCAATACAAACAAAGCTACGAGAATCCCATAAAAGTTTATGCCTTAATTTCAAAGTAAAAAACTGAAATTTCGAAATAAATACATATTTCAATACGTTTTGGACGTGCACCCGTAAAATTACGCCCCGATATCGAAAGTACGCAGGCTATAATAAAAAATGATAAAAAAATAATCAACTTTTTTAAACGCCTGCGAAACAAAAATGTTTTTGATTTATCAAGATTGTAATATGAAGGAACATTTTTATTGGAACTCCATAATGATAAAATGTGGTACACAGTAGTTTTAAAACTGAGTTATAATTTAAATACCTACTTGTTATTTTTTTTTCTTAAAACAGCTTCTCACTTACTGTCAGAGCAAACCCAATGTCAAGATAAATATTTCGCCCAAATTCGAAGTATTGTCTATTGAGTTGTGCACCTCAACGTCGTTTACCTTAATTGATATTTTAAAATTAAATATGTGATCTACATAAAATAAAAACCTACTATTAATTTACAATTATTAATATTATTGTAAATCCCATATTATAAGAATCAATTTAAATAGTAAAAAACGGCCAGATAAAAAGAAATTTAATCAAGTAATAACATGACGGTTAAATTGAGACCGACATGTCGTAGCGGCCCAGCGTTTGACAGTAAACGCGACGATTGCGGGTTTGATTCCTCTTTGGGAATTAATTATTTGGAAATGAAGTGTCTTAACACTAAATTAACCAGCAGTCCTATTTTTTCTATCAAATTTCATTCTATATTATTACCAAATACAAAAATGGGTTACAGATTTGTAACATATATTAAATACAATAAATAACTACAATTTATATTCTATTGCTTAACCGCTATTCCCACACTCAAAAAAATATCTAGCTATAAATATATAAATACAAAATCTCAATATATTTACACATTTTGTACCTCAAGGCGATCGTAAATTATAACGAAAGCGAAACCCGCCAAAACGCTAATAAATGCATGCGCCTACGCAACACGCGTGGAATGTTTTGGGAGTATCTCTGCCTCTACAGCCGCGAGTCGTCATCGTGGAGTGATTTAATGACACTTGTTCTTGTAAAGTCAAATGTCAGATGTTGTTTTCGTATTAGAATTTTGAAATTTGTATTAAATTATAATAGACTAGTGGTTAAAATTAATCTTGTTTAAAAATCTCGATAAAATAAATAATTATCATTGTAGGAATTACGGAAAATCCTCTTTTAATGTTCCCGTACACTCCGCAAGTAATTAACATGCAAGATTTAAGCGTTCTCAAACGCTTAGTTTTGGCTGTTGCCTGTTTCATTAAAGGAAGAGAGAAGAGATTTTCATTTTCCCAGTTCTGGTAAAGAGAAGTGCGGCGTTAAGTTCCGCAAGGGCAGCGTCTCGCAGTGTCTCTAAAATGAGGAAAATCTGGATGAAATCTATTCTATCATGGTATTGAGCTTTATATTTTTTTTTCTAAGAAATCTAGTTACTCAACTATGCGGCAAAAATTAGCGAGTCAATGATAAAAGTAAAAGTTTAGGTTATATTATATACTCGTACAGATGGACATTGCTAATATTTGTTATTTGTATAGAAAAAAAAAAATTTGTTTTATATATTTAATAATTAAAATATTGATAACATAGGCTTAATTTATTTAATTAAATAATTTCAGTGTTTTATACATATTTTTATATCACTGTTTATATCACTGTGTAATCACACACTGTTTATATCACACACACACACACACACATATGTGTATATCACTGTTTTTAAGTTTTTATATGAAATATAGCAATTCCCTATAGCAGGTATATCGTTAAAACCCTCCGTTCTCCCTTCACCTTAATTCAAGACATTGTGTGTTGAGTGGCAGCATTCAACGCCGCGCTTTGTCTTCTTATAATAAAAATATATACAGGGTGGAATTGTCAGCGCCACTTTAAATGAAACCACAGTTTTAACTACTCTATAAAAGCCTAATATAATTCGGAAAAAAAATAATTCTCAAAAATGAAAAAGTTTTTTTTTCAAACAAAATAAATAATAAAATTATCGTTTTAAAATAAAACGCCATTTGTAAAGTATAACATAGGCACGCACACACTTACCTGTCAAATCGGCAACGTCGCACACGTATGTATGCGTCACACGAAATACAGGTATGGATAAAAATCGTGAAATGTAAAAAAAATCCTACGTCCAAACCGTTGAGGTACCTTGATTACCCTACATAGGGTAGGGTAATCCATGCAGTTTCAGTAAAAGAAGCGCTGCCTCTTCCACCCTGTATATATTTTCCTAACTGAAAATCGAACCCGAAACTGCTACATTCACAACCAACGGTCGCATTCAATAGGTATAAGTAAAAAAATATATATATTTTTCAATAAAATTAGCAATACACGTCTCACTAGTGATGTACTCTTACAGTATGGCAATTGACTAATGAACTAAGATATTTCACGACGAATACCATCGATCACGTAACATCAAGAGGTCAAGGTATTTTTGCGTACATGATCAATTTAGCTTAGTAAATATTTTATACAGGTGTGTATAATGGTATTTTAAATTAATATTAGTTTCTACCTCCGACTTTGCTCCCTAAAGGAAATAAGAATTGTATAGATATTATACATGACCCATTTTGATTACATTGAAACGATTAAGGTGATGTTTATTTTTTAATTCGAACCATTAGTTCCTGAGATTAGAGCGTTTAACCAAATAAATTCCTCCGGTTTATTATATTAATTAGTTAAGTCAATTTTTTGTTCAAATGCATATGTGGCACGACAAGAACCGAACCCACGACCATCACATGTACAAACAATTCGCCCTCATAGCCATATAATAATCTAAAAAGCATTAAATTTCACCTATAAACAATAATTTCCTTTTAATTTACAACGAGCATAAAGTATATCGGTGTTAAATGTTTGCACTTATCGACAGGTGTGTTTCGCTTCGGGCTATCATAAAACTTTCGAGCGAAGCGACGTACCAACAAGAACTAGTAGTTTTCAAATCTGAACACGGAGAAATATATCATTAGAGATAAGGATATTCTTGGTTCCTTTATGTTTATTTATAAATAAGTACATATATCGTGTGTGCAATCGGTACGCATGTGTATTTGCTGGTAAGTAAGCTTTAAGAGTTTGGGTTCGATTCTATGTAGCAAAAATACAAACGTTGTACTACACTTATTTGGTAAAATCAATTTGTGGCGTTCAACTCCGCCATTTAATACACGATGTTTAAAATTCGGGCAATTGACACTAGATCAAATTGTTTATTTTATATATAAAAATATTTATCTATTTTTGTGTGCTTAGTCATCACTCTTATGAGAATCTTATATTTAAACCACAAAATTTCGCACAATTTTCATCGTAAAAGACTCCTATAAAATTATTTTGAATTTACCACATAAAAAAAACAAAAAATATCTTACTTTAAAACACAAAAACTAAAAAAACCACAGTAACCATTACAATATCCACTCAACAAGCCACATTTATTACATGTTGTTTCTGTTAAACATTCGTAAAGGGATAATCAAGAAAAACACGAAACGAAAACTACTTTACATCGTAAATGGTACTATCCCTCTATTACACTCTGATTGCGTATCGACCATCGAGGACTATTAGGATGCGCGTGCGCAAGCCACAAAGGCGCCGACCGGCCTAAGCAGGATTGGATGTGGGTTTGATTTCCGGGTGGCTCGGGATAATTTTCTATTGGAATTTAGATTTGTTTAACACTTTAATATTGGTGGTTCGTAGCTTTGAAATGTGTTTAGAAATTGTATTCAAAATAATCACAAAAAGACAAGTCTCTTATAACTAATAACTAGAAAAGGAAAAAAGATATCAATTTTTTAGAGTTTCGTAGAAAAAAAAGCTAAACCATTACACTGGTAGGTAAATGTTAATTTGAATATATTGTAATTGACTCTTGCCCAAAATATTACTAAATAACGGTTATAACCGTATCAAAATATGTTACGCGTTTTAGATTTTTTTTTAATATTCAAAAACATCAATTTTCTATGTAAATATTAGTTTACGTAACAGTTTTTAAGCGTGTGAAAGCTTAAACTTGGATATATTCATTTTATATACTATCAGCTTTAACTGCAGCTTCGTCTACGAGGTCAAATGGGTATATCCAACAGTAGTGTATGACACAAGATACAGTCGAAACAATAATTCTTGAGATTAGAGCGTTGAACCAAACAAACTCATTAGCTAATAATATTATCTGTTTTTAAATAATGTTTAAAATTATCCAAATACAATACTAAAAACAATTTCCCCATACGTCGTCGTTTCGAGACAAATCTACTCCCGCTGTAATTTAGCACGCGGAACTGAAGTTTATTTGAGAGCTGGACTGAGTTTACTGACTTTAACACATTAGTGCTAAGTACGACGTAAAAAGTTGAACTAATATTCCCTAGAAGTGAAGTTTCAAATGAAGTTAGTAATCGTACTTCTGATTTAAGGATTCATCAATAGTTTGATATTTTTATATTATTTTTAAATTAGAATTATTAAGTATCGTTTACATATGTACGTTGTAAAATATATTTTTTAGTTCCTCCATTTCGGTTTTAAGTTTCACATCTTTTTCTCAACTTGCTGACAACTTTTATCGACTTCCAAAAAAATGGCATTGGGCATTGATTTGTATGTATTTGACGCTATTGAAGTTGAAAAGAATTCCAAAAAATATATTCCATTTTAGAGAACAGTCCAAATTTCATCAAAATCTGTTTAGTAAATAGAAAAGCATTATTTTTAAGTCAGGGTCAATCAAATTAATTTTGATTACTTGTGTAGACATGGGCTTTAACACTATTCAAAATGTTTGGCATGTATTTTTTAATAATATTTAAACACGCAACCATCCCTTAGTGGTAAATTTGCGTCAACTGTACCTACGTGACCTAAGCTGCTTATAACTTACATGTTACACATGCACATGGCACACCAGCTCTTGCCAAACTATAATATAAGTAAGTCGCTATCGCAAGTGATCGATCGATCTCGTTGCTGTTTTCTGAATCAATAACTCAGTAAGTGTTTGTGTTTTTACATTTGACAGTTGGAGATTAGGCACGCAACGATTGAACAGAAAAAATATATAAGCGCTAACCCGATATGCGTGTTACGCGTTATAGAGAGTGTAATTCTATATATATGTATGTTCCTTTGGCATTTCTTAAAGTTAAATAATAGGGATATTAAGTCTCTGCAGGTCCATCAAAATTTATGATAATAATACACTAAAAATAAGGAAAATAAATAGCTATATTTTACAAGTTTTTATGACTAATTACTAGTCATAATTATTTTAATTCTTTTTTTTTAATTTTTAAATAATTTGAAATAACATATTTTTCGTAAAACCCCATATTGTATTTGTATGACCTGTAGATAATCTACCTACAGGTCATACAAATACAAATTATACGATTGCTCACATGTTCGATTCGAACGATTAAATTTAATTATTCACTCAGTTTGAGATGCACTGTGTGTTGCAATACAGGCAAATGTCAGTGCGTGCCGTTCTATTGTTATTCTTAACTTACACGCTTCAAGTTATAATTATGAGTTATTTGTAAAACCACCTGTTTGGGTTCAGTGGAATTGTGACGGGTTTTCTCCAGTATGGCATGTATTATGGGTTCTATTTATACGTTGAGTATATGTAAATTTATTCAATTTGATGATTATTTAATAGTATATGTTGCCTAAATATATAAGTGAATAATATGACCTTTTTAAATAAATATAAATGATTTGAAATAACAATCATTTGATTTAGATTTTTCAAAATCATTCAAATCACAACATTTTTATCAGCCCAGTAAATATACAATACACTAAGTCTAAGTTATTAAAATACATTTATCGTATTGTAAATACAGTGTATTGGTGAAGATGATAAACGCTCATATATTCCCACGCAATATGGTAACCAGTGAAGGTCGCTCACGAACGATTGTGCAAGTGCGAGGGTTCACGGTCTAAGTGGTCAAAGTTTGATTAGCGAGGCAGGACCCCACATCGAGAGATCGCTCAGATAAATCGAATTACATCGAGAAAGTCATCATTATTGGTGGGGCAATTGAAATATTTGTGACTGTACACGAGGAGTGCGGGTTCGATTTTCGCTGCAGATTTTTGTATATATTTTATTTTCCTTATCGTACCTAGTTACATAATATTTGTGATTGGATACTGATAACCAATTGGTATTGTTTTTTTTATAGAAAAGTGAAATAGTCTATTCAGCATTTTTTGCTATCAATTTTTTTCTTCATACTTTACATAAAGTTTACAAGCCTAATAGTTCACAAGTTTACAGAAGTAAACTTACGTTAAATTTCACACAAGACATTGAGAGTTATTAAGAACTAATCTATCATTGAATTAAACAAAAATAAATAACAAATTACCATTACACATATTTTATATTGAATATAGAATCAATATCTGTAAATAGACTAGTGATGTTCTCTTGTCAACGTGTTATATAAATGAGGGTAGTTGTAAACTATCAGCGCCATCTATATCATGTGCAATACATTGCTACCAGTGATGAAGTCCGCAATCAGTGCGTGAGTTAGATTCTAAGCATGAACGGGGTTAACGCCCCTAACGTCTAACCATTATACAAGGAAAAATAACCCCTATTTCTTCCCTTATAAGATTCAAGTATAAAAGCTGTTGCAAAACATAAAATTTAACCTTAAACTGAAGGACCAAGGTTCAAATCGGATTGGATAATATTAAAATGCAATTCTCTAAACGAGTTCCGTGTGTTATCATTATACACATCATAATTGCGCAAAAAATGATTGTTATGCCACATGCAGATAAGTACTGGGATTAGTGAAATTGATTTAATGGTTAAGCTTTTTATTAATAGGCTCTAATGGCACGCTTTCCTAAAATTCATACACAGATTAAAGAATCTCTGGTTCTTCCGGCCAGACGTGGCCGAGGCACAAGCGTATCATTTTAAACGCTACAGGTTGTGGGTTCGATTGCCACTCGAAGAAATTAAATATTGAAAATTTTCACTTGCACTTCTACTCTTTAATAAAAAAATCTACATATTCATACCTAGCTTACTAAACTATTTCAAATATAAAATAACAGTTACAACACTTACTACATTGTAACTTAAAAACCCATCCCAGTCCCAAGTTAAGGGATAAATTTCAATTAAAGAGCACACAATTACAGATGCGGCAATGGTACCCAATCAAATTTAATGTCTACAGCATTCCAAAGTTAATCGCCTCATACAGCCGGGGTCCCAGGGAGGCTTAGAAAGCCTTCCCGCTAATGGTATATAAAATCAAGGTGGATTCGACACGGGAGCGTTTGTTACTCCCGCCTTGTAAATTGTAATGGATATAGTGTTACATGAATTGTAAAATGATCAATCTTTATAATAATTTTATAAGTGAGAAAGCTGAAAAGGGTGGAAATATGGTATGGAAGTGTTAGTGGCGCAGTGGTTATATTGATGTACGTTTGACCTTAAATGTCAATGGTATGGGTTCGATTGTTACCGTTTTCACACACTGGTAAGATAAAGCGCGGCGTTGAACTCTATCACCTATCACGCAATGTCTCGAATTAGAGGCAAATGGAGAGAGGATTTTTTTACTACTTCTTTTTTACTTTTTATTTACTTTTTTTTACTACTTACGAAGGAAGGAAAAGAACGAACTTTAATAAAAATACTTCTGTTTTTCAATTGGATTCGAACCCGCAACAATCGCGTTANCGAGGCACAAGCGTATCATTTTAAACGCTACAGGTTGTGGGTTCGATTGCCACTCGAAGAAATTAAATATTGAAAATTTTCACTTGCACTTCTACTCTTTAATAAAAAAATCTACATATTCATACCTAGCTTACTAAACTATTTCAAATATAAAATAACAGTTACAACACTTACTACATTGTAACTTAAAAACCCATCCCAGTCCCAAGTTAAGGGATAAATTTCAATTAAAGAGCACACAATTACAGATGCGGCAATGGTACCCAATCAAATTTAATGTCTACAGCATTCCAAAGTTAATCGCCTCATACAGCCGGGGTCCCAGGGAGGCTTAGAAAGCCTTCCCGCTAATGGTATATAAAATCAAGGTGGATTCGACACGGGAGCGTTTGTTTCTCCCGCCTTGTAAATTGTAATGGATATAGTGTTACATGAATTGTAAAATGATCAATCTTTATAATAATTTTAGAGGTGAGAAAGCTGAAAAGGGTTGAAATATGGTACGGAAGTTTTTGTTGCTTAGTGGTAATGTATATCAATGGTTATGGGTTCGATTATTACCATTTTCCCACGCTAGTAAGATACAGCGCGGCGTTGAGCTCCACCACGTATCCCGGAATGTCTCGAATTCGGGAAAGAGAGAGATTTTTTTTTACTACTTTTCTAACGAACGAACTTTTATAAAAATATTTTTGTTTTTCAATTGGATCCGAACCGGCAACAATCGCGTTAAGGCAGTTAGATAAAAGATGCGTCTAAAAATAGATTTTATATTTAAGCCTTAATTCTTAAATTACAAATCCTCCGTTGCATAACATCAATGGCCTCAGATTGGATAATAAATTAAAAAGACAAAAAGGCAGTGCGCAGGAGTCGATACGCCCTCGAATACTGTTCACTATAAAATTTACAACTGTGTGATGGTAATAAATTTTGACAATATTGATCTTTTTTAAACTGACTTCAAAAAAGGTATGCTACTTTGTTGAAGTTGGATAATATTTAAATATTTATATACTTAAGCTTCCAAGCACGTGTGCTAAGTTTCATTTGTGTTTTAATGCTTTTAGGTTTGTCCATAAATTTTATCCGACTTAAATGAGTTCTATTCTAACTTAGGTTACAGTTCAAGTTTAATTAATAATAATAATCGTTTAGTGGTATTTGAGATATTTTTTATTACTACATAGTCTATCAATTATTTTTATTAATGAAGATAAAGAAATAATGGAGCTTTATTAAATAAAAATATTTTTTTCACATACATTTATTGATCTTAATATGTGAAAGAACTTCTCCGAGCGACGCGTTTATCGAAACATGGAATCAAAGCAGCAACCAATGATGCATGCTGCCATATAACCTAAATTATCGTAACCAAAGTCTCTTGAAGAAAACTGAATCTTTAAATTGTTTACTCTTATTCCGAAGACCATTGAAGGAACCTATTGTTAAAGTCTTGTTACAAACAATTCACTCCACGACTGGGAACCAAATCTGTACAACGGCTTCAAATTTTTACATATTTCATTACGATTAGCCTTATTATTATGTATTATGATGCAATTTCGTTATTTTACATCTCATAATATTATAAAGACAGCATTTTCAAGGTGGTTTGGTGCGTCATAGTGCGGTGGCGAATCTTTAGTTTTTTCTCTGCCACGACGTACGGTGTGGTTAGATCAACTAGCCAAGATCATATTTCCTATACGTGGTATGTTATTTTTAGGAGAAACTATTGAAATAGAAAAGTAACCATGTGAACGTGATTGTTCTGCAAAGGACCGGTGGTTGGTGGTTAACACTTGTTTCGTATTTTTTATTTATTTCAAATAAAATAGTAATATAAAAGATCGAGTATTGAATTATTATTTATATTATGAAAAGTAACTGAACGATTTTAAATGAAATGAAACAGTCTGAAGGAAGTTTGCGTTTGAAACTCTACAATTAGTTATTAGATTAGGTCTCCAAAATTGTGCTGCAAATAAGGATCGCTTATTAATATGGGGGTTACGCATAACCTTCGTAACTAGTCATCCCCCAAATTACTCCACCAAATCTTGAAATTTTGTACATCTTAGTCAATTTCTGGTAGCCCTAGCTAATATTACATCACAAAATTATTTCTCATATATTTTTGCAAGTAAAGCATTATGTAAGGTGACCGGCATCGTCTTTTTACTTTGCGGTCGACGAAGGAAGTTCACGTACGCGTGGCTCCAACGTTGTACAAGATATGCGGTTTTTATATGAATCGCTGTTCCCAAGAGATTTTTGATTTTTTGTTTTATTAGCCGATTATGATATATCGTAAAATAGAGAACGGAGTGACCTGACATTAGGGTCTGTTTTTATAAAGATCAAGATCAAGATCGATCTCAGAGTTCAGAGCGATTTATATATGTATATGCATAGGTTCTTTTTGGCTACTCTACTATATATTTGAGATGCGAAATTCTGAAAAAAATTTTTTTACAACACTAACACGAACTAAAAAAGTAATTACAAACTAGTTAATTTTTATTTTTGTTCATCAGCTAACTCATTATGCAAGAAGAACCTAAATGATTACATTACACACATTAAGATTCCCCGAGTGGTATTCGAACCCACACTTCTAATCCATTTACCTATAGGTACTATCTATTAATGAAGGGCATAATAATTTTGTATTCAATAATTAGTTTGACAAGCAATTTGTCAGTCACAGGAGCATATCAAACACACACGCTATCTCGACAACATCGGGAACGTGATGACTGCGCACGCGCACGCGCCGCACGCACCTAATATCCTTGCACTATGAACCTGATAATTATCGCACAAGTACTAAAATCGATTGTAGTTACATATTATTTGGAGTGGAATTATTTTTTAAATTAATTATATATAAATCAATTGATAAGTAGTAAAGATCGAAGTCTTCTTAAATGGAAGACAAGCATTGACGTGGACAAAAATAAAATTATATTATAATTCTATTGACCATCTTGTTGCCTTTTTCAATGAGAGATAGATACGAAATCTCTTATAACTAAACTGTAGGACCTATTCCTTTGTTTTATTTCGTTTGCCTTTTTTTATTTTCATATAAGAAACACTTGTAATATAATTAATTCACACAAAAGTATATAAGTTAAAATTAAATTAAATCTAATTTTAACATAGATAAACTATATAAGGATTTATATAAATAAAGGATTTTGTTTTTTACATGTCAGAAAACACATATCGTACCCTAAACAATATTTATCTGTATACTGTCTAGTGGTACTCTTTTGTTTTTTCTACTGCCCATTAGCGTGGCTCATACAAAAAGTCGATGTTATCTCAGACATTTTACAGGACAGGGGTCACTTTTTATGACCATCTAATATCTTTGGCGTGAAGTATCTTAATAAAAATGGAAGCTTTTAAGGAACATTAAATAGAGTAACGAAAATATATTATTTTTCTTTTAAATAAGAACACGTTTTTAAAGGGACAAAAATGTAATAAACCCTCAGTCGTTGGTCCATTTCTGTCTGTTTTATTTTGCTCTAATTGTTAATAGAAAACCTATCTAACTATCACAGTTAATGAGATACTGCCCGGTAACAGATAAATAGACGAATATACAGCGGAGTCCTAGTACTAGAGGCCCGTTTACCCTTTTGAGTAAGGAACCCGAAAAACAGTCTTTTAAAAATTTAGTACCAAGAAACATCAAGCTGTGCAATGACAGAAACAAAATAGAAAAATTAAGAACCCAGAATCCTTCTAATAAGTAACAAGAACTGATCGTATGTTACAANATCAAGATCGATCTCAGAGTTCAGAGCGATTTATATATGTATATGCATAGGTTCTTTTTGGCTACTCTACTATATATTTGAGATGCGAAATTCTGAAAAAAATTTTTTTACAACACTAACACGAACTAAAAAAGTAATTACAAACTAGTTAATTTTTATTTTTGTTCATCAGCTAACTCATTATGCAAGAAGAACCTAAATGATTACATTACACACATTAAGATTCCCCGAGTGGTATTCGAACCCACACTTCTAATCCATTTACCTATAGGTACTATCTATTAATGAAGGGCATAATAATTTTGTATTCAATAATTAGTTTGACAAGCAATTTGTCAGTCACAGGAGCATATCAAACACACACGCTATCTCGACAACATCGGGAACGTGATGACTGCGCACGCGCACGCGCCGCACGCACCTAATATCCTTGCACTATGAACCTGATAATTATCGCACAAGTACTAAAATCGATTGTAGTTACATATTATTTGGAAGTGGAATGATTTTTTAAATTTTAAATTAATATTATTATTTATATAATTTAAATTAATTATTAAGAATTATATACAAATCAATTGATAAATAGTGAAGATCGAAGTCTACAAACACAGTTGCTTGTCTTCTTAAATGGAAGACAAGCATTGACGTGGACAAAAATAAAATTGTATTAAACTCTATTGACTATCTTCTTGCTTCTTTGCAATGAGAGATAGACATGGAATCTCTGATGACTAAAATGTAGGACCTATTCCTTTGTTTTATTTCGTATGCCTTTTTTATTTTCATATAAGAAACACTTGTAATGTAATAAATTCACACAAAAGTATATAAGTTAAAATTAAATTAAATCTAATTTTAGCACAGATAAACTATATAAGGATTTACATAAATAAAGGATTTTGTTTTTTATATGTCAGAAAATACATATCGTACCCTAAACAATATTTATCTGTATACTGTCTAGTAGTACTCTTTTGTTTTTTCTACTGCCCATTAGCGTGGCTCATACAAAAAGTCGATGGTATCTCAGACATTTTACAGGACAGGGGTCACTTTTTATGACCATCTAATATCTTTAGCGTGAAGTATCTTAATAAAAATGGAAGCTTTTAAGGAACATTAAATAGAGTAACGAAAATATATTATTTTTCTTTTAAATAAGAACACGTTTTTAAAGGGACAAAAATGTAATAAATCCTTAGTCGTTGGTCCACTTCTGTCAGTTTTATTTTGCTCTAATTGTTAATAGAAAACCTATCTAACTATCACAGTTCATGAGATACTGCCTGGTAACAGATAAATAGACGAATATACAGCGGAGTCCTAGTACTAGAGGCCCGTTCACCCTTTTGAGTAAGGAACCCGAAAAACAGTCTTTTAAAAATGTAGTACCAAGAAACATCAAGCTGTGCAATGACAGAAACAAAATAGAAATATTAAGAACCCAGAATCCTTCCAATAAGTAATAAGACTGATCGTATGTTACAACACAAACGTGGTCTAGACGAGATCTTTTATTTTCTTTTGAATACTGTCAATAATTTTATTAGTGTTAAATCATTTCTTTATCTTGACAGATCTTGAAATCTTCAGTAATTTTAATCTGAAACTATTTTATATCTATCCTTTTCACTAATATTAATGAATAAACTTTGAAATATACTTTAATAAACCAAACAAACTTGTGTCCAACAATTCGGCTTAGAAAACAAAAAGAGAATTCAAAATATAGTTGGCTCTTATAAAGTCTCGTTTGTATCCGTATGCCGTATCGGCCGCGTGATTGATAGCTTACGCTTTGTAAGGGCCCATTTTTAATGGACTTCTGACGTTGATTTAATAAAACCCTTCATTATGCCATCAAAAGATCTCAGGGTCAAGACCACGGTCCCAGATGTAATACGTAATTATACGACCCTAGTTTAACTTTAAAAGTTGGAGAAAACAGCTATTTTTTATGTTTTTTTATTTTATTCTGTAATAATAATAACAATTTATTGTTAACCGACATTCACATATGTCGGTTTATTAGCATTTACCAATAAAAAATTACAATGACGAAATATTATACCTTATACTTAAAAGTTTGTCTGGTTAAGGCAAACACCCGAATTTTAACAGAGTTATGCCTGACCTTCTTCATTCACAATGCAGGTATCGACGATCAGATTATAATCAATGCGCACTCGCGACGTACAATCCTTGCCTTCTCCTGTAAAAGCAAAAAAATCTCGATTCTCAATAACGAATTTTAGTTTATTCCTTTTTCGAGGACCGAACCACTCGTGCCACCCAAACGTAGGATGAGCGTGCAATTAGAAAATGTAAAGCGGGTAGCCATCAGTCACGGGCTGGCACGACGGGAAACGGGACACGGGCGGCCATTTTGAAAATATTACTACAAATGGTCAGTCCGTGCGCTTTTTGTTATATCCTACCCATAATCGGGAACCTTTTTCCTCGATGGTCATGCATAAAAATTCACTTGGACCACTAATATAGGCGATTTTTTCCTTTTTCAATCGTTGAAATGATGGGCTTCCTCGCACTGTTGTACTGGAGGTAATTTGAATGTGTTGTTTCTTTTTGAGCCAACGCTTTTAACGCTGAAATTATTCTGAGAAATCTAAATCTTAATTAGAGGTATGTACCCACGATGTTTCTTTCTTTTTTCCAAATAATAAGGTATTTAGGTACCCACCATGGATTGAAATTGTATATTCTTTTTTACAAAAAATGTTTGTACATCTGAGCGGTTTGGATGTTTTAAGATTCGTGGGTATTATTAGCTTTGGTCATTATTTTGGGACGAGTTTGTTATGAGCCAACATTTTTACATGTATGTACACTTAAGTGCTAAATTGAGTTAAATGTATAGACTTTTAGCTTTTTTTTTGCTTTTATTTATTTTTTCTATAATTACAGTTATGTGCTAGACATGTTTTATTTAGCAAAATATCTATACAATTTCTGGTTCCAGGGCCGTTGATACTCAGGTGCACAAGCGTGTGACTGTAAATGCGACGGTTGTGGGTTCGATTCCTGTTCAGGAGAATGAATTATTTAATATTTTTATTTCTTCGCTCCTTTCCTTCCGGTAACAAGATTTCTTTGATAACCATCGGCGGACAGTTGGGAACGGAGTGTCCTAACACTAGGTTTCCTTCCTATGGCTACCCTGCTATATGGGATAGTAATAATACATTTTTATATTGTATTTTACGTGCAAATAGAATTATTTTTGTTAAACGTGTAAACGAATCTGATAGAAATAAAATTAGCATATTTTATACTTTTAGCATAAAATAAAAAAAACGTCTTCGAATCTAAAAAAATGTATGTATAAAATAACCACTGTCTGTAATAAAGTCCACAGATATTTAATCCCGTCGACATACTTGCAATGCCTTTGTAAGCGAAAACAATTGAATGTTTTTTAATCAATCATTGTATTTGTAGAGTCTATATAGGTTATTATTGTAGCGTGGCTCTGATTTGTTAATGTAAATTCGATTCGCAAATAAAATGTAAGTGAATGATTTCCACCCCGTCTCCCATGTGACACCGCCTCCAGAATCCGGAGAAAAGTGGCGTGGAAAGGAACGGTGAGTTTAAAATTGACTTGATAGGAACGGAGTATCTTAACACTACGTCCCAATGTTTTCTCTGCTTACAGTGCTATGTGAGGGATACAGCATAAAGCTATACAAAATTCTAGTAGTAAGTGACAGATAATACCAACATTATAGTAATTGACAGATAATACCAACACCACCACCAACGAAACTACTTAGAAAGTTGAAATTTGGCATGCCATGGTTAGGGTCTTCGAAGTTCCTACAGGAATGGTAAAGAACGGATCTTCAATTTTACATTCTAAAGTACGTCCAAATATTAGTAAGAAACAGACTTGTGGGCGACGACTAGTGCAACATAATTTAAGTGATATTCCACATAGTTTTTTAAATATAACATTTGACTGACGTATAATTAAAAACGGTTCGCGTACACAGTCTCGTGTAAAAACACGCAACGATCAATCATCGGGAACATATATATGTACGCACTTGACTATATGAACTTCGGGCGAGATATTTAAGTTACGTCACATCGCTCGCAGTAATGTTATTGTAGATCCTTTAAAAATGTGTATAACCTTTTATATGTTGTATCGACTATATTTTTTTGCTAAAATATATATTAAAAAGCCAGGATAATTTTACACATTTAAAGAGATGGCTGGCTCACTAAGTCCAGGTCAATTTGGGCTTTACAAGGTACGTCATAGCTTCACGCTATATCCGTCACATAGCAGGGCAGGGAGAACGAACCTGAGTCCGTTTCCACTTTCATGCAAAAAGTACTTAACGAATTAGGATGAATCTTTACAGTAAAAGATAGGTATACCTTATACATACAAATGACACACAGGCTAACATTTATATAAAGATTTAATTTAATTTGAGACCGCGATGTTTCGCAGTGTGGACAGCTAGCCTAAAAAAAATCAAATATTCGATCGAATCGAGTTTATAATCATCGAGTAGACACTTTCAAACTGTGCTACTATGGTGTTGCCTGTTTATTAACACACATAATACATATTTGTATGTATNTAATTAAAAACGGTTCGCGTACACAGTCTCGTGTAAAAACACGCAACGATCAATCATCGGGAACATATATATGTACGCACTTGACTATATGAACTTCGGGCGAGATATTTAAGTTACGTCACATCGCTCGCAGTAATGTTATTGTAGATCCTTTAAAAATGTGTATAACCTTTTATATGTTGTATCGACTATATTTTTTTGCTAAAATATATATTAAAAAGCCAGGATAATTTTACACATTTAAAGAGATGGCTGGCTCACTAAGTCCAGGTCAATTTGGGCTTTACAAGGTACGTCATAGCTTCACGCTATATCCGTCACATAGCAGGGCAGGGAGAACGAACCTGAGTCCGTTTCCACTTTCATGCAAAAAGTACTTAACGAATTAGGATGAATCTTTACAGTAAAAGATAGGTATACCTTATACATACAAATGACACACAGGCTAACTTTTATATAAAGATTTAATTTAATTTGAGACCGCGATGTTTCGCAGTGTGGACAGCTAGCCTAAAAAAAAACAAATATTCGATCGAATCGAGTTTATAATTTTCGAGTAGACACTTTCAAACTATGCTACTATGGTGTTGCCTGTTTATTAACACACATAATACATATATGTATGTATTATGTGTGTTAATGTGAGACCCAAATATTTTATCTTAACATCAATAACATGACATAATTATTTAAAAATGAATCTTGTTAAGTCTCTCTCTCTATAGCACCGCTAAATGAAAAAAAACAAAGATCTTATCTTTCACCCGAAAACAATAATTAATGTGAGAATTAATTATAAAATCATTAACCGAAAATTTTATTGGCCATGTCGAGTTTTAACATTACGGTACTACTTCAGTAACATTGTATTGACTGAATGGCGGTGAAGGTGTTTTGTTAATTAAAACAACACAGGTCACAGGTTCGATAATGTGTTTAAAGTATTAGATTTCAGTTATCTCGTAAAACAGCGTGGAGCCTAATATGCGAGATGCGGAACAGAATTTATAATATAGTAGGTATTTTCAACGCTCTAAGGACGTTTTTTAGCTAAATATCTTTTAGTGTTGACCCCCATTCATTTTTTTTAAATATAAAAAACAACATAGATAAATTGTAACAAGCGTAAAATAATTTCGACGTAGATTTTTTTCTCTTTATGAGAACTGACTGGTCAGAGCGCCAGAAACCGTTCTATTTCTAAAAGGCGTGGTTATTATTTTTTTTTATTTAATTATCTGTTCTTTAATCTTTTTTAAAGAACAGATAAATAAATTAAAAGTGTAATTCTCTCTTTTAAGTGTCGAATAATATTAGCAAAAATGTTAAAAAATATTTTAAAAATACTTATGACCTCATGACCTTCACCAAATAATCCTTCCTATACAACAAATTCCATTCACTTAGCCTTTCCTAAACTTACGCAACAAAAATCACATGGAAGCCCGAATCGAAATCGATTTGTTTGCGTACGAACAAAAGATCGATTTGCTAATCGACTCAACACATATTCGTATAGATGACATAACAATAATTAGATAAAGAATTACAATGGAAATCAATTATCGTTATAAGGGTACGCCCCGCTGGTAAACACATTTCATTTTACATAGGTTAAATACTGCCACGTTAAATTTAACCTTTGCTATTTTAAACATCGGCACGCGATGGGTGTGGGTTTGAATCCCACTCATGGAATTAATTACTTTGCTCTCTTGCTTTAGTAAGAAAATAAGGTGAAATTGAACAGATTTTCCGGCCGTTCCTATGAGATCCTTCCTATCCAAAATATTTTGGACACAAAAGTCGGATTATCGGGTTGAGAGAACAATTTAGATCAAATATTAGTAATCGATATATGGTTGCCTTTTTAATACTAATGAAAAACTTATGATTACCCTAATAATCAGACCACCTTCATAATATCAAAATACTAAAGTTTAGGTTAAATATTAAACCAACCGTTAAAATTTAAGATAACCTTATTTTAATGGATCATTTAGTCAATTAGAGTTGGGTGTGCGGCGTAAAATATACCACCTAACGCCCAACAGAGCACGTCGTCGTCACGAACATACTGCCTCGTTTGCGATCTGGTGCACGAGCTTGAGAGATTTGTATAGCTAGTAATAATGTAAGGCAGAGGCCGTCATGGCACAGTGCTACAGGCGTGTGGCTGGGAATGGGAATCGAATTCACAATTATTCGATTCCCTCTCTAGGAAATATTTTGTTTAATATTTTCATTTCCTCTGCTATTAAGATAAAGCGCGGTATTAAGTTCCGCCATTCAACACGCAATGCCGACAAATATTATCGTTGTCCATTTATGGGTTCTATAGAATATTTTTCATGACGTTAATAGTTTCTATGTAACCCATCGTACTTGGGGTCAATGATATCTCGGACTAAATATCATCATGTAATTTCACTACACGAACGAATTTGCAGCCAAAAATATAAGTGAAATATAAAATTTACACGTGGTTTTTCTTTCATATTAATCATATAGAATCATTTCATTGAGTATGTAAAGATTTTGATTGAGCTTTGTGCTGGTTTTCAGCAGAACTGCTCTTCGAGCTGATGGTAGCTTTTTGTTCTTTCAACGATTTAGGAGTGCGAAAGTCTATAAAGACAAAGACATTTCAAAAGGCATCATTTACACGCAAAAAAAAAATGATCACAAGGCGTTATATTCAATTTGCAAAAAATGTCATTACGTTACATACTAACAGAAACAGTTAACAACACTATGGAGACACGGATCGTTAAAATAATTTAAAACCATTTTGTTCTAAAAATAGTTACTACAGTAGTATGTAATTTAGTAATTACTCGTAGGTACCGTGCAAGGACATATTTGTAAAGGATTCTTTGGTAATTATATTAAATTTGTATTGTATTTACAGTTTTTGTTTATAATAGTAATCATTTTAATATTCTTCACGCATCTTAGGCGTTTTGTGAAATTGGCAGTACTTGTTTAAGAAATTAGGGATTATTGTTGTTATTTTAAGACGCTTTTTGGTCGACTCGAAACTATGTAATAGAATCTAAAGAATTGAATTTGAACCGTTTCTAATAATTGTATCATTTTAAATCTTGGAAATTATACGTAGCTTAGGTGGCAATAGAATAAGTTGGTATTATCGAGCTGATTTAATTATGGTTACTTGAATCGTGTATCTTTTCAGAGGTTACTAATAAGAAAATCGAAATTTTGCTCCTATCATTTATAACTCCAAGCATAATCTATAGCAACTTGGTTTTGTATATTTGAGTGGACAATAGAAGCGTATTTTTACTCTATTTTTTAATTTTTCTTATCTTGAGTTGCGAGACTTTACCCTGTGTTCTGAGCCATCTTTTTCAGCGGATACTTCCCACACACCATTAAGGCTAACTTTTCTCTAAGTAACATGTCTCTCATTAGTACTATAAAAAAATTACGTAACATCATCGTCAGTAATTGAGAGCGGCAGATGTTGAGGAGTTCGACCGTCTAATCGTGTGTCTGATCGCCTATCAAAGGTTCATTAGACGTATGATTCTGCTGGCGAGTGTACCTACTCCAAAATAACTTATGGTATATTGACTTTAATTCTACTAAGAATCTATATATAGATATACATAGTACATATACTATTACTCTTTCGTTACTGATTGACTGACTGACAATGCACAAACAAAACTACTGGATTTAGGATTTAGAAATTTCAAATTTAACATGTAGATTCTTTGAGGTGTACAGGGGAGCACTAAGGGTAACAATTTCAACGGAAACGGAAAAATAGGAATTTTAATTTTACATTTTAAAATCCACGTAAACAATACCTTATTATGTTTGTATCATACAACAGGGTAGGCAGGGGGAACCTGGGAACGTAGTGCATTCTGATCCCCATTAACACACTTCCGTAAAATTCTTTAGACATTGAGTGGCTTAACCCAAGTGGCCTCGTTACTGAGGAACATGTAAATATTAAACACTACATTAGGAAAGCGAACCCACATCATCTTAGGCTGCATAATATATTAAATACCTACTACTAACCTGACCAGGGTATCATTGTCCCAACAGCCCAGCGACCGCCGGCACGCGACAGTGCCATTACAGAGACCGCTTTTCCCCGCGGCGACGATTATTGATGATTGTCCTTTGCACGTGCCGAACTAGGAAGTGGACTATTTGCTATTATCTCTTTGATACTGTTGTCAGTTTTGAATATTTATATTTAATATTTTGTTGTAGTGTTTGTTTGTTATTCTAATGGATTTATGTTCACCGCTTTTCATAATTTATTTATTTAATTTGCGCATTGAATTCTGATACTCAACACGTTATGTCTTGAATTAGGGTTACAGCCTTAAAAGGGACAACCTAAGGCTCTCCGCCTTAACACTAAATTCTCCCTGCCTACTTCAACTTTTTGTGATCTCTTGAGGCCTTATTTTTTTTTTAATTATTCCTATTCAAATAAAATATTTTATCGAAAACCAGCGAATCGCGTGCGGCTTCGCCCGCATTATTGTTATCTTATAGCCAAATTATACAAACTATTTTCATAAATTGTAACCGATGTGTTATTCTGATGTACAAGCTATATTATATGAGTAAATAAAATATCTTCACACTAATACAATGATTACTAAGCGGCACTTCCAGCGGATCTTATTCCTTTGCTATCTTATAATAACTGCCCTACATTTTATTTGTATAAGCATTAATTTACTAACTTAGCGCAATGTACCCGTCAAATTATTATTGTACTACTGTCTCATGTAAGTGAATTTATTCTTATGAGAAATAAATGTCTTAAACCAGATATTTCTGTAAAGATTCATCTAAATCCGTTCAGCAGTCTTCTCATAAACTTTTACATTTACATAATTATTTATGTATATGTATTATATATTATATATTTTAGTAAGATTATGAATCTAACTAAAACGGCGGGTTTGGTGTACTTAGTTAAAGAAGATAAGTGGTCACAA
Source organism: Heliconius cydno galanthus (assembly GCA_036379175.1). Lineage (NCBI taxonomy): Eukaryota > Metazoa > Arthropoda > Insecta > Lepidoptera > Nymphalidae > Heliconius > Heliconius cydno. The sequence goes on along the minus strand of JAKRZM010000467.1, from coordinate 18,896 downwards.
TCCAGCATCCACTGAGTGGAAAGGCAGCGTTATCAGGCGTATCGGCGCGTCCTATTACAGCGACCGACTTTCGCCGGGCGTCGTCTGTTTGTCCCCTGTGTGTACTTTAGAGGAATATTATTATAGTATTGGATATTAAGTACATATATATAGCATATTATGCTGTAGTGTTTGCACACTTACTAATAGAAAATATTTTTTATTTATCGCGTACTATACGTGGGAAAATTTTGATTTCGCTCATTCTTTGCAAAGACAAATTGAAGAAATAAAGAAGTTTGATAAAATCATTACAAATTGTTTTTAAAATACACGTACAGACAGGAAAAAAATCATTCTTATTGCCAAATACGATACTCTTAAATTTCTTAAAATTAAAGCGAACAATGAAATGTATGTGCATTTTCTTACAATATCTCCAGAACCCAGAATTATACTATTAGTCATAATAATTATATTCAAAACATTAATTCAAACATGGCCGTTTTGTCGTAAATCGCGTTTATTTATGCGCACCCACAAAACGCTTTCGAATCCCACTCCAGCACACCTGTACTCGTAGATAGCGTACATACTGTAGGTACTGGGCGGGACAGATCCAGTACAATACAAGTTATTGTACGTACTTCCGGCTGGACTGTCCAAATAAATATGTTATGTGTGAAACTAGCTTTTGCTTTCGACTTCGTTCTATGTTAGTTGGACAATGTAGTGTAGGAAATATATAGAATTTCTACTTTAATATAGATTTCGTTGTTTATTAGGATTTAAATCTGTGCGTTAGAGACAGTATCAGGTTTCAGCCAATTAACTCAAATATTATATACCTACGTAACTTTTAGTTACAGAATTACCTACCGCTTTCTGCTCATTCGAACAAAAAATATTTATATTTATAGTACTTGTTTAGTTTTTTTTTAATTCAATGGATAGTGCAGAACGGAGATTCTTAACACTTGGTTTCCTCTGTTTTCCCTACTATATGCAGAAAACTGCATGAACCTAAAAAAAATAATCTTGTAGAGTTAAACGTAAAATACTATAGGTAAATATCCGAGTCATCTTGCGATTTATCTTCAGACATATTTCTTGGAAGCTCCACGCTGTCAAAGAATTATGACGTAACTCATCCTTGCATTGTATTATATTAGTATTATCCATACATTATTTGACTATTGTTTAACAGCTTATTGTTCGACGCCAAAACCCCGCACTCATTATGGATATGCTAATATGAGCGAAAGTGTCTTGTTTTGGACATTAAAATAATTATCTTGATGTTTAACAAGACGATCGTAGATACGGGATTGATGCAACGAATGATATTTTCGAATTTATGTAATTAAGTCGATGTTGGTGCTGTGAAGGAATAAAGTGAAATGTTAAACGTGATAGTTTTTACTTTGATCCTGACTCGGGAAATGAAATAAAATAAATTTTCTGGGAAATTGGGAGCGTAGTGTCTTGACACTAGTCTCTCCCTCTCTCCTTCTCTTTCTCTCTACCTAACCTGCTTATGCAAGATAAAGCGTAAAATTACAAAAAGACTATTACTGACTTTGATAAAGTTGCTGAAATAAAAGTTTGAGTAATTTTGATAAAATAAATGACAGTATATACCTAAGTCCCATTAGTACTCCAAATGCCTATTTACTGTATCTCTTTTCATTTTAAGAATAGCCTTCTAGTATTGACTAATCAATTAATTTTATCAGATCTAACCCTAAAATAAAAAAAACGATTTTAAAATCAATAATATCACCCTATAAAGGAGTGGTTCCTTTATAAGCAAAGTGTTTAAACACTACGCAATCAGCTAAAACAATGAGAACGGAACACGTACTCTGTCGTAACCAGTGACGTAACCAGCTATTAGCCGGCTAAATTATAAATTGCGTGCAGTGACCGAATTTAATGTTATTATAGTGCATTCGTTATTTATGTCCCTTAATGATAGTGTGAAACAGTTAAAAAATGAACTAATGGTTCCATTGAATGTGAGGCTTGAAGGGGGAAAGTTGGTAAATTATGTTTTTATGAGATTTTTACCTAAGGCGATTCTTATATTTTGCAAGGTAAATAAAGAAAAGAGCTGATTCGAGGCCGTCGTGTTGCAGGGATAACAAGACCGCGGCGGTTATGTGTTCGATGCCCACTCGGGGAAATGAAATATTTAATATTCTTTATTTTCGTCGCTCTGGTAACAAGGCAAAGCCCGGCGTTGAGTTTCCGGCACACCCGTGTAGGATTACTTTACACTTTTTTACATAGATCCCTACATACTTCTCTCACCTAGTCCACCATCATCAACCTCCATATATTACATGCCCCCGGGCGGTTCTCATGTTTTTTACGTGACCTTCTTCCAGTGTCATCTATACTGTGTTGTCAAAGGTCAACTGAGGTCTTTCTATCTCTCTTGCCAATTTTACCTTTTTTCCAATTTTTTCAACGTGCCCAAGCTACACAGATCAAATAACATATTTTTAAACTTACTACCTACAAGTTAAAATTCAAATAGTTTTTAATTAAGTCACGTTAAACTGTTTATTTCTTTATTTTAAAGGTTATTTACTAATATATTTTTTTCACACGGCACCAGGCCATTGCAAAATCTATAATCGGCGCTAACCGCCACCGGACATCGGTTTGCTAATCGAATGTTAAACATTCAAACAATTAGCTTGTTAACGTTCTCACGAAACACTATTAGGGGAAGGTTAATGGTGTGTCAATATTAATTTACTTTTGTTGTTTTTAAATACTGGTCGCCCGCCACCCGCAATTTTGTAAACGTAAAATGGATTTTTTTTCCGTTTCCGTAAAAAAATCGAGAATCTCCTAAGAATTCTTTCTTAGTTCTCCCCTGCACTCCCTAATCTAAGTAGATTAGGGAGTGCAGGTATACATGTCATATTTTAACTTTCAAAGTCTAGTAGTTTCGTCTGTGAGTTATCTGTAAGTCACTGAGCGACAAAATAACTTTGCATACATATTTTTTTGTATATCTATACTTTATATTAATGTTATAAACCTTAAGAGTAGTTAAACACGCTAATCTTCCGAATTCCTTAAATTCCGAATTAAAAAATATGTCTGTATTAAATATGGTCAGATCCATTTATGGAAGAAGAATATTAATAATATTATTAGTATATTAATCTATATCAAAGCGCGATGTTAGTTCCGCCATTCTCGAAAATGCCGCGGAAAGTGGAGAACGGAGTGTCTTAACACTAGGTTCCCTCTTCCTAGCTTGCTATATGCGGAATACTTGAACCTAAAAAAAAACTATATTAATTATCATATCTACATACTACGTAAGTCCTTGACATATGTATATGTGAATTAATATCAAAATTCTACATTCTCTATTTACATACGTAATGGCGTTTTTTTTAGTAAAGTAATTTTTAACATTGAAACTAATGGCCTTAATTTTATGATAACATTTAATTTAGAAGGTTATGCATATATATGTGTAAAGAGAATATACTCTCTTTAAATATAGCTTTTTTATGGCCCCCATGAGATGTTGGCGACTGGAGAATGTCTTATTTTTACCAGGACCAGCACCAGCAGGAGACCAGCACTACCTAACATAATACTTTCAGATTTTCTATGTATATATTCATCCCTTAAGTAAACAAAAGATGTGTAAAGCTATAAATATTATCAAAAATAAATCTAATATTAAAATAAATTGTTACAGAGATGGCAGCGGAGGTGGTTCGTTTTATATGACGATGGCGAGCTGACGTATTCATTGGACGAACACGTGAGTATTATTATTTCTATATATCATTTTTATTTAGGTATAAGGAGAACAGAGTGTTCTGACACTCACTAGATTCAAATTATTCTGACCGTGGAAGGCCTTTGTAGAGTGCACAAGCGTGTGACTGTTAACGCGACAGTTGTAGGTTTGATTCTCATTCGTGGTAATGAAATATTTAATATTTTCATTTTTCACGCTGAAGAGCTTTCCTCAAGATTTGGCCGGCATTTACAAAAAGAGTGACAGTATCTACTGTTTTGGTAACTTGACACCGCCACGAAGAGATGTTAAGTTCATGACCAAATATAAATTTTATCACCAAACTTCTCACTTCAATTAAAATATTTTTTGCTGTTATTAAAAATGTGTGTTAATAGCTTACAGTGCATTGTTGTTAATAATGGAAAGAGCTTCTTTAATTTTCTGAGCACATTGTGTGATGATTTTTAAACTATTTTGATTTGTAAATATATTGTACTAGTAGAATTATATTTAAGTTTATTTCTTTGGTCTGTTAGACCGTGATGGTAGGTTCTGTCTCTTAATAGGCAATCTCAGAACATAGTAGATAAACTATAGAAAATTGAGTGCCTCAACACTATCGTTCGTTTCTGCCTAATATGCTATGTGAAATAAGCGTGAAGCTAACAGAAAAAAAACATATGTTACTAAAATGCCATTTAGACGAGAAAAGAAATGCCTCGAAAATGTGCCATGTGTTTGAAGCTTAACACTAAGTTCTCGAGCGTCCGAATCTGACAAAAGACAGACGAAAGTGAGAAAACTCTCTTTACAATATCTCTTTATCCCATCCCGAATACAGCAGGTGTTACAAAAGTAAACGGTGTCGGTGCTTCGCAATAAAGCTACCTACTTTTACAAATCGACGGACGCGCGGCCGGCGCGGCGACGGCGACGTGTGAATCGATCGTAAACGTTCATTATTCAGTGTTCCATTGGATATAAATCTCGGTGGTTAGCGAACTGGCTAAATAATTTCAATGCAACTATATTGTACTGATATATTACAAGTAAAAGTATATATCTTCTTCTGTTTTATAGGAATTTTGCGTATTGTTTACTTTAGTTTATTCAAGTACATATCTGTCTGTAAACACTATATTTGTTCGATAAGTTTCCTCTAGGAGGAATAATGATCTTCCAATAATCATTTCTCCGCTCCGATAAGACAAGATTCGGCGTTGTGTTTCGTCACTCAATACGCAATGTCTCGTTGGCGGCGCCTTAAATTAATATTTATATAAAAAACGAATAGTTATAGAATAAATGTTCGCTTTTCGTCACTTCCGTCATTTACGAATTAAATATAAATATCCTAGCAATTTATTTGATTTCGCAAACGGTGCTCGACGTGAAAGCAGTAGTAATTTCCATTCAATTAAACGTCCAATAAATATTTAAATAATACACGATTTAAATAATTCCGCTATAAAACTTGCTGCTTCTTCACAATACTATCGTCTTGGTATTCGCTGATATGTTTAATAATGGTTCAGTGGCAAACTATATTTATACTTCCTATATTACTATGACATATGGAAAAATAAGTGATGATACTCGTTATCGACATTCCCCCAAGCGAGAAAATAAAGATAAGTGATTCCCCCTAATGGGAATCGAATACACAACAATCGTATTTATAGTCTCACGATATCAGAGCTACGAGGCGCTCATGTACCTTAACTTTAAATTGATTAGTGTTAAAAGAGGGAAATCATAACGCAGTGACACTAACGTGTCAACGACAGATTGTGTTGTGGTTTGATTCCCAGTCGAGGAAATGAATTAATATTTTCATTTCCTCGCCCTGGTAGTCAGGTTAATGACGGAACTAAGTTCCGCCGCTCAATACGTAATCTCTCAAGAATTCAGCGGAACGAGAGGAACGGAGGACGGAGTATCTCATCACTAAGTATCCTACCCTGCTACACGCGGAATAAAGCGTGAAGCTGAAATAAACAATACAAAATGAAATATTAGTAAATCCAATTTATTACCTACTATCGAACTTGTCATGCATACATTATAGAACATATCTATATATCTCAGTCTAGAACTAGATATAGAGATTCTAAAATAAACTAACACCTATTCCGTTAGTGAGTATGTCAGTAATCCCGTTGCTCACTACGGAAATTCAGATTTACTGGATTTAATACGATGTCTGTTTATTACTTTAAATAAGATAAAATGTGATATTTTGATACAGTAGTATAGTAATAATATTAATATAGCTGATATATCTTTACTTATATGATAAGTTTTAGCTCTAAATACAATATTAAAAACTTATATCTAATTTTATATACAGATATTTTACTTAGTTTCTCGCTGTGCCCCGCATCTAGTAGGGCAGGCAGAGGGAACCTGGGAACGTAGTGTTAAGACACTTCATTTTCATTAAGATAATTCTATTCCTCATTTTCCATCGAGTTCTAGAGGCACTGCGTGTTGAGAGGTTGAACTCAACACCGCGCTTTGCCTCGTTATCAGAGCGAGGAAATGAAAATTTTAAATATTTCATTTCCTCGAGCGGAAATCAAACCCACAACCTGTCGCATGTAGTCGCACGCTTATGCCCCTACATCCCAACTGGACTCAAAAAGATAAAGAGATCTAACCTAAAATTTTAATAATTTAGTTCTAAAAATTGTAAATTAGAAGGTAACGCAGTGTGTTTTGCATTTCTTATTTTCTACTGCAAATATCGGGTCACCGCAGTAGTACGAACTAGTATGGTATCATAATCTAATAAACACTGGGGCTTCGCTATGACGGCAACCATTATTCTATTTGTTTTGATTTTGTATCTGTTTTACAAAGTCTTTTAATAAAATTGATTTTGTTTTTTTACATAACTTAGTATTGAAGTTTGAATTGATTTTCAATTTACTTGAAACTACTAACGTTTTGTGAATTTAAGCAAATATATTTCTTCCAATTCAAATATAATTTGAACGAATGACTCACCTTTTGATTCCATAGTAAAAAAGAACATTTAAAACAAACAACTACTTTAACTACCAAAATTAAAATAGAAAATAAAATACAAAAAGAGAGAAAAAAAAACCTAAGAACATAACTCTCCCAAATTCAAATTACTCGTTGCTTACCATTTAACTAGATGGATTTTGTAATAGCTGCTCATTTTTCGCTGTCAACAAATCAATTGTATACAAAGTTTGTCAGCCTAAGAAAAGTGCTATAAGTCTTGTTTTGGCTAAAACCAATTAAATACTACTATTAAATTAAATAATAATGTATTATACATGGTGTTAATGATGATGCCATTTTGACAATATTTTGTAGATATCGATTTGTATAGAGACAGTTGTACGTTCAATTCAAAATCGTCAAATTTGTAAATTTTGCAGCTGGATTTTTCCAATATCCTGTTGAATTAATCTTTCTGTCTTTACCCTATTTGTTTATTGTTTCTCTAACAATGTATTTTTTTTTAACTTATACCAGTTTCCACTAGAGCCTTGGATATATCTGGCCCATTAATATTCATGTCAAAATTTAATTTGTAATATATTATAGCTTCAGGGCGAATTTTAATCAAAATGTTTGATGGTCAACCCTACGGGAATAATTAAGTGTTGTTCTAAGCAATTATATTTGGGGTGATAGTGGTACAATGGACAGTATAACACACTGTAATTGTGGATTCAATCCTTACTTGGGGAAATCATTATTTTTTTCTTTAATGCTTTTATAAAGCACGATGTTGGGTTACGCCACTCTACAAAGTTTCCAAATTGATGATGAGAGAGAGAAAGTGAAGAAGACTTTTCTCAAGACTCGGTTCTCTATGCCTACACTGCTATATTCTTAAAATTAAAGTTAAAATCTATTGTTATATTATAACAAGTATAGTTATTAATGTAGATCTGAATTAATTTTGATTGCATCGTGTTATTAATTAGTGCGCTGTAACTTCCGTGCGCCGTAGTCGCTGTAACTGTTCCGTGGTTTGTTTTGTATGTTAATATTATTGAGTAAGGACGGCGCGGCTGTCGGCATGTGGCTTATTTGTGACTAGTTGTTGCTCACAACTTCGTTTGCGTGGATTTTGTCACTGTAAAACGTAAAATCTCGCTTACTTCCATTTACTTTAAAATTTCGGAAAATCCTCTCTTAGTGCTCTTTTATACTCCTCCAGGAAGTTATATACTAAATTTATCTCTTGTCTCTTCTTGTCGTCGCCTGCAATTTACTTTACGTGGATTTTTAAATGTAAAAATCCCCTTCTGTCGGGTTCTTCTGGGAAAATTCCCAGAAGAACTCCAAGAGAAATCCATAGAGGATTCCTTTTGCTTTTTCCATCTTGTACACTCACTAATTTTGAAATTTGGCATGTAGATAGATTACATCCAAATTACAACTTTCTAAGTCCAATAGTTTAGTACTTATGTACTAAGTTAAATTAGTGATTTTCTTATCACTCTAGATTTTTAATAACATGTGAAAAAATGTTTTTAATATAAATAACTTAATGTAAAATTAATTGACATCTTGCGTCACGTATTTGACCTACCATCTCAAGAACAAACAAATTCTATACTATTCAATATAATAATTACATACAAATCTGACACCACAACCACCATAATTACATGTTGTCAAAAATCAACAGCACGTCCGTCCTTTCCGACGATCCGCGCAGGAATGCGGCGTTGAGCAAGACGTTCGGCGCGGGCGCACCCAACGAGCACCGATCCACCTGCACGCGCGTGCACGCTTCCGTAATACAATCTATGATTTACGATTTTTGACAACAACGCCGATATTTATCTTTGCTTTTAATTTGTCATTTGATACTGCTGTTCTAAATGTTAATGGGTCTATTGCAAATGTTATAAAATTGGGTATTAGGTAATGGTTTAAAAGTATCATTTTTTAGCCATGTCCATGTTATGTATGTCAAAATCTAGGCTGGTTGTTTCATATTTGATTAAAGTGAAGAAAATAGTGATGTATCACTGATTAAGTTAAATGAATGGAATAAGTATACAAATGTTAATTGTTTTACTATTTAAGATAAAATTCTAAATTTTGCAGAAATTATAGGGAGGCGGGCGAAACTGCTACCCTCTATTTCCACAAAAGAAATGGTGTCTTCCACACCATCCTCACAATAAAAATAATAAAAAAAATCAACAGTCGCTCAGAAAAAATATAATGTCGCCTCTCTTTTCTTGCTCCAGAACCTCCACATCCCAAAATCTGATCCTGGATATACATACCACTAGTACTAGTCAAACATAAGGATAGATAAATATTTTCCAAATCAACGAAAATTCCAGTACATTCTCACTAGCACACGTCAGGTGAAACTTTATAATTAGTTAAAATGAGCGAACCGCGTTAGTTGCGAGACTGTGAAGTAATTTACAATGGGTGCGTGTCGTAACTTTTCCCAACAATTTTCTATTGCGGGAAATGCCTCAGCCGTTGCATTTTGTATGCAACTTGTTAGATTTCTTACATCATGGCGAATTCTTCGTACGATCGTAGATAATGCGTTGGAATTAGGTTCCCGATAACTGATTGATATTTCGTAAGAACTACTTGTTATTTATTATTGATATGGCTGTTTATTTTTAGAGTTCCGTACCTTAAAAAAAGACCTTATTGAATGACTTTATTGTCCGTCTGCC